>WOFM01000398.1:0-73121 GCA_011428145.1 Ericerus pela
TTTCAAGTCTTGACTTGTCTGATGACATCACCTCTTGTACACCATAAACTGTTTTCGTCTATATTCCATGATGTCATCTTTTCTACGAATATATTTCGATACCTTGCAATAATTCCAATTCTTATTAATTTCTTAAACACTCCTACTTTTGTCACTTCCTTTTAATTTTATTGGTTTTACCTAAAACACGTTTTCCTCAAACAACCAATCATATTCATATCTCCTACAATACCCAATTCAAATCACTCGAACTTCACCCTTATAAATAGTCTAATGTTCTGTATATTATTCACTTTAGAAACTTAGAATCTTACCTCAATTATTAATTCATTTTACTTTGTAATAATCTGTTCACCTTTCTATAATAATATACTCTTAAACTACTATTGTGTTTATTTGTAACAACTATACCGTTACAGATATTCCAAAGGATAGAACTTAGTACAGACCCCTGCGGACATCCCTGGGTTAGAAGAAGGCGTTCTGTGCCACTCTCAACAACACGGTCTTTCAGATAGTCTTTTATCACCTGTTGTAGGTACCTTGGCACGGCATGCTTCTCTAGTTGTTGCAGCAGGTGTAGCCAGTGTATATGGTCAAAGGCACCCTTTATGTCGATTGAGACTGCAGCTGTAAAGTTGAAGTGTTGGCGATGTGATCACAGGTCATTTAAGAGACTTCTGACACTCCAATCGCTGCAGATTCCTGGAAGGAATCCAAATTGTCTGTCCTAAAGGATGTTGTTTGAGGTTACGTGACTCCGGAGACGCATTGCAATACATCTTTTGTACACTTTTCCAATGGTACTCAGCAGAGTAATTGGTCTGTAGGCACTTTCTTTAGAGGGGTCTTTATCAGCTTTTGGAACCCAAACTATCTTCCCTGGTTTCCATACATCTGGAAAGACACCTTGCCTTAGGCAACAGGAGAATAGTTCACTGAGGTAGTCAGGGTATAATATATTTAGCCTTTTCAGTAGTTTGTAGTTAATTCCATCTTTCCCCGGGGCAGATCTATTTTTGGCACCATGGAGAATGGTGGCAACTTAGATTCTACTGACTGCCATCTTTGGGTCATGGGGTGGAATTTCAGGGGGTGGTTGCTGTGTTGCCTGTTCAGGAACACAAATGCCTTCCATTTTGGCACGTAGTAATACTTCACTCGGAATCAGCTGATGACCTTTTTTTGGAATTGTCATGGCCTTGTAGGGTTTCCCCCAAGGAGTGTTAACTGTGATGAATTGCCTCCATGCAGTTTTTTTGGCCTTGATGATTGCATGTTTCAGATCTAATCGGAGTGATTTTATGAGCAGATGTGTATAGGGGGATTTGTTGCGCCAGGCATTTCTTCTGAGCCTTTTGAGAGTGTGCTGCATCTCTTCAAGAGTTTCAGTCCACCACTTCTCTCGAGGTTGGACGGTT
The DNA here is from genome assembly GCA_011428145.1 of Ericerus pela. Lineage (NCBI taxonomy): Eukaryota > Metazoa > Arthropoda > Insecta > Hemiptera > Coccidae > Ericerus > Ericerus pela. The sequence goes on from WOFM01000398.1 coordinate 1,422, forward strand.
TTCTTTGTGGTACCTTTGATGGTGATGTCAGTGAGGAATTTGGTTACAGACTCAGCTAATTTTTGACAGCCCATGTAGGAGGTCACTGTTACTGATGGTAATGTGGAGTTCTTCAGTAGCTGGTTGACTAGCTCATGGTTGGTGCTTGTAATAAGAATACCACCTGTACCCTACCCTACCCTACCCTACCCTACCCTACCATACCATACCATACATTCAAGTTGAAACTCGTCGGTGATTTGTGTTCATTTACCTATTGTAGGATTCGGTATTGAGGAGCCCATAGGTCATTTAGATTTTTATCCCAACAACGGAGACAATCAACCAGGATGCAACGACGGAATGATGGCGTTCGTTCAAAATTTTAATCGCAGCGTTTACCACGGTGGGTAGGCTAATTAATTATTACCGTATTGAACGGGTATGCGATCCCTAACTTGCAGGTTATTTTTTGCGCTTAATTTAGGCTAAATCTCCATTGCCAGGTATAGGCAAGCCATATACCTATAATTATTATACATACTACTTCGTTAGCAGGTACGCTCCGCGTCATTTCATTAGTGTGCCGGTGTGAATAAAATGACGTCACACTTAAGAAGGCAAATACGTAAAATATTATTCTGCTTAACGTCCAATCAGTTTTATGTGTGCCAAATGTGAAAGTGTGCGTGAAATACGTCGCACGTAGGAACAATCGAGGCTAAAGGCTACCCGCTAAGTGGGTAAAAGTCCATATTCCTTGGGTATAGTTATGTACCTATCTGTGCACGAATGAATTTATCGATTTTCGACTCGAAAGAGAATTATGAAAATTGCGGAAAAGAAAAGAAAACTTTTGTACTCATTTTAGTTTCACGTATCGCAATAGTTAACGCGCATCTTTCGCGCGTTCAGAACGGTAAAAACTAGCGCGTGGCGCACGGTCCTGAAGTTGGTTCCGGGCTTCCGGTTGACCGCATTGCAAGGCGAAAAAATTACTCCCCCCAATTCAATGGCACACTATATGCGCATTTAGTGGGAACCCGCGAATCACTTCTACAGATCCGTTACGTAATTCGTAAAATGAATTTGCTTACGTAGGCACACATACCTGTAGTCAAGTTATAGCATGAAACTAAAATCACAGTACAGATTTGAGACATACGCCATGTTGGATAATAATTTTTTCCATCACCAGTTTTTTCGTTTCGCTGAAGATGTGCGCATTCAACCAACTTCTAATAAAATGACTCGCGACTAATTCGTATAATCGCGAAGGGGCGAGCCTGGAGGAAAAAGGATGTACACCGAAATTCGTTGGCACGATGAAATCATCGATTAGGTTTGGAATTTTTTTTTTTTAATCGTAAGTACGATGAAAAATCCAAAAAAATGAGAAAAGACCCCACACAGCATTCCGATACACGAATATATCAGTGGACGAAAACAAAAATAAAAAAAAAGTTTATCAGACTCCGGATTAGAACCCATGACTTGGGCATACTAAGCTTCTATTTAACTACTGAGCCAAGGCACAATTGGTGAATTCCGTTTGTCACAGATATACAATCACTTCTCGTTTATGTTTTTTCAAGTATCAGGCTCGCCTTTCCACAATTATACAATTTAGTCCTAAGTTAATAGAATGGCGCTCGCGAAAATTACCATCAAAAATGGCGTACGTCACAACTCGGGGTCCGATCAAGATCGTTAGTTATAGTCGTAGTTGGTACCAACCGCACTTTGACTGCAAAATCATTTTATATCCCAAACAAGAAATTCAAAGAATTTTCAACTTCAACTTGGGCTATAGGTAGAGGTACCTATTGACTTTGAGTATATTGGTAAAGGGTGGTGATTTTTTTATGTTTCCTCATACGAAAAATACGTAGGATTCAAGTGTTCTTAACGTAAAAAGTGGCCAGTATGTATTCCCAGGTTTGAAAAAAAAGTTATCTGACCTAAAATTCAAGGAGAAATAAAATGTTGTTGGTTTGAAGTTGATTCAAATTTGGCGGCTTTAGAGTTGAATAATAATAATGAAGAGTTACTGGTGTAGTGGAGGAGTTTACTTGTGTTGGTTTAACGTCACAAGGACGAATAAAATATCTCGTTGTCACACACCTTAGCTCTCGCCTCGCTGCTAGACAACTGGTTGGCGTTGCCTCAACCCAGTATCTACAGTCATGTCGAGTCCTCTGCGCATTGCCAGTGCGCACAGGACTCGTGGCCACAGCCATGACAATGGGGGCGGTGTTCCTGGGTGGCCATTGGTGGCCACCTCCGAAGATTCTCCTGAAATCTAAAAAGATTAGACGAACATGTTTATATATAAAATGTTATTTTATTATTAAAAAACAACAAACATAACAGTTATAATATAAGTACATGTAAAAATAGGTATATACAGAAATAAGAAAATAGGAACAAATTTTTTCTTCTTTTTCTGATGTTACGTCGTAACGATGACAAGGGAAAAAGAGACTTTCAACGAAAGTTCTTTTCGATCGCCGGACGCTGCATCATTGAGGATGAGACGAGTTATTGGCCGTAGATCACAGATTCTGTAAAAGGGAATAGTTGGGAATTAGCGGATCGTATAGGCATCGACGATGCTTAAAGTAGTGCACTCTGCCACCTATTACCCGAAGCTGATTATAAAGCACATGACAGTAATAGTGGGTGCCAAAAAATCGTAGTTATACCGTTTTTAGGAGTATAGTGTCCAATTATGGCGTACCCCAAAGTCAGTAAATTGGCTTGTCAGTCCAGTCTATTTTTGTCATAATCAGGAGAGATCTACCGGAGGTACGATACTACGTATCGGGTTTATCTACGTCTCTGTCATCTAACTCCAATGGAGCCAAGAACTTGAGAGGTCTTGTAGATATTTGCTTGCTTGAGAATTCTATTTTTGGGTGACGCACTTGTCCATCACGAGATTTCTCTAAATCAATGATTTTAGCAAGTTTGTAAACGCCAGGTTTGGATGTGTAGTCCAAAACGTGTACTATATCGTTTACTTTCGGTACAAATGGTACCGTGCGCCCCGGATTGGATAGTGCAGTTGGTGGTCTATCTCTTAGGTATAAGAGATATTGTCTCTTCCAAGTTAGCCAAAGGTTTGTTAGGTAATCTTGGTCGAGCTTCCAAGTCTCCATAAGCTGTTTTGCTGTGGGAGTTGGGTCTTTAATCGATTCATTAATCGGGTTACTTAGGTAACCTAAGTTTGCCCGCAGGAAATGTGCGGGTGTCAATGTCAACTGGTCTAGCTCATCCGGAGATGGGCATAGTGGCCTTCGGTTGATCATTGTTTGTATATCTTTCAAGCTTGCTTGAAAGGTATGTTTGTAGATTGACCGATGACCGTGGACTTTATAGAACACTTGTTTTATAATGCCGATCAGTCTTTCATAAACTCCACCATACCATGGTGCTTTAGCTGGGATGAAGTGCCATTTAATGCCCCTTTCATCTAAGCTAGGGTTTATTTTACGTTCTTCAGAGAACGTTTTCCAGTACTCTGGTAAGTACGTCGCAATTAAGTGGAATTGCGCTGCGTTATCGGATAGGATAACTTTTGGCGTGCCTTTATCTGTGAAAAACGTTAAGAACGCTGTCCAGATGTCCTCGGTTGTCAAATTTGACACTGAGAGTAAGTGTACTGCTCTCGTGGACAGGCACGTAAAGATCAACACCCAATTTTTAACGGGTGTTGTAGTTGGAGTTGCCAACTGTGCTTTCGTTTTGGCAGGTATTTGTCAAATACCATGAATGGGCCAAATATGTCCACACCTGTATAGGTGAATGGATTTACGAAAGGTACCAGACGAAAGTCTGGTAAAGCTGAAAAAGATGGTTGTTTAAACGGTCTTGTTTCAGCTTTTTTGCATAGCGTGCATGACTTTTTTAGAATTTGAGGTAACACTTTTAGTGATTTTGGCACAAAATAGTGTCTTCTAAAGTCCGCTATAGTAAATTTCGTACCAGAGTGTACGTTTTTCAGATGCGTATGCATCAGAATTAATTTTGTTAAGTGAGACTTAGGATGCATCAGTATTGGTGATAGCATGTCTCAATTTACAGTACGTAATATCCCAGATGGATCAATCAGGATATGAAATTTTTCGTACAGGATGTACGGAGGGTGATTTCGTTTTTCTAATACTTCGAGTAGTTTTGCGAAGTATTTCTTTTGGTCAGCTCTGATGAAACAGAGTAGAGCAAAATGAAAGGTGAAATCTAACGATGCATAAGGTGAAATTAATCTTTTCCTCCTTATTCGTTGTTTACTAAATCGTCGTACGGCTTCTATACATTGTAGAAGTGTGCGTACGGGTTTCGATAAAGTATTATATTTCATTATATCTATGTTGAATGGAGTGTTCAACGGTAGATGTATGAAACTTTCGAAAGGTATTTCATCTTTCGGAATATAGCATGATTTGGTAGTTGTCAAATCAAGTGGCTGAGTTTGGTTCGGTGGATCAGCTATCCACTGCTGCGACAGAACTTCAGGTTCTGGAAGTGTCACTTCACATTGATCTGTATTTGGACCAATGAAGAAGTGTGGGATGAATCTTTTTACAGATTTCATCTGCCTTAAGTATTTGGCAGGATGACGTTTGTCAAAAATCGATTCGTCATCAAGTGTTATTGATACGGATTGTTTAGAAGTTGAAGATAAAACTTCTTTCATTGTATGAAATACAGGCGTATCTATTTTGGTCGGTTCATCTGGTAGATTTTTGATTATATTCAAATCGGTTTTTGGCCAAGATTTTTCATCTTGGGATAGCCAAGTTGGAGCGGACCACCAAAGTGATTCAGAGAGTTCGTGGATAGAGGAACCACGTGAGCCAATATCGGCTGGATTGTCCGTTGATGGGACATATCTATATTCGACAGGTTTTATACCTTTTATTTCGTCGACTCTATTTTTTACGAATTGTGGATGGACTTTTCTTTCTAATAGCCATGTGAGAACACATTTGCTATCAGACCACAAGAATGTTGGTGCGTTCTGTAAACCGAGCGGTTTACGTAGGGAACGTAGTCCACGTGCACCTATAAGTGCTGCAATCAATTCGAGTTTTGGAATTGTTATCGGTCGCATAGGTGTTACGCGTGATTTTCCTGTTGCAAATCGTACTGCATGACAATTCGATTTAGTATTGCTAAATCTGATATATATTACCATTGAGTACGCTACTTGTGATGCATCTACGAATACGTGTAGTTGGTAGGTATTTGGATTATAAGAGCCTAGATAGAATTGTCTAGGTATACAATAGTTTAGGCTATTGCTGAGATCAGTAATTATCTCAGTGGCCCTTGTTTCGAGATCGTCTGGGATTTTCTCATCCCATTTCAATCCCTTGGACCAGAGTACTTTCATGAACGTTCTCGACGGAACAAATGCTGGTGCAAACCAACCTAAAGGGTCATAAAATGATGATAATACCCTAAGGAATATGCGTTTCATCCATGGAGACGTAAACGGTTTTGGTTTGGGCATGTAAAGTACATCATGGTCCATGTCCCAATATAGGCCAAGCACTTTTATAATTGGGTTGCTCAATGCGTGCTTTGGGTTAAAGTTTTCTCTTAGCTGTTTACAATTGGTGCCCCATTGGGCGAGTTCCATCGAGATATCATTGAATAATTTATTCGATTTGATGTATAAATCGATAGCTTCTTCGTACGTTGGTACGGAAACAATTAAATTATCAATGTAAAATCGTTCTAAGAACTTGTCATGGAACTCCATATCGACCAATTGGAAGTGATGTAATAGCAATGCTGCGAGTAAGAATGGTGCCGTTATGATTCCAAAGGGAACCCGACAAAATCGAAATGTTACCAAATTGCTATTGGTTAACGGATTGTTAGGATTTTTAATCCATAAGAACCACGTGACATCTCTGTCAGCTGGGTGCAATCTGATTTGATGAAACGCTTTTTTAATGTCAGCGATTATTGCGTAAGGATTCTTACGAAAGCTTACAAGCATTGCTATTAGATCAGCTAATAGTACTTTCCCTTTGTGCATGCAGTCATTTAATGACAAGTTAGACTTTTTTGTTTTGGCCGATCCATCAAAAACTACTCGAAGTGGAGTGCTTTTTGTTGGATCGTAGATACCCTTATGTGGTAAGTAGTGTACTACTTCCGCGGGTCTATCGTTTTTGATAGGTTCGATCATTTCTAAGTCGATTAGTGAGGTAAAATACTGATCGTATCTTACAAAAAATTCTGGATTTTTCTGCAATTTGGGCAATTGCCTTTCTAATCGTTTGAATGCTAACTGTCTATTGTTGACTAATGGTGGTGGGCTATATTTGTATAGCCACCTGATTTGGTATCGGTTGTTCACTAATTTTATATTTTTATAAAATAAGTGCAATGCTTCAGTTTCGGCATCGTCTTCGACGAGGTTTTTGGTTTCGATACCAAGGGTATCCAATTTCCAAAAATTTTCGATACTTTCAGGTGATGTGAAAAATGATGGTTCGAATGCGTCACATTCGGTTGGTTTTCCTAAGAATCCTCCCAACATTTTTCCGAAGTCTGTTTCGATTAAGGTCAAGGTTGGTGATAACTGCTTAATGTGCTTTATAAACGACCACATATAATTGTTACCAACTAGTAAATGTATCGTAGATTCTCGGTCCAAGCCAGAAAAGTCGATATTGGAATATCGTGGGTAACGGTTTTTGAATTCGTCAAAATCAAATTCGGATAGGTTATTCGCGATGTGTGGAACCGTATTGGCTTCCATTTGAACCTTAGTTCCATCGCGTTTGAATAATTCAAATTTTACAATTTGTGTGCGAATTTGTTTTGACGTTTGTCCAGCTAGGCCTCGAAATTTGATTGTTTCTGCGAACTCAGAAAAATTTTCTCTGAGGTGATTATAGGCATATGTGTAAAACATATAGCTATGTTTGCTTCCGCAATCAAAAAAGCCGTTAATTTTCACTGGTTGTTTGGCATTTGGAGCGAGAATGTACGATGAAAACGTTAAGAAATGAGCGTCATTATCTTTAGTAGTAAAAAATGATAGGCACTCACTTAACACTGGAACAGCGGACACGGAACTCAGGTTCTCATCCTCTTGGCGTTGCTGGGCAACGAGACTATCGATATCTTCTTCGGAAGCTGCAGTCGTCTGTAATTGTACAGTTTGTTTAGGATCGGGTACAGGTAATTTTTGTTGCTGTTTATCAAACAGGTTACCTGGTGGCAAGTATTGCTTGCAGTCCTTCAACTGCTGGATCCAGGCCGCAACTCTGCCCTCTGTGATCGGATACTCGATCACAGGGCAGAGGTTTGAGTGGTGATCGCTACTTCCACACTGGAACCATTGGCAGTTCGCGGGTGGTAGCGCTTTGCAGTACTTGGTACTGGGATGAGATGTTGCGCATCGCTGGCATAGCTGGTAGCGTTCATAGTGTGCGTGCCGGGACTCCAACGTACCCTTATTTCTGCAGAGGTGAGCATGATGGTCACCTTTGCAGAAAATGCAGGGTGTATTTGGAGTCATCAGCGTACGCACCGTTGACGCTGGGATGCGTTGGCCGGATGGCAGTTGGACCCATAAGATCCCCTCTGCATCTGTAGTAGATAGAGATTCATTAGTGTCCCTATATTTTGTGCGATTCGAACGTGATGCTGGTCGTTTTCGAGGATTGGATTTATTCTGTCCTCTTTCGTTCGGTTTCTTTTCTGAAGAAATTATCGCGAAATTTCTCCTGCCTTTAGGTTGAGAGGAATTTTTATTTTGTGGGGTTTGATTAGGTTTATCGACCTTTTTTGGTACAGAGGTACAGATAGGCTCCGATAATTCCCTAATTTTAATGAACGATCTAACCACTTCGAACAAATGTTTAACATTGCGTTCGCTACTTTTTAAAGTATTTTGGTACAATCGGGGAGGAAATTTTTTAATTACTATATTGAATAGTTGTTCCTCATCGATTACTTTTGCAAGTAAGCGATACCTGTCTACCATAATGGTAAGGGTGTCTAACGTGTCTAATATTGACGTTGTATCGTTAGTGGTTGTTGTGTATGCGGTTATTTTTAGCCACATTTCAGCTCGAATCTTGGATTCGTCCCCATACCTACTATCTAGGAATTTTAGGCGTTGGATGTAGCCAACGTTATCAGGGGAAAAATGACTTATTTTCTCTACCAAAAATTTCGGTAGGGCCCCTTGCAGTAGGTTGATCTTTTGTGGAATAGAGATATCTTTTTGTTTATTAACGTAATTGTTAAATCCGTTAATAAACCCAGGATAGCCTAGGATATCGCCATCCCACTTTTCTAAATAGAATTTAGGAGGTTTGAGATTTGCAAACCCGGCATCAACTTGATCTTTTGGATCATGTTCCCAACATTTGGAAATATAGTTTTCGGATGATGGTTTTTTGATGGAGTTTGAGCCCATCGCTACTGCTAGGGGTGTTACGTTTTCTATCGAGTTTTGCGATAGCTCGCGACACGACGTGTCGAGTGTTTGAGAATTAATTTGAGATAAAGAGGGTTGGTGGGAACATTGCCTTTTAGGGCTAGGTTCACCCTCATTTAATTCAGGAAACGTTATATTGTCTAATGAAGTTGAATTTTCATTACCTGTCACCATTCCAGGCTGGCCCCGTTCTCCCCTTACCGGGGTCCATTGCTCTGCAGCCGCTGGTGATGGTGGCGGTGGCGAATGTTCACGTTCGGATGCTTTGGTGGCGTCTGGGAGGTACTGATGAATAAACTCCGCTGCATGGACGCCAAGGTCCTCATGTACCTTAGCAGAGAGCTCCCGGACTTTCTTCTGCGAGGTGGTCAACACCTTGCGGGCATTGGCCTCCTTACGCAGAGCGTCCCCCAGCTCTCTTGCTAGTTCCAGAGCCCTAGCGTCCCAGCGTTCCCGTTCCTCCCAGCGACGCTTCTCCGTAGCATCTTCCCATACCTCCGGTACGAATGGTGACTGATGATGCGATTGATGCTGCTGCACGTTCGATTTTATCGTCGATTGCAGCACCAGCAGCTTTCACTTGACTCGCCTGGCCCTGCGCAAGGTTTCTCTTGCGAGGCCTCGAGGTACATATTCGAGGTCTTTTATTGTGGCCTCGATCGCACTGTCTTCGTTGGACAGTGCGTTTATTTTGTACTGCGGTACGTGGGGTTGCTCGAATTTTCTCTCGAGCGATTTCGCGTATTCCTCAGCGTCCTCGAGTACTGCGACGAACTGTTCTCGCTCATCGTCACTATCGGTGACGTCGCTCGTGCCGTGAGTGGACGCTCGGCTTCTGGGCTGTACGTCCATTGGTACAGGCGTGGTTGTCGGGTGACCCGGTGATTGCTGCGTGCCCGGCAGTATAGCCGCCGCTCTTCGCAGCTCTTCAACCTCGATCTTGTCTACCCAGAGCGGTTGTGGCGCTGGGGTTGCATCTTGATCACGTAGGATTGATGCTTCGGTCTGTTCCTCCTCTTCCATCAATAATGATTCTGGGTCGAGGAGGACATCGATATCGTCGCTACGCGACGTACTCATGTTCTAAGAACAGAAATAATTAAAATTGAAAAAAGAAATTAGTTCTTTTCTTTCCTCGTGTTGGAGAGCGTAACTTTTGTTACGAATTATTACCATGTATTATATCTTTGGCCTGGTAAGAATATTCACAGGTCATGAATTTATCGATTTTAAGAAATCGTTTTTTGTTTTTCGAATTTTTCTAAGTTTTTAGAAAAAACGAAAAATCGGGCATGACCCGTGGGCGAAAACATCGTTTTCGAGTTTTGCGAAAAAAATGCTTTCGAAAAAATTTCTCTAAGTTTTTATAAAAAACGAAAAATCGGGCATGACCCGTGGGCGAAAACATCGTTTTCGAGTATTGCGAAAAAGATGCTTTCGAAAAATTTTTCTAAGTTTTTAGAAAAATTGAAAAATCGGGCATGACCCGTGAGCGAAAACATCGTTTCCACATTATTACAAACGAATAACATTATTCGAATTCAATTTGAAGTCCCAGGTTCATTCTCCAAAAATAATTTTGGCGTGACCCTGGGGCGACAAACCGATTTCGATTCGTAATTCAATTACGCACATATCAACTAAATATTCTTGCTAAGATCGATATGCGATCTTAGTTGGTTATAAATTTGCGGACTGGCTATTGAGATTACAAAATTTGGTAACATTGCAATAGGAATTAATTTTTAGAGTCCGCATACCTATAATTTAGGCTCGTAACAATGGGTTACGAATGCATATTTAAAATATGGAGGCACTTTAGAAGATATACTAAAGATTGAAAATTTTTGTAAGTGTACTTACGGTTTACTTGTGATTAAGTGGCTGCACCTTTCGGAAACTACACCACTACACTCCGGGGGGAATGAATTTCACAAATCGCGTAATTAATTACGAAAATATTTACGAGAAATAGCCAAAATTTCAAATTAATTGTTAAATTATGGGGCAAAACACGATCAGTTGCGGAAACGCACATTGAACTCGATCACAATTTGACAAGAAGTGATTGTGATCGTGAATGTATTCGTACACCCTGGGTACGTCGTGTTAAACACGCTGATGTCGCTGCTGCTGCAGCGTGATGCATAATTTACGTTTGTGTGCGTAAATGCGTAAAGGGTTACGAACCTTTTGGCGTATGTGTGCGTATTCAAACAAAAAATTCATACGATCTTCAACCGTCCATCGGCTGGTTAGAGCCGATTGGTTGAATCGAATCTTTTGTTTTCAACACGATTGCTGCATTTCTTGAGAAATTCGATCGAAAAGGATGGTATTTGTGTCTCTTTTCTGTAACGTTTTTTGAAACGCGTGAGTGCGAGAGAGATAGAGATGGCAATAAATTTTTCTCCATCTCTCTCGTTTTGAAGGACGGATGTACCATATGCGCTAACGCTTAGCGATGTTTTCTGTATCTGATACAGCCTAAATATTTTTAGGACGAATCTTTGAATTCGAAATATATTATTCTTGGAATAATATACGTAATATATGGCGCTGGGGGCGGCGGAAAAATAATTGTGAATTATTTTTTTGTCAGCATTGTATTAGCGACTATTACGAACGTAATTTCTATACTAATTAACAATTAGGAAATGTTTTACTATACGGGGTATAGGGAAATATAACTGAATTGAAATTCAGTCTCGACTAAGTCAAACTGTTTAGGTTTGGGATTAACTGATTAGGTTAATTCTTAACGAGACTGTTAAGTGCATACTAGGTACGGATGAGAGTCATTGACTAGTGGAAGCGTGTGGGTTTGAAATTAAATTTCGGTTTCCGAAATCGAATTTCGATGTTCGAAATTAATTTTCGGTTTTCGAAACCAAGTTTCGATTTGCAAAATTAAATTTTGATTGAAGACGAATTATTGAATTCGAGGTCCAGTGAAAAACACTGTGCTCCTGCTACCATGTAGTGGAGGAGTTTACTTGTGTTGGTTTAACGTCACAAGGACGAATAAAATATCTCGTTGTCACACACCTTAGCTCTCGCCTCGCTGCTAGACAACTGGTTGGCGTCGCCTCAACCCAGTATCTACAGTCATGTCAAGTCCTCTGCGCATCGCCAGTGCGCACAGGACTCGTGGCCACAGCCATGACAACTGGTGGTATTTATGGCAGACCGGAATAAAAACTAAACACAATGAAATTCAGTGGATTGTATTTTAGTATGTACTTATGATCTGCAGATTACAAAACCAAATGAAGACTCTGATAAATTACCAAAGTGTGCAAACTGTTTTCCTTTCGCCACAATGCAGTTCCCCCAAAACCGTTATAAAACTCAATTCTCATCCGACTGCTTTTTAAAACAACAACAGTTTCATAGGACGGTCCCAAATTGTAGATTGTCGATTTAATGTGTCCGCATGGAGTCAGATTGGGTGATTGTTCAGGCCAAAGTAAGACACCATACCGAATTCAATAATTAACTGTTACCCCTCCGTATATAAGTAGGCTATCAAACATCTAACGCTCAAATAATGTTGAAATTCTATTTAGTAGGTGAAAATGAGTAAAGTTCAAATTTTGGAAAAAACATTTGATTTTTTCTCAAGCAGAAAAATTTAGACAACAGTCGAGACTTAAAACAAAAAATGGTTGAAAAAAACACCGTACTGGACGTGGAATAAGAATGTAAGAAAATGTTACTCATTTTATGGTAGACCATTAAGAATAATTATTAGGGAATACCGTAAACTGGTAATTTTTAATATGGTGGAAGGAGTTCTACGCTTGAAAAAAAATCTTTACTGATTAAAGTTATACTTGTAAAGAACTTTGAAATTAATTTTAACAGCTGTTTCTATCTTTAAAATTAAAGTCTGTAGGAATGTTCAAAAATTGCTTTCAAAATTACCCCAGCTAGTATAATTTTGAAACAGTTATTTTTTTTACGGCAGTGGATTTGGCATATCTCAAATACCCATAATAGTCTATATTACAGCAAATTTCAACGAAATTCGCTGAAAAACAGCCAAGAAAATCGAGAAAAAAGGTAAAAAAAAAAAGGTAAAAAAAAAAAGGAAAATTTAAATAAAAATTCGGCAGAATATTTCTAAAGGGCATTGATCTTTTGGTATGTAAGAACGCTGCACGTTCCTGTAATGAACATCAAACGACAATGTCAGTGCTGACAAGCAGTGGCGTGTCCAAGGGAAGGATTTGCATGATCGATCGACCCCCTTGAGTTTTTTTTCTCTTTATTTAAAAGGAATATAGTATATGGTAGTCAGAACTGGAAAAATATATCACCACAGAAAAATTATCATGAGATATTAGATTGGTTTGGATCGCCTCCCTTGATAAAATCCTTCCGCGAAATACAAATCAATTCTTCCAATTTTAATATTTCACGATTTAAAAAATTTAATTCAAACCCCCTAATAAACTGAGGATTATCTCCAGAATTACGAACTTTTGTACCGAGGTAACACAAATTTATTTTGTTAAGGCATGTAGTAATAATTGTGGTTGGTATGGTTACTTATTATGTAGGTACCCAATAAGTATTAATCACATTTTCAAACGCTCCTTGCCTCTACGTTGTCTTCAAATTTTAATCCTATTCCAGGTTTAGACAATTTCAAAAAATGGCCGAGTACGCTCCCACAATTCTTAGTAGTCTACCATAGAATCGAGTTACATTTTCTCTTTATTCTCATTCCCCTTTCCGAGGATTTTCAATAATTTTTATTTTGAGCCTCGACTGTTTTTTTTTGTTTTTTCACTAAGGATAATAATAAAAAAACCAATCTAGTGCTTCTTTAGAAATTTTTTTACTAATTATCTTCAACTATATAGAGTTTTTCACATTCTTTTGGTGTAAAATGTAAAGTCAGAAGCAATAATTTGGCCGGAAACAAGTTTGAAGATTTTTTCACTATTATCTTGAATATGTTCAATATGAGTAGCACTGCATGGTACACCACTTTTATTTCATCAGGTAGTTGGGTATTACAGTATATGGTAGGTACTATGAAAAAGTAAGGAGTTTCAAAAAAGTTTTTTATCGCAAATTTAATAATTAAATTTTTGAAAAAAAAAAATGAAACGGACTGCGTTTGGGAACATAAAACATAATAGAACTAAAATGTTGAAAACAAGTTTTCTAGGTTTTGTAATAGTAATTTTTTATAAAATGGATTTACAAATAACGCAGTCGCTGGCACAAATATCATTCAAGTTACATACATACATACATACATACATACATACATACATACATACATACATACATACATACATACATATATACATATATAAAAAATGCAAAATTTTTGAATGAAGAAATTAAATTTCATTTTATTACATATTTCTCTGATGCAATTTGTGGTAAATTTAACATAGATTTGACAATATTCTAATACACAGCATTATTACATCTATTCAAAACATTGGGGTACCAATTGTTAAGAATGTTTAAATTACTTATATACCTAATGTGTCAAAAACTCTCTACTCGCCTATTGATTTCAATCCAGTATTGATCTTCATATTAATATCAAAAGCTATTTATGCCAGTGACTGCGTTAGTTGTAAATCCATTTTATAAAAAATTACTTTTACAAAACCTAGAAATCTTGTTTTCAACATTTTAATTCTATTATGTTTTATGTTCCTAAAGGCAGTCGGTTTCATTTTTTTTTTCAAAAATTTAGTTATTTAAATTTTGGTATTGGTCAATGAGTAAATTTAAATCTTTTAATCAAATATTAAGAAAACTAATTAGATCTTTAAAATTTATTTTAAGTATAAAATGTTAATAAAGATAATGTGAAAAAAGGGGAATATACTTTTTTTTTTTCATTTATTTTCATACTTATCTGATATTCTCTAAATTAATGATTCTTGTTGAAAGCAAAAGTTAGACCTCGCCTCAGTTTTGCTTGTATTTTTGTGTATTTATTCAGCACTTTTGCATCAATTTGGTAAGTATAATACCTCCTCACACAGTCCTTCATAATATAGACCTTGGACACAGAGAAATAAAAAGCTGACTGATACCTACGATGGGATATGAAATATAATTATATATAAGTGATCAATTAAAAACCATAAATGAGCGAATCACAGTTCATTTTTCAGTACACCTTCCTGATTGGTTGGTTTAAGGGAATTCTGGAAACATGGTATTTTCATTTTTTCTTATAATTATTATTTTGAAGCAGATATATCAACGGACTTTAAATGAGCCAATCACAGTTTGTTTTCCAACATATGCCTTCCTGGTATTATTTTTCATTATAACTATTATTAAGCAGATATCAGCAGTCTCTAAATGAGCAAGTCCTATATAATGCATTTGTTAATATATTACTGGGCAAAGTGGTGACATCTGAAATATTTATATAACTATAAGAACTTTTGGCAAACCCAATCAGCATGTGTTATTTCCTTATATATTGAATCTTGGATTGTGATTGATTATGTTGCTTTTGGTGTTGAAAAAATTCCAAAATTTTGAATGAAAATTGTGGGTCTGGTATGGGGAATTTTTCAATTTTTTTGGACAATGTTACTCACCTTGAAAATACGAATTTTTTGAGACCTATTTCATATTTGTACGAGGAATATTGAATGCTGTACAGTAACATAAAATTTCGTTAGATTGCCAGTAACAGAGTCAAACACAATACCTCCTTCTGACGCAGTTGGTAAAAATAGGTTCACAAGTTGACTCAGTTTTGTGAAAATAACGACTTGCTCGTTTCAGTCTCTCACCTTTGGATACGTATAGGCGTACACACATTCGCAGTTCATACATCCAGTCGATTAGTCAACTAAAATTTGTAGATTCTGTCACTGCCTACCTCAACAGGCGTTAGGAGATACAACATCCCCAAAATTATACCGTGGATCTCCAGAGGACTGAGTTCGTTTATAATTTATGAAGGGTTGAAAGCCTAAGATGGCAAATTTGACTGAAAAATCGTCCATCTTGTTTAGGTATGCGACAGTATTTATCTTGCGACCACATCAGAAGCCACGAATTTTTGTTGGACTCGATTAAGAGCACCGGGGACAAATTTATGAGCGTGCAGTGTGAATCTTGGGAAAAATTCTTATTGGGCGACTGCTTCCCGTGTAGATCCGAAGCGGTACGTACCACAGTCACTAAGACATTATGTCGCACTTAATTGGGTACCTATAGATAATAGGTACCCACGTAGAAACCTTTTCGGGAAACGTTTCGCCGCAAACGCGCTTGAAAAATGGTCGGTAAAAGCCGTTGATGAATGGCTACCATAACACCATAAGAGGCTTACCTACAGGCACAGCTAACTTACCTGTAATTCATTGTTTATCCGGTCGCAGAATGCCAAGGGTCGCTTTTGTGCGCGTATCGGTTTGGCAGCATTCAACGATTGGATGAGTGTCGACGAGGCGAACAAAAATGGAAACGTGCCAATCAAATTATACACCATTACCAGGGATAGATCTCCTTTTTTCGGTAATAACTCTCGGCGCGTAGCCCATTCTTCGCCCTTTCGGGCTGTGGAGGTATCTGCTATCCGGTCGGGGCGAATAATATCACCCGCCGTTGGTATTACCTTACGACAGCCGATTTCTGCTTCAGAAATGTTGCGAGACAATCCATAGATACCTACTGACATAATCATATTATGTATTAGGTTGGTATGCCACAAAAACAGATACCTATCCTATGCACCTATTCGAAAAATGATAATACCGCACGATGACGCATCCGATACAATTTTCGCAGGTAGGTAAATAAAAAAATAGGAAAATAAAAATATAATCGGTCCATCTTTCATCGCTTTAATTCCCTTAAGTTCTTCAATAGACTAAATACAACACAGACATAATAGGCTACAAATAAAATAATAAATTTTGATCCTCGACCCAATTTTCAGTGACCACCTGACAATTCGAACGACCATATAAAACAAAAGATGGTGAAAAAAAAAACAACATTTTTCGTCTTTTTAGCGAGGAATTTCACATCAGGAAATAGCGGCCTTATGGCATATTAGGGAAATGAAAAAACATTCCTAAACAATATACCGGTGATACGTAAGGTAGTACCTACCTATCAACTAATCGCGGGTGAAAAAATATTTAAAACCGCGAGGCCCTTCTCAATATTCATTGATAGCTACGTAAAGTAGGAAATTGAAGATAATAATATACTTATTGATATTTGATGCGATTTATTGCCGAAGTACGCACCTAAAATACTATACCATTGAATTACCGGTACAGCTGCTAATCAGATTTAGAAAATTTTTGGAAAATTTGACGTCTCATTTTTCTATCTAAAAATGTTTTGATTTCTTGATCATGCCATAGTAGAAATACCATTTCTGGTTTTAAATTTGGCGCAAAAATAGTTTTGTTTCTTCAAAATATTTTTTTATAGTCTCGTACCTTAGTGTTTGTCAAAAGTTGGATCCGCCACCAGAAGTTATTTTTTTATTTGTATGTATTAAGAAGGTATGTATTTTTTTTGCAATTGGCATTTAAAAAAAATTCCTCGTAAATCTGAGTAGGTTATTAAAAGGAATTAATTTTTTTGATTTTTTTTTGCTTCATCAAAATGCTCTTTGATTTATCAGTTATCAAAGTAATTTCATTTTTTTAATATTTTGCAGCCTATCACCTAATATGCTAAATCAATTATCTCACATTTTCTATCACAGACATACTATATATGCCGAATGTACCCAAGAAAGGTAGGTACTTAAAAATATATCAATAGTGACTTGAGAATTTCTCATCAATAGAGATCAGTAATTATGATTATGTACCTAGGTACCGCAGGTAAGTATATGGGTGCACTTTTATGTTGGGAAGACCCAAGTACCACGTGACCCATGTACCACGGGACCTGCAGCAGCTATTGCATGGAAAAAATACTGAACATACTGGGGTGATGCAAGATAGGTCTGGCAATGTTGAAAATGAATTCAAAGACCAGACCTCGTTCAATTCGAAAATGATAGTGATAACAGTGAAATTTTTGATAAAAAATGAGAATTATCAATGTTTTTATCATTAGATTTTGAACTGATAGAAAGATATTAGCATTTGACTAATGTGTAATCCTAACAAACGACGGTAATCGATTTATCAAGTTATTATTAATTTTTGGTCAGGTATCTCAGTAAATGAAATGTAATAATTTTATTAATTCAAGTGGGGGTGTTGTACCTCGGGACATTTTTGTTGTCGTACTATGGGGCACTTGACATTTTTATTTTTTCACATTTTTTCAGCTATGCCACAAAATAATAAATCAGGTGGGCTTTATCATGAAAACATCAATTTTCAGCTCATTTCCTTGAAAAATTAATTAATTCTATGTTTCTGTCTAAAACGATTTTTTGTTTTTCCATAATGGACCTTTCAAAATTGAAGCAATCAACATTTATGGCTGTTCAGCTTGAATACGATTATGGGCGTGGCAAAGGGGGTGATGGCATTAATTTGTTTCATAAATCTCAAGAAAAAAATTTTGTATACTATTTTTCACATACCTATATCTACAGAGAAACAAATTCGAAATTTGATATAAAAAATAAGTAAAATTGAGTAGATCTTTCAGTCGAAAAAAACATTTTTTTCCAAATTATACAAATGTGATAAAAAAGAACAAAACAAATGTATAATTTTGTTGTAAAAATTTTAAAAATCAGAAAGGAAAGTGTGGTTTGTAAGTTTATGAGGAAGACCACCGTTCTGTAGTCGACAAAACTATGATGAAATAATTGTGAAGTCGGAACAAATTAGTTTTGTGTCCACTGATGTTGAATTTTGTTGGAGAAAATCAACTATGCCAGCCAGTAGATCATATTTTGAATAAAAAATTTTCCTAATTTTTGCATCATTTTATGAATGTCCGATGGTACAAGGGATTTATGGAAAATTCTGTTTTCGAAAAACTGCGAAGGAATTGGGAAAAGCTTGCGTGTGAAGTTGTTAGGCAAGGGTTCATACCATAAGTTGATAGAAAAAATTGATCTAGACTCGATTTGTGGAGGAACTAGTGAGAAAAGTACGAAAACTATCTTACGGGTCATTGGTCTCCCCTACCTAACTTATTCTTATAGTATATATACCTATATATTTATAATAGATAGCATGAAAAAGGTTAGAACTACCTACCTACCTGAGTATCGTTCTTGCATCCGGCCCAAAGGTTATAACGGTTCTCCTGGGTATCAGATATCCCCGCAGCCCAAACGCAGCGGGTTAAGCAGCACGCGAGAATATTCCACTTCACTCTTGTTTTTTGCTTGTCTTGGTGTGCTTACATACACAGCCATACGTACACCCATATTCTTTGTTTCCATTTACAGCAACTCTGTACCGAGTAAAAATTACAATATCAAATTCCACAGCCAGCATAAATCATCGCGGAGAAATTGGAGTATTTTCTATCGGTATCATTGGTTTGCTAGGTCAGACCAAAATGACTCAGGTTTTGGGGTAAGGTAAAATATTCCATACTTTAATAATGCCTGTATCTATAGGCCTACTCTCGTCCTCTTGTAAGCGGCATTCTCCGACAGTCAGTCTGAATTTTTTAGGGAACGATATTTGGCTCCTGGCTCTTCTCATCAACAAGTCATTGGCGACGAAAATGTTGGTAAAATAACTTCGGTAAAATTGCATTGGGTGCACAAAACGACGATGAACATACTCACCTGGAGAATCGATCCAATAATTCATGTAGAATCGGTATTGGTAGAGACATTTTCGGACCATCAAAGGTAAGTACAAGTTCTGGTTTAGAAGTTAATAACGCCTATTATTCCTACTTGAAAAACTTTAACCATTGCTAGACATATTCGTTAATGAACGTTTATTGTATTTTATAGTCGCATAGTTGAAAAGGCATTGATCGCATTATTAATAAGTTACTTTTTCCCTACGAATTTATAATAACATAATTAAAAATTAAAGTAACAGAATAAAAATTCTAAATAGCGTTACTACCGAGGTAACAATAGCAAAATAAAAATAATTTAGAAACGTTACATACCAAAAACATTATTAGAAAGCTACAAATACCAGAAAGAAAAACAAAACCACCTGCCAACTGAGTACCTGCTATTGTCACAACACTATTTTTGCATCAGTAACTTAACAATTACTAAACAGAAAAAACATTGGAACGTTATCTCACTCCAATAGGTTCCAACCAAATCTTTTAAATAACTCAGTAGGATTTGTGGGTCTCAAGTACAACTCTCCTCCTCCTCCTCCTTCTCCTCATCCTTCTCTTCCTCCACCCCCCAAAAAAACACTACAATGTGTACCTGGGATATTTGTTAGAAGTGAAACGACAGATAAATAATACATATCTATACCTACAGGCCTGACAAATTGGGGAGGGGGGATTCTCCTCAAAGCCAAGATTTTTAGAAGCCCGGAATTCTCCAAAAAAAAAGTCAAAAACAAGTACATAATTTTCAGGGAAAATCTAATGAAAAACCATCAAAAAATTTTTTTGCTCGCTCCTGTAGCAAAATTGATATATGTATACAGTACTGTAACACCCATTGGACACGTATATGCTTGATATTGCACCTGAGCATCCGAAAACAGGTGCGATTTTCAATTTTTTGAGGGGCCCACATAATTGTTTATTGAAAAAATGTAAAAATCATTAAAGTATCGTTCTTACAATTGGCCCGAAATGTTGTTTGAATCTGTTTCAAATATTTATGACATACAGCACTTCCAATATATTGAGACTGTCGTCAGGTAAACCAGAAATAGAAAACCAGAGAAATGGCCGAGTGAACACCCAATGAGCGAAACTTTGCACTTCAATAAACATAACCAAAGATATATCTTTCAATAAAATATGAAAAAATTTTGTTAGTCAACATTTTTGGGGTCACTTGGCATCTAATGAGGGGTTGAATTAAAAAATGGAGATTGAATTTGAACTGAGCTCTTCAAATGACTAATCCAGTTGTATATCACTCAATAACTTATCAGTTGTTCTCCCAACCTTATTTTTGATGCATTAGAGGGCCCAAGGAGTGGTTAAAACTAACAATAGGCTGTCATTTTGAATTCAGTTCATCTAGAAACATATGCCCCTTAATCAATAGATGTGTTACTTAATAATTTTTAAACTTTTTGTCCCAACCCCTTTTTGAGTCCCAGGGAGTTCAATGAATTGTTCAATCCAAAAATGGCATTAAATTCTTACTCAGAGCCTCAAAAAACAAATTCGGTCATATAACTACGTATCACGCAGTTTTTCAAGAAAAAAAAATTCTAATTGCTTACTAAAGTGAAAATCTGAACTAAAAAAAATCAAAATTCCCGAATAACAAACATTCGTTCAATCTAATAGAGGAGCAAAATGTTTAAAATGAGGCTTCAGTACATATTGAATATATTTCTACTCACTAACACAGGCCTGATGGAAGGAGAGGGGAAGAAGGATTCCCCCCAGGTTCGGGGTTTTCAGGGGCTGGACATTCTCAAAAACTAAACAAACAGGTTTTCATGGAAAATCTATTGAAAAACTTTAAAAAATTTTTTTCAATCACTCCTCTTGCAAAATAGGCTTTCCCAGGTATTATAAAACCCTTTTCAAAGATAAATACTTTTTACTGCACCTGCATGTTGATACAATTTTCAATTTTTTATGGGGCTCATAAACTTTTCCTCCACCGGACCTGAATTTTCTCTCAACAGTCCCGCACTAACACTCATATTTATAAATCGTCACATTCCAAATTTTCATTTACCTTGAATAATAAATACGATAGATTTGAGTAGACATAACTCTGGCACCACACAAGAATCTTCCCACGCTTCATCTCTCTCACACAATGTCATTAGTTCTGTGACACCATCATTCTTGCCACATGCCATACTTGTCAATAACCTTCAACATACGCTCTTAATTCCATGATCAATGTCATATCACGTAATATCATAATTCGGTAATGTTCTAAAACGACTACTTCATACAAATTAAGTTATCATCCATTGCCTTTAATCACGCTACTCACCCAAAATGATGTTATAGTACTATGTCATGATCGCACCACATTAAAATCAACTATCATACTCATCTGGTCCTAAATTAAAGAAGCATCTAAATTTCACTCGAGACTCTGGCTTTACGACATTGTTATTGGTTGATTTTACGTATTTTTTCATTTATGTAGTAATTTAAATCAAATCGTTTTCATGTTTGGTGCGATACCCTTCTGTACTCTGGGTATCCGATGCCGAGGTTGGCGCTTTAAATCCTAATGGCGCAGAGTATTCTTTTTTTTTTTTTGAGTTTATTTTTATAATGTTTTTAAGGGTGTTTACATATGTTAATTAGATGGCGGATATAGGATCAACTTTTCGCGAGAAATGCAAAAAAAAAAAAAAAAAAAAAAAAAGAAGAAAAAATACCAACCACAACATTGTAAGCCGGAGTCCCGAGTGAGATTTAGATACTTGTCAAATTAATAATTATCTTCGTTTATCCAAATTTACTAGATCTTCACTTCTATTGTAACCAGCAAATGTTAAGGGACTCATTCTTCTGAGTCTACCATGTAAATTAGAATTAATAAATTTGTATTCCACAAAGGTTACTTAGAAGTCAAATTGTGTAGTGTAATTTGGTCAAAGTGTTTCGACTTTATCAATCAGTCGTAAATAATTGTTTTCACAGCATAACACTGGGCTCAGTTTAAAATTGTACTGTTATAAATAAATTTTCACAAATTTTAGTTTGGCCATCTAAAAGCGCAGTGGCATTATTACAAAGTTGTTCTGTACGTGGCCATTATATAACATGATTATGAGGAAGCTTCGCTAGGCTTCAATTAAATTTCCCTTATTGCTCAGTAAGGGTGTAGATTGGTGGTCCATCGTAAGTGGGGTTCATACATTCTTAGTGGTTTGTTCTAACCCTCCTCCCAAAAACAATCACCAAAACCGACAAAAAAACGAAATTTTTAGATATGTAGTCTTTTTTCTTCGCTAAGAAGGCGTCCAAACCTACAAAACTCCCCTTATATACGCCCTTGTTGTTACTCCCTGAATACGAGGTATTCTCTAAAAACTGATTTTGGGCGCCATTATTACCAATATGGCGGATGGAGCAGCAGTCCCGAGGTCACAAACTTACGATGTTATTCAGGACGTCGAACGGTTCTCAACTAGGTACTGTATATTTTAAAGGGTAAAATATTCTCATTTCTTGGACTATAATTATAGCGAGAGGATTTTTCGTGTTGCCATCATTTTTGCAGATAGGTATAGGCAGGTAGGTATCTAATTACCAGAGCGATTAAATCAACGCCGTTGTTTGGTTAAACTACGAAATTTTCGTTTTCTATTCAAAAAAGTAGAAAGACCCGCAGGTTCCTTGGGCAGGAAAGCTGCGCACAGCGCCGCGTAGCGTACCTGTGGTTAAACTAAATTGAAATTTTAATGATTTCAGAGGCCGTTTCTGTCCAGCTCAAGACGAAGTACTGGGTACCCATTTGACGATGAATATGGTTTTATGCGCCGGTTAGGTTGCGTTCCGAGTTCCCACAATAAACAAATAATTTTCATTAATAAGTATTATAATTTGAATGGAACTTCTTCGCACAAAAATACGGGGTACCTACGGAGTACGGGACCCAACATAGGTGCGTAGAAACCGAATACAAAACTTGTTAAGCGATTGTTCGAAATTGGCTCGAAAATTTTGATATTTTAGCTCTATCTCTGGTGGTTTGTGAGTTATTTGCGAGTAAAATGTTTTGAATTTTAAGCTTCGAGAAATTTTTTAAAATTTTGCGTTCGATCGGTTAACGTATAATTTTGACCATTGCATAAGCGCTACGATCAACAATTTACGATCGATTCTACAAATTAAGATTACAATGAAGATTGAAGAATGATTACCTACGTCATGATTTTTCTACATTCTGATATCCCCAATGAGTTACTTGCCATATAGATATTGCTCAGAAGTCAAACCTATCCATTTAAATCAGATTATATTAACTCTAATCTAAATAATTCTTAAATGAAAGACCAATACATTATACCTACGCAGATATACCCGAAAAATTGAAATTTCAAATATCCAGGATGCAGGATTCGAAATTCGAATTGTAGGTAAGTATATCCGTATAACTACATATATATATATATACACACGGTACCTACTAAATGCATATACTGCATATAAATTATTCTTCCATTTGAGAAAAAAAGTGTCATTAAAGAAACAACGCACGACATATAGCTATTTCAAACTGACGATAATTTCAAGAATTAAATAATAATCAACCTTACACCTTCAGACTATTTGTTAATCGTTTCAACAGGTTTGAATATTATGCTCCAGATGTGTAAATCAAATTATTACATGTCATTTGTAATCGATAACAAGCTTTGAAGAACAACTTTGTGTAGGTACCTACCTGAAAAACTTTCAACAATTTTAATATTTCTACAGGTTCGACAAATTTTGATGTTTAAATCGCAGGAGTTCCAACAGTCTTCTTTTCTTTTCGAATCATTATCAATTTTAGCAATTGTTTCACAGATCTGAACATTTTTCAAGACTCTGTGTAAAATTCTATCTGTTTCGAACAAGTAACAGATTTTGTGAAACTCAACGGGTTATTTCAAATCCTTGATAATATTTAGAACCAACAAATTTAATACGGACAAAGATAAGCGTAAAAAAAAATCGAAATCGAAAATAGCAGATGTGGAGCTAAAGTTGTGGGTTCTGAATAACTGAATTTGCCTGGAAAATATCGCCAAAAATTTGCGCAAAAAAAAAACTAAAATTTTGAAATGAAAAATTCGGACGGCATATACTTACAATAGATCGTTGGTCACAGACGAATGGTATCCAATCTAACGAAAAAGATGAGTCAACTGTTCAGAAACACTAAAGCTGATGAGAGACTGACAAATTCTACAGGATTTTATCACAACTGACCCAACGCTTGCAAGCTTTATTTTAAGTCGGTTTCCTCGCGTAATTAAATTATAATCGCAATTATACCTCTACGTGGTACGCTTTGCTTTTTCGATACCTTACCCCGAGTATTAACATTTATATGAAAACAGCTTAAGTAGGTAATATTTCAATCTCACAAGAGATCGACGTTTTTCATGACGTTATATAATGAGGAAAACTGAGAGAAATTGAATATAGGCACCGTTTTATAGTCGTACGATAGGCACTGAAAGTGAAAAAAAAACAACAAAGTATTAAACGAACACAGAATTTTCGAAAGAATCACAGTCACATAAACCTAAGGAAATTATACATATTATATATATATATACTTCGTGCAAGTACAGAACATCGAAACATGCAATTATAATGATAAAACAAAAATAAAAGATTAAATAATACCTACTGCCACGGTAAATGTGCATCTTTTGATTCTTCGTAGACACCATGAAAGGGTAACTTGGATGGTAAAACAGTTGTAATCTGTGAAAATATAATATTAAGGCGAGATGATTTTGTGGGGTCTGGAAAATAAAAATGATAAAAAAGCGATGTATATTGCATAGAAATAAGGATCGAACGTACAACGATAAATGACAATGAACAAACTTGACTCGGTACATAATAAATTATATTTAGGTATATATATATTTATATTATAGGTACTTATAAGTACCTAAATAATTGAGAGGAGACGAGCGGACATAAACGGACAACAGATAAGAGGTCGTTACAATTTCAGTCAGGTGTCAGTATGAATTAAGAGGTTTTCGTTGCAAATTCTGATATTCCTTCACTCGTATTACAGCCGAAAAAGTAACGAGATGAATAAGACGTTCAAGAAAGAAAAAAAAGGGAAAAAAATAAGAAAAAGGATGAAAAGACGATACAAAAAATCAATTACTCCAGTGTACAACAAATTCAAATTTTGGGATATTATAATGAAAATTTTGAAAATAATTATAGGGGAGAAGTCCCGCTATCAGTACACTTTTCTTGAACTTATCGTATTTTAAATTCATTTTACAAACGTTCTTAAAACTCAAAGTTTCAATGGAAATCTACACCCTTTAGTTTCAATTTGGGGATAGATAATTCGTTAGACTACCGCTTGATTGGCTCTCTTTACGATTCTCAGAAAACACTCGGAAAAATGTATTGCTGTTGGAAACGAAGTCTCCAACAGTGAGACTTACCACAGTGAGACAAAGGTGTTATTAAAGAGAGAACTGCTGAGAAGTAGAAATACGCACTTGACTAGTGTTTGAACTTGAATTTTATATTTTTCAGCAGCTTTGCGAGCTGAAAATTCGTCTTTCATCACTTCGTTTCCAGTTTGCACAGCTTTTCACATGTTCTTTTCATAATTAAAAAAATCCGCCAGTTTTGTTTTCAGACATTTTGGACTGAATAAATTACTTTACATTCAAAAAATACGAATTGTGAATATTTTTATCAGTTTTACGTTAGCTGATTTTAACAGTTATAGCAGATTAGCTGGCTAAACAATATAGTAATATACCAGTCTCTCAATATTGGAATTTGTGATTGTACCAACTACCAATCAATACCAACTAAATAATAATTTATTTCTCGAAGAAAAAAAAAGTTCCCACTAATTCGACTTTTATGTCAGATTGTATCTTCGAGGATATTCATTATGTATGTGATGGAGTCGATGAAGATGCTACATGGGCAGTTTTGGTGTCCTGCCTATAGACCGAGCTTCTACAAACAAGCGTACTTCCTACTAAATATCTGATTGGAGGAAAATCTCACAACGTGCATTTATATATAAACATTGGCGTACAAAGTACCTCACTTTTACACCGATTTTCGATTCTGATTGGGGTACTTCGTACGCCAGCACGCGGCATATATAGTCTGGACACTCAATCCCATATTCAAACTGTTCCATGTCGTCTCCATCATATATATCCTCGAAGGTTCAACCTCCCAACATAGCAAGTAAAGTCTGGTTGTTACAAAAAATTTTTTTCAAACTGAGCCCGTCGATGTCAGACTCCGATAGTTGTCCGTTAATTTTGAAAATTGATGCAGTGGAAATCTGATCAATTGTTCGTTTTTTTTTTTTAATTTAAAATTAAATCAATTAAAGTTTTTTTTTCCTTTTTTTACTGAAATTCTGATATTTGAGAAAAGTTCTTGGAGCTAAAATTTTTTCACCAGTCATACGGGGCTATTGTTTGGGTAGAAACAACGAAAAATCAGAAACAGCATACCTACTACATATGAAATCGATACTTATTTCATTTATCGTGTGGTAAACAAGTCAGAAATATGAAAAACTTGTACTTGTGGCAGCACTATATGTTTAATTCAGATTCCAAATACGCTGGGACATTTGATTTTGGTATTCTCTGTAATTGGAAATCCTGCTGACTGTTAAATTTTCTGAAATTTTTCAACAAAATTGTAAGAAATCGTTTGTCAAGGCTGAAAAATCGTTACGGAAAATCATCTACTTTGTTCTGATAATTTAAAACATCGAACGTACCGCTATTTCATGATTCACTTTACTGAAAATCGATATACAAAAATAGGAGAAAATAAAGTAGAAAACACTATAATCATTAATTATTGGTATTGATTTGAGTCATTGAAATACGCCGTTTTTTCTCAACTACGAGCGTACCTAATTTGGTATTGAACGACAAAAAGAATTTACTTATTCTTTCTGCAATTTGTTTACTTACATCAGCAATTTTCAAGATTGGAGTTGGTTAGTCATCACTTTAAAAAACGCCTATAATAAGCTGCTAGAGGGTGATGACGAACACATTTTACTGTACTAATTACATGGTGAAGAAATTTTGGATAGCAATTTAAGGTTACTGTTGTTGCAAATGGACTTGTGGCATTTTATATTATAATAATTTGTTAAATACTTTCGATTTATTTGTTCATGGTTATTTGGAGGAATTGCAAGGTCAGTTATCCATTAGATTTTACAAAATTAGAGTTTCAGATATTTTTTGAACAATTACAAAATTTAAAATTTCAAAATTAAAACCCCTCAAAATCAAATTTAAATGAACTTTTTTGCTGATTGCAACACTCATATTTCCGGATCAATAAATTAATCAAACAAAAAGACTTGGAAAAATTATCAGAAATATATTTCAAAACGAAGAAATTCGTGATATTTCAATAGACACCATCAATTTCTAATCACTTCAAACCTTTATAGGACAAATAATGTACCTACTTGAATCTTTTACAATAACTACTTATTTAAAGCATTTTAAAAACAAAAAACGGCAAAATAAAAGCCAAATTTTCATAAATGTCATTCAATTGTTTATTTTCATTAATGTTCATATCATCTGAAATTCATTCTAAATTCGAAACACATTTTTTCTGATCAAATAAAATAAAATAAATTTTCACTCAAAAAACGTATTTTTCGTGTAAAATTACGAAAATATAACGCTAAAAATCAGTAAAAACCCAATTCAAGAAACAATACTTCCTATTACAGTACCTACAAACTTATTGTCTGAAATTGGAAAACTCAGACAAAGAACACACTTGTGAGTTGTGTTGAAAATAAGGTTGTGCATCGTTTGTGGTTGCGACTTGCGACGCTCGGACGTATATATGGTTTGTCCGGTTAGTAGGTGAAATTATATTCATTTTGTATTGAATAGCGTACCTATCGTATATATAGATATACTCGCATATAAAAGAAGTCATTTCATTCTCCGAAAACGCTTCCTATTGTTGAAAAACGGAACTTGTTGAATCAGCTCTCCGTATGAAATAATATATCCTCAAAAGCTGCGGATTGGTTAATGGTTTTATTTTACCAAAATTTTTAGTTGAATTAAATTTCGAGTAAAGTTAGTCGATTAGTTGAAAAGTTTAGTTTAGAATTTTTGTAGAAAATTTGATTCTGTTTAGATTAGGTCGAGGATAAGTGATATATGTACACATTGTTCATATTTTACAAGTTCATTCCGGATAGATACCGTAGTTGGTATCGTTTTCATCGTCATGAGTATCGTAAAATATCCTATCGTACCTATAGATTATTACGAAAATTCCTTATGAACTGGCATGTCTGCGATAACTGATTGGGCGCCAGTATCCTCTCATCGGTCCCTTTTTTAATGAGGAAAAACGATCAGTTTATCTTAGATAGATATATATATCGTGGCTAGTATCGTTTTCAGGATCGTTATTTCTGTATTGAAATTCGCAGACTGTCTAATTGTGTATTTCATAATTAATGCGTGAATAGTTTACCTACTACTATTACCTACCTATTTATATTGCGTGTGCTACATATCGAATAATTATGATTTGTGGTAGTTGTACGAGATTTGCTGCAGCATTGGTCACATTGGTCAGATGTAGCATAGAAGTGTTTTATATATGTTTTAGCCAGCATGGGAAGTGACGTTATTGGTGAAAATATGATTGACAGTCTGGTTGGGGATGACTGTGGCGACCATCCGGCCGACGGGCGAAGATAAACATCTGACCGATAATGATGGAAATCAGAAACCGTTCGCCGAATATGTCGTACAAATTCCTGAAAATGTAGGAAGACAACAGAGGGAAGAAATGCAACGCGAAAATATTAACAGATTATTGCCTGCAACATGTAAGTATAGTACGAAAGGGAACGTAAATATATTTTATACTTCTATTAATAATCGTCTGCGTCAATTTTAGGGAAGAGTTCCTCCGGGGGTGATATCTGAATTTTTCTGCTTAAAGTGTAAATTTAAAGTGTAAGTATTTCATTTTATTCACTTCCTGCAAATTACGATTTAAGATTTTGGTTACAGATTTCTCTCTTATATATAGACCTTACATTTTCATAAGAAAAATTATAAATATTGAGTATTAAATGGTAATTGCAGGTTTGTATATAAGGAGAAGTGGTAGAGGTTACTAAAAGTTTTATTTTGTAACCGAGCTCTAATATTTTTGTACTTCATGAATGACAAAATTGCCATTAATTTGATGTTCCTGATAAATGTGATTACAATTTTCATTATTACAAGTGAGCATACATGTATAACACAACCCAATCCTACGCTCAATATTGAAGGGGCTATAATAAGTATAATGAACTGAAAATGACAAAAATAAAATTTTTAAGTACTTTTCAGCAAATTAATTATTAATTAAACATTGCTATATCGTTTACATAACAATTCTTATCAATTAAAATGTATCCATAAATTTTGCTTATACTCGATATTGAAGGGGCTTTATAATAAGTATACCTAATTTATCAAAAATTAGGAGAAAATAAAACAATTTTAGTTAATAATTATTGTTGGGCAATCACTCTCACTCTCGCTTCTTCACACACGACTACACTGATTATCAACTTCATACTTTTATACGCTTATATATTTTCGCTCGCAGTAACACTATTATTCGTTTCGTCTGTGAGAGGGAAACATCTTTTATTTTCTCTCTCAGAATATTTGTCCATTTCAATTCTTGATTTATTCTACTTTTTCTTACAACAGTGAACTGGTTGTTGATTTTTATAATTTGAGTTTTCGCTCTTCACCTCTCAACATGATAGCAGCGAAATTTTTACAATAGTTCATTGTAAAAAAGTTAAAAGTTAAAGTATTTTCAAAGTTATTTCTAATCCACCAAAAATTAAATAGCGATAGATTTCTTTTTTTAAATTCAATAATTTTGTTTTAAAAAGGTTCAAGTTGCAAAAACTTTTTTTATTGAACTTGGTTTTTTGAACATTTCAAAATTATATAGATTTGGTTCATCAATTAGAAATCATAATTTTGATACTGAATCATCTTCATTTTTTTTCTCGATCCGTTTTGGCGCCATAATCTGCCATTTTGGTTGATGAGTTCCTAGATTCAGAAAATTCAATTTGAATTGAAAAATCATTTTTCATTGTCTGGAACTGGATCGTTTGAAGGTGTAAGGTGTTTTCTTGATTTTTCAATTTCACTTCTGTAAATTTTACCATGGGAAAGCAATTTTGGAACTGGATCGTCTGGTGAAGTGAGGAGAAAATTTTTGTTGCATCATCGAAATCTTCAAATTCATTTTTGCTGGCTGTGTTTTGCTGATTTCCATCTTGCTCGAATTCTACTGACGATTGTGATTGCTGAACTCTTCAAATGAAAACTTCAATTCCAGTCTGCGGAAAACAAATGGATATTTGTGTTTATATGAGCGACTATGATTTCAGACTCTTTCACGTATTCTCACGTAAAAAATTCCTTTTGGTCATACACTGGATTGGACAGAAGCGGATGGCGTTTTAGGCTTCACTGGTAATACTCATTTTGATAATTTTGATATTTTTCTTGTATGTACTGTACCTTTGATTAATGGCATTTACTGGGTGACAATTTGCGACACAGAACCTAATACAGTGAATAGGGATCATTAACCTTTTTTTTATCATATTCAGGGTTATTGATCGTATTTTTCTGCATAGTTTCAACTAATTCAGGGGATCAATGGTTTTGGGTTAATAGAATTAATTGGTGTTTCTGAGTTTTTGTAAACAAAGTTGTATGAGTGAAATTACGAGTCAATTTATTCAATTTCCTATGGGATATCGTATTAATTGTCTAACAAATTGTCTAGGTAGTGTCAAAATTAAAAAGTCAGATTGGGGAAAATTGAATGTTGCTTTTAATGACGAATTAATTCGAGGGGTTAACATTCAATTAGTGAATGGCCCTTTTCATCAAATTTTTCAAAGTGAAATCTTTCTTGAGACATTTTCTTTAGATGTATATGGAAAAATTGATATTTTAAATGGTCAAAATTTTGCAACTTTTTGGCATATTTTTCAAAATTTTTGTAAACGACCAGCCTTCAATTCTCCGGAAGACTCTTTTTTTCTTGGAAAGAATTAAGAGTTCCAAAATAACTGGTGAAATCCAATTAAAAAACTTAAAAAATTAGAAAAAACGTATTTTCTATATCTAAAAATATTATTTTACATGCTTAAAAATTCATGCTTAAAGCAGACAATTTTCAGGTTTTTTCAAAATTATCAGATTTCATGTAAAATCATCAGGATAAAATATTTCAAGTTTAAGTTTGAATATGATTTTACAACTTTTTTTTGTTCATGTTGATGGAAAATCCTAACAAGTTCCCACATCAGAAAGTCTTTGTTGAATCATTTTCAAGTTCCCACAAAAATTAAAAAATTATTTTGCTCATACATGAACATATCTAGACAAAATTTTTTCAAGTTATTTTTAAATCAATCCTAAACATAGAATTAATTTTCAAATTTCATTGAAATTTTTATTTTTTGATTTAAATTGTTTTTCTTTCAAAATTTTTTTTTTTATTAAATTTTTTTTCCACTTACTATTAAGAGATTTCAAAACTTTAAACCTCAGGCTTGAGGCTACTTGGGAAGATTTTCAACGAGCATTAATTGATACTGTGAGAAACAAAACCGAGGGTTATAGGATTGCCATAAATAGAATTACTAGTGTAATTTCTCTCAAAAGCCAGAAATTTCTACAAATATGCCTGATACCCTGAGTGCTAGTGTTTGTTTGGGAGATGGACCTGATTTTCAGGAGGGCACACAACAGAATACTGTTAGTGACCCATAATTAAACCCAGAAAAATGATTACACCCATTCAAGGGTCTTCTAGGAAAATATTTGATGGATAGCATTACTTAGACTGGAAGAGAATGATTATTTCATTAATAAGAAGTGCTGGTTACTGGGATGTGTTTGGAAAACATGAACAACTCCAACCATATTTAGAAAATTTTGATAATTTTAGTTGCTGACCTCAGTCTAATTCTACTGAATCCTACTTTAAAAAGCAGGATGGAGCCAAGGCTTTTATAATGGAAAGGATTTTGTATAATATAGCAAAACAAATAAAAAAATGCAAAACTGTAAAATAAATTTAAAAAAAATTAGACATTCTGTATGGCTTGAAAACAAAAGTAGTAGCTAGTATGGCTAAATTAAAGTGGATTTCTTTTTGTTTTAAACCAGGAGGAAGTATAAAAGGTTTTTTAATTAAATGGGATACTCTTATACAGACCTGGCCGCAGGAATTTTGAGTCACATCTTTGGATTTTGTTTAAAAGCTTCCCTTCCTAGTAAGACAAATTAGGTACCTTCTTAAAACAAGTTTGAAAATGAAAATTTAACAAAGTTTAATTAAAATTTATATAAATTTCTTTAAATAGTAGATGAGGTTTTTCAGAAAATAAATGCAATATTTCAGCAGCGTCAACACTAATATTGCGATGAATATTAGGATCTGCCAATCCATTGAGTCGATCTTCATCCATTGAATTGCATAAACATGTTTTCAAATGCCGCAATGAGCTGAATGATTGCTCTTGTTGCTGTGGTCACTGGAATCACAGCTAATATTTTCAGCAACTTGTACACTTCCCCCCAGTATTGAGGATTGCATTTGTGGTAATAACATAAAAAAGTGTGTGAGACTTAGGTATAAGAAACATTAAAGAGTTTAAAGAATCCACAGATGAAACTTGGGGTTCCTCACCCTAGTTTCTATTTTTAAACTATAGTGTAGTAGAGCTGCAAAAAGAAATAGTTTAGTTGTGAATGATGAGAAAGGTAGGTTTCTTAAGATAAACAAATCTACAAATAAAAATTGATTTTGATGAGAAATATAGCTGAGAAATGCAGATTTAAAATGGACCCTTGTCCCTTATAGATAAGGGAATCCTAAGTATCATCTATGAATAACAACCTAAGTCTTTAAGTGTAGGAAGAAACTTCAAAACCTTTACAGTGTATATCACATTCAGTATTCACATATAAGTAACCAGTGAGCAAAATGTATCTACCTGTAGAACCACTATAGCATTTTGACTTTCAATTTTTTTTTCACAAATTAAGCAACGCCAAAGACGGATGCTACCAAGTAATTCACTTTCCGTACATTTTAGAATATCTTCGTACATTTTGTATAGTTTTTGAGTGGAACTTACAATTTTATCTTCACAATTATTGAATCAAATTGAATAGAAACGGGTAATGTATCACGAGACTCCACTCTATGGCGGTTTTCTAATTTTATAACCGCATCTTGGTCATACTTTTTTTTGTTTGTGGATCATTAAAAATCTCAATAGCACAATTCCAATTCACAAAAGGTGTTGTAACTAATGAGAGTAATTGCTGATCACCAACTCCACCAACTTTATTGCCAAAAAAAAACACAAATTTTACAGAATGCCCATAAGTTAACAAAGGGAAACGTTTCAGCCATTTCCACTGAAATTAAACATTTTTTTTTGGCTTCTAGAAGTATTAAAGACAAACTTTTCATGAGGAAAACAAATTGTTTCAAATGCTTCTATAAGAACAGATCAGCAGGAGGTTTGTCAAGATAAACTGAAATATCGACACTAATGTCCTTAGCAAATTTACTATCATTACTGGAACCTGCACAGACTAGAAAATTTAAGATTAAGTTTTAGGATTGGGGAATAAGAAAAGTAGCTATAAGACAAGTCTAGTCTAGCTAGTCTATTATAAATAGCAGATTTAATTTAATTTTTTATTTAGTATCAAATGAAATCTAAGTTGGAAATTAAGAAATCAATTTTTCAGAGTTTTTTATGTCGTACTGAGAAAGAGTATGGAATTTTAGAGTATACCTATGTATGAAGAGGCTGTATAAGGGAGTATGAAAACTGAAAACATTTCATAAATTCATATATAGACATATAGGTGTTACTAATTACTAGTCTGATGTGTTGAAGTGTTGAACTTACCCATGATAATATTTGAATTTTTTTCTTGTGGTGAATAAGGCACATAGGCTCTCGTGGCTCCGATTCTATTTTACTACAACTAGTTTCTTTTTCAGTAATCTCAAGTTTTTTTGTTAACCACCCATTCATGGTTACAGTATTACACCAAATAAACTTTCAATAATATAGGTAGTTAGGTAATAAACTTTGGCATTCACAAAATTATATTACAATTAAAAATTAACTCAATGCAACACAATTCATGCGAATAAAGATTAAAACAAAGGAACATGATAATGGTTCAATTTCAGTGGTATTGGATAATTTGGTGTATTTGTTTTAGGACAAGACAACAAGTGTATTATATTCAGACAAGTGCATAATATTCCTTAATCGTTAATAATGGTAGAGGGGAAGTATGTGGTTGCGCATTGCATCCTTATTCATTGTCACACACACACATACACCAACTTTCTGTCAGACTAACAGCTGACAGCCATGTTTTGTCTGTCTGATACCAAGTCTGGCACCCAATCCTTCATTCTTTATAAATGACACGTGTGATTTGTGTGAATGTTTATAATTAAAAATAATACATAAGGTGTGGGGACATTACTCATATGAGGTAATAGGGGCTTGCACCCCTCAACAACAGTCGCCGCCCAAAGGCTGGCAGTAATTGTCTTTATGATGTTAAACGAATTTACACTGGTGCGTTTGTATGTTCGTACCTGTACATACGTACAGGTAAGATACATTGTACGGGCCGAGATCAATTACCTGATAACGATCTCGGTAATGTCACGACCCGGTACCAAACGCACTGCGTCGTTACTTATCACCTCAACGGAGACAAGAAACGACGTAACGCATGACATAATTACGTACACATACGTATGCATGTGTGTCTGTGTGTGTGTACCAAATCCTGTATATAAACTCTCAGAACCGGCTCAAAAATTGCCAGTGTTCGGCGAAGATTTGGCTCTCCCATACTTAATCGTATGAAGTGGCAGAACACGCAAATACTGTTGAAGACCTTCTAGTGTGAATATCTCTCACAACAAGGTATTCCACAGTGGTGACCCCGACGTGATTTTTTGGCTACGTCATGAATTCTAAAACTAGGCGCCGCTGGCGAGTTACTCGCTTGTAATACAAATATTTTTACAGACCTAGACACCTTTGGCTGTCGAAGCAGAGGTCAGACTTTGAAAGTGGGAAATTAAACCCCCCTTCCAAATATATTTGCCAGAAGGGAACCAAGAGAAGTAGACCTGGAGGAACAAAGTTGCCCTCATCCGCCAACTCCTCCAGCTTCGACCAGAGACTCAGAAATCTTTGAGACTCCGGAAAAACAAAAACAAATCCGGAGGCCAGAAGCCTTGCGTTTGGGAGCTGCAGTCAATCCGAACGAGACAACAGCTCGCACCCTCAGAAGTGGTCGTCTTTTGAGCCAAGACTCCGACCCTTCGACCCCAGACCAACAACCGACAGCATCTGGTGGAACCTTTGCCGAAAATAAAAACGAAGTACAGCAAACAACAATGCCAAATGGAAATGGAAATACAACAAACCCATTGTCAAATCAGCCAGGAACAGGTGGAAGTGGTCAGCCACAGCTGACCCCTGAAGTACTTGCACAGCTACTGCAGCTGTTGCAGATGCAGACTCTGCAGAACCCTGCGATCCAAAGGCGGAGGATTGAGATTCCGAAATTTTTACCAAATGAGGAGGAACTCTGGCTGACTCTCCTCGAAGGTCGTTTTAAAACAGAAAACCTACAAAACAACCAGAAGTACTCTCACATTTGTAGCGGCATGCCCGCAGAAATAATACGCCGCATTCCAGATATCATGGAATGCCCTCTGGCGGAAGCAGACAAATACAGTTGGTTCTGCAAAAAGATTAGAAATGTGTTTGGTAAAACTCAAAACCAAATAATTGATGATGTTATGGGTGGAATGAAGATCGGAGATGATAAACCCTCCACCTTCATGGCAAAATTAAGACAGAAGGCCAACAATATTGTATCACCGTCAGTCATTGGGAACCAGTTCTGCAAACAACTACCCCAACATGTTGTGCAGTGTCTGGCAGCTATAGGTACCACGGTGAACAACAACTCCGAGGACCTAGACTTCTTGGCAAAGAGTGCCGACAGCGCATTGGAACACTCGAGATCAACATCCTCGATCAATGCAGTATCGGCAGAGACCGGAGAACTAGCCCAGCTTAGAGCCCAGATAGCTCAGCTGACTAGTGAAGTAAAAAAGAAGAACAACAACAGTAACTCACAAAATAGTAGAAGTAACAACCGCTCGAAAAGCAGGAGCAATAATAGAAACAACGACAGGAAATCCAGGTCAAGAGACCGTAAGAGCAATTCTACAAGGGGTCAGAGCCCAACTCCCCCTAGAAGAACATCGTCCCCCAAACCCCAGTCTCAAAACTGGAACGATAAATCATGCTTCTTCCATAATAGATTTGGCGCAGAAGCCACCAAGTGCAACAACAGATGCCAATGGTGGGGAAAAACATACAGTAAGTCGTCAAACTAGAAAGAGGGGTCGTCTATGCGGCTGAAGATCCCTCGAAAAAGTATTCACGCCACCTGTTCATCAAGGACAGGACAAATAGGAGACATTACCTAATAGAATCAGGTGCTGACTTGAGCATTTTGCCAGTAAATAACCAAAAGGCATTTCCTCCGAAATACTACCTCCGAACTTTGAATGGTCAAAACCTTCCAGCTTACGGAATAGAATCCAGCAAAGTAAGCATCGGTTTGCGAAGAGACATGACGTGGTCCTTCACAATTGTGGACGTTCCAACTCCGAGCCTGGGCGCAGATTTTCTCGCACACTACAGCCTGGTCATTGACCTCAAAAATGGAAAAATCATAGACAATAATACTGGTCTATGGGTGGAAGGCAAAACGCTAGCGTACCAACTGGACACCAATATATCCAGCTGCACTAAAGTCGACGAACAATTCCTACAGATTCTGTCAGACTATCCTGGAGTTACTCAACCATCGATTCGCAGGCATCCGACCTATAAACATGACACCGTTCATTACATAGAAACTAAAGGACAGCCTTGCCATGCTAGAGCCCGCAGGCTACTGCCTGACAAACTCAAAGCAGCATGGGAATACTATGATCGCATAATAGGGGAAGGCATATGCCGCCCCTCAAAAAGCTCATGGAGTTCCCCAATCCACATGACCAAAAAAGCCAGTGGAGAGTGGCGAATCGTTGGAGACTACAGGGCCTTAAATGCCAAAACAGTTCCTGACCTCTATCCAGTCCCAAACATAATGGACTTCAATGCAAATATGAAGGGTAAAACGATGTTCACAAAAATCGACATCAACTGGGCATTCCATCAAATTCCAATGGCTGAACAGGACATCCCAAAGACAGTGGTCATAACCCCCTTTGGGTTATTCGAATACCTTCGAATGCCGTTTGGACTCCGTAATTCTGCACAAACTTTCCAAAGATTTATCAATGGATTGTTTATGGATTTGCCGTTTGCTTATGCATATTTGGATGACATATGCATTTGCTCAGAAGGCGGTGAGCAACAGCACGAGAAGAATGTAAGAACCATCGTACAACGTATACACGCTGCTGGACTTACCATCAATGTTGGAAAAAGTTTATACAAACAGTCCAGGATTGACTTTCTCAGCTATCAAGTCTCGACCAAAGGCATTTCCCCTTTGAAGACCAAAGTAGAGCCCATACTGAAATTCCCGAAACCCTCAAACGTTGCAGAACTCAGACGCTTCTTGGGGATGGTGAATTTCTACAGACGTTGCATTAAAAATGCTGCAGCCGAACAAAGTAAGCTGTTTGCATTAATAAAAACAAATAAGAAAAAAGATAAGACTCTACTCGATTGGACTGAAAAAGCTGAAAAAGCCTTCAAAAAAATAAAAGAAACACTGGCAAATGCAACTCTACTAGCTCACCCAGATGAAAGTCTGCCATTATGTGTTGCAACTGATGCATCCAACTTTGCTATTGGTGCAACACTGTACCAAAAGGACAATGACAAGAAGTTACCGCATGCTTTCTTCTCCAGAAAGCTATCAAAAACCGAGAAGAACTACAGCACATACGACAGGGAGTTACTGGGAATATTCGCTGCGCTGAAGCATTTCAGGCACCAATTAGAGGGTAGATGTTTCACTGTGTACACAGATCATAAACCCCTAACACATGCCTTCACGCAAAAGACAGAACCAGCTTCCCCGAGAAGAGCTTGACAATTGGACTACATAGGACAGTTGACTACGGACATCCAGTATATAAGTGGAGAACTCAACACTCCAGCTGATGCTCTTAGTAGGATCGAAGCCATCTCGGCACCGTCTCAATTACCTTACGCTGAAATAGCTAAAGAACAGTTAAGGGATGCAGAATTGCAAGAACTGTTGTCGAACGATGACACAGCTCTCAAATTGAGACAAAGGAAAATCCCTGGTACTAATGTCTTACTAACATGTGACATTAGTACAGGCAAGAACAGGCCATTCCTGCCGACAAAGTATCGCAAATTGGCATTCAGTAGTGTGCACAATCTATCGCACCCTGTACCAAAATGCACTGCTGGATTAGTATCATCAAGATTTGTTTGGCCTCGGATGAAGTCCGACTGCAACAAATGGGCTCGCAGTTGCCTGAATTGCCAAGAGTCCAAAGTAGGAAGACATACTCGTTCGCCTCTCAAATCTTTCAAACAAATGGAGTGGTTTAAAACAATACACATAGACTTGGTGGGTCCATTACCCCCATCCCAAGGACACAGATACCTGTTAACGATGATTGATAGAGCAACCCGATGGCCAGAGGCAGTTCCTCTCTATGAGATGACAGCTCCCACGGTAGCTGCCAGGTTATACAACA
The DNA here is from genome assembly GCA_011428145.1 of Ericerus pela. Taxonomy (NCBI): domain Eukaryota; kingdom Metazoa; phylum Arthropoda; class Insecta; order Hemiptera; family Coccidae; genus Ericerus; species Ericerus pela. The sequence goes on from WOFM01000398.1 coordinate 40,582, forward strand.
CCTGGATTGCCCGCTATGGCATACCTGAAGTCATCATCACGGACCAGGGTTGTCAATTCGAAAGCTCGCTCTTTCAAGAGCTGTCTAAGAAGCTTGGTGCACAACACAATCACACCACAGCTTACCATCCTCAAGCAAATGACAAAGTTGAGCGATGGCACAGAACTTTGAAAGCCTCCATCATGGCTTGCAACACCAAGAGATGGGTTGACATACTACCAACCATCCTCTTGGGCCTTCAATCTGCTCTTCAAATGGACACGGGTCACTCTGCGGCGCAATTAGCGCTCGGCGAAGAGTTACGCCTACCAGGGGATTTTTTCACCCACTTGAAAGAAATTAGCCCCGAAACGCTCGTCCAAAACATACGGACTGATGCTAATAGTTTTTTGAAACAGGCAGCTCGTCATGGCCAACCAAAGATTTATGTCTCCAAACACTTGGCCACAACATCTCATGTGTTTGTCAGAGACGAGAAAATAAGATCTTCGTTGGAGAAACCATACGCCAGTCCTTATAAGGTTGTATCACGAGACAACAAGAATTTTGTGATACTAATCGCAGGTGAACAAAAAACGATTTCAATTGACAGATTGAAACCTGCGTACCTTATAAATGACGACAGAAAAATGCTCAAAAGAGCAATAAGGAAGACGACAGACAGGGAAACAGTAGAGGAAAAACAGACTGTACAGTCCGATACTATATAAACACAAAAAGTTGAGGACAACTCAGTCGAAAAAGGTGATAAACCACGAAAATCACCAGAAGCAAAAATAAAAATAAAGAAAACGGTGAAGTTTAGTGACGAGATTGTCAAAATACAATACGATCCGTCGGCCCCCTTATGCCCTCGAAAAAGAGGCAGGCCCTTTGGCAGCAAAAAGCGAAAAAACCAAATTCCAACTCGAAAATCCGAGAGATTAGCAAGGAGAAACTAAAAATATTCACGAAAGTTAATATCCGCTGCGAAAAATACACACCCACATAAAAATACGTACGAGAATCTGGGAATATTCGTAACAAAAGAAATTCCTCAGATAAGCAGAGAAAAAGTGCGTACAAATAAAACACGACACGAATAAACAAATCCACGTGCGATATGGAAGAAAAACATTGCAACGTATTTCTATTGACAAACATACAGATAACAAAATAGTCAATAGATCGTGACGTCACAAACAAAGAGTGCATTCCTTTGTGAAATACAAAATTCAAAGTACGAAAATTCAAACACGCTTAACTCTGCTTGTACTTAACCAATTTGAACCGAAAAACTTTTCAGCTAAAGAATATTCAATGCACTATCCCCTCCGAACATGTCTGAAACAAGATAACGACTTGGAATAAAGCTGCGATCGAAAAATATTCTCGCAACGTTTTTCACTCGCCTTTCTGCTGTTGACCAGAACACGCCGAAGTTTTCCTACCATTTTTTCTTGTAATTCTTCTATTTACCTTGTTTTCCCTCCTTATAATGTCGTCTCCAACTAACACCTCATTCTCAAAACCTGAATTCCAATTTGTAGTTCCACCTGTACCTAAGCCTGTAAAGACGAAGGAACAAATAGAACACGAATCCGAAATCAAAAGGATTGAGAATGAATTGCTGATGGACACGACATTGGCTGTGGACATCGTTGAGATGATGTCCGCACCCCTTCCTGCCCTAATCTCGCCCCCAAAATCACCGGAGAAGACACCAAGAGTGGAGTGCCCACCCCTGGAGTCTTCAGCTGTGAGAATAATGGCAAATTATAATATTCGATAGCCACTTATTCTCGCACATCACATGCTGTGGCAACACTGTTTCTGTTGTTGTTGTTTTATCTGTGATATTTGTGTTTTGTAACTCAGCTGTGATTATATGTTTTTGTGCCTTCTTGTCGCTCATCTCTCGTCGATGAAATAACATGTATGTCATCATGGTGTTCAAATAAAAAATTCGTGAAACATTCAAAGTGTCTAGTCTTCTCTTTTATATGTCGTAATGTGTGCTTCTAGTCATCGTTTCTTTAATTCGTCGTTCTAAGTTCTTCATCGTCGTAGTTCGTGTATGGTGATCCGTTGAGAATTCCACCGTTTTTTCTCACAGGTTATGGGCCCAGATACCTGATTGTCAACGTGGTCGCCATTGTCCTGAGTATGCAGAGTTGTGCTGTCGAATCCTGTTCATTACTCCCAAGTAGTACCATGTCTTGTTTGTAACCTTTTTTCGTTAAAAGTGTTCGTATTTATTTTTTCGATGTTCCTGGGATCTCGTTCGTGTTTATTTGTTGGTCGACGTATCTGAAAGGTTGCTGAAGTCGCTGATTCGCGGTGCAACTGATCGTCGTAGCCTGATCACGAGATGGACATTCGAAAGCAGAATACTATCGAGCCGTTCAATGGGCAGAATGGTCGGACATGGAAATTCAGAATGGAGCTGCTGTTAGCAAAGGAATCTCTGGGTAACATAATCTTTGATTCTTTGCCAACTGTTCGAAATAGGGGAGACGTATGGTCAAAGGAGAATGCTAAGGCGATGTTTTTGATAGCCAACAACGTAACGGACGAATACCTCGAAATCATCCAGACCTACACAACCGCGAAGGAGATGTTCAACGCGCTGACGAATCTCATTGATAGCGGAAATGACAGGACGCTAATGGATTTACGAGCTGAGCTGTATACAAAACGGTATGTTTCTGGTTCTGACTTACAAAAGTATTTACTTGATTTTCGTGCCCGCTGTAGACGATTGACCGAGTTGGGGGACCTAACTACCACCAAACAATTTGTACTGGTACTGCTACGTTCGCTGCCAGCGGAGTTTCGTCCTATCAAAGTCGTGTTAGAGGATAGTGAAGTCGTAACCTGGGATGGCGTGTTCATGAGGTTGAATAATTTTCAACGTGAACTGTCCCTGGATAGTAAATCGACGTTGAGAAGCAATTCTCAACATTCAACTCTTCAGAAACCTTCATCGGTGGTGGCCACTGGTGAAGAGAACATATTTTTTGGCAACACAACGAATGGTGGACGAAATTTTGGTAATAATAACAATAATAATAATGGTAATAATCGGTTTGGTCGTGGTAGGTCTCAACATCGGGGAAACAATCGTGGTTATAATCGTGGCGGAAGCAATAATAATAATTTTAATAATAACCGGAATTTAAATGCACAGAGCAATACTAATAATAATAATAATTCAAATGGACATGGTCGGAATTTTGGCAATGACAATGGGCATTCGAATATAAAATGCCACTTCTGTAACAAAATCGGTCACATAGCACGTAATTGCTATGCAAAAAATAGAAATAATAATAGTACGGATAATTGTAATAACGTTAATAATAATAATGGAAATCGTACTAACGACCATGTTACTAGTAACAACAATAATAATAATAATCGTAACTCAGCACAAATGTGCAATGATAATTTTAATTTAAATGACAATCGCTCTGAAGATGGTTACAGCTTTACACTGCAGAATGATAATAATAATAACATAAATGATTTCGTTGACGCTAAAAATAATGTAAATTCGATGCTGCGTACCACTTTTGTAGTGGATAGTGGATGCACGATTCACTTGATAAATGATATAAGCCTGTTCAGTGACTATTTAGATTTGATAAAACCCTACAGTATCTGTGTCGCGAAGAAAGGAGTCTCGCTTGCTGTCACGTCGGTCGGTACCGTAAAATTAAAATTGTTGAATGGCATCGCAATAGAACTAAAAAATGTAAGGTATGCTCGGGAGCTGCCACAGAATCTGCTGTCCGTTAAGCGCATGAGCAAGTCGGGTTTTGACACTCTGTTTCGAGAGGAGTCTGTTGAGGTCATCCAACGCTGCAGTGGTAAAATCGTGACCACTGGTGTGAGCGTTGACTCGGATTTGTACACGATTGATTTTTTAAAAATACCAAATCACTCGTGTAATCTGATGTCTGAAGATGAACCTAGCCCACTGACTGTGTGGCACCGTCGACTTGCCCATTTGAATGTAAACGATGTAAGGTTATTGTCAACTAGGGGTTTGATACCAAATGTTGACACTAACCGCAGATTGCTGTGCGAGCCCTGTGTCATGGGCAAACAGAAACGGAAACCGTTCCTGAGGCACGAACGAAAAACAAGTAGGCCTTTGGAACTAATACATACCGATCTGTGTGGCCCGATAAATCCTCCGTCATATAATGGAGTGAAGTATTTTATGACCTTTATCGATGACTACTCAAATTTTTGCTGTGTGTACCTTTTGACGAGTAAGACAGAAGCCTTTTCGAAATTTAAAATTTATCATGAGATGGTGGCAAATAAATTCGGCTACAATATTAAAAGACTCAGGTGCGATCGAGGCACAGAATACTTAAACATAAATTTTCAATCATATTGTAATGAAAAAGGGATTGTTGTCGAACCCACTGTTGGTGGCTGCCCTCAGCAAAATGGAAAGGCTGAGAGGATGAACAGGACACTGTGTGAAAGGGCAAGGACATTGTTGTTCGAGAGCGGTCTTGAAAAGATATATTGGACAGAAGCCATATTGTGCTCTGTATATATTGTGAACCGTTGCCCCACAAATAAAGATTTTGTCCCTTATGAAAGATGGTTCAATGAACAGTTTGACTATAATAAATTACGGACGTTTGGATGTGACGCTTATATGCTGTCTTTCAAACATGACTCAAATAAATTTAAAAATAAAAGCGAGAAACTTGTAATGGTCGGTTATTCTCCCTGCGGCTACAGACTTCTCAATGTGACTACTAAGGAGGTACGTTTGTCACGTGATGTCGAGTTTTTTGAAAATAAAATAGGTGCCAAGGACTCTAGTAGATATAATAATAATGATGGTATTTTTGTAGAGGTCACCGAATCGAATCTTGAGAACATTGAAGTAGATGGTGACGTGAATTTGGATTGTCTGTCAGGTGCAACGGCTGAATGTGATGGGACTGCAGGAAATATTTACCTAGCGGAGGACGGCATCCCCTTGACGTTTGAGGAGGCGAATGGTGCACCGGACAGTCTGATGTGGAGGGAGGCTATTTCTTCGGAGATCAGTGCCCTGAATTCAAATCAGACCTGGTGGGTGACCAAACGTCCAAGGGACGCTCCTACCATCACATGTCGTTGGGTATTTAATAAAAAATACGATATGAATAATGAGGTACTTTATAAGGCAAGACTGGTCGCCAGAGGATGTCAACAGAAGAAAGGCTTCAACTTTAATGAAGTTTACGCGCCGGTGGCAAAGCTTTCGACTGTGAGGACTCTCTTGGCTATCAGTAATAAAATGAAATTTTATATAGAACAAGTAGATATTTGTAGTGCCTTTTTAAATGGAATTTTGTCTGAAGACGTGTACCTCGAAATACCTGAGGGAATTGAAACAAAGATAGATAGGAAAAATAATGTCTTGAAGTTGAATAAATCTATATATGGTCTGAAGCAGTCGCCTAAAGTTTGGAATACGTTGTTTAACGAGTTTCTGGTTGCTCTCGGTTTTGAGCAGAGTAAGGCTGATGACTGCTTGTATATTTATAAAAGTAGGACAGACAATACGGTCGTCTACTTGCTCACATACGTTGACGACGTCCTCATTAGCTCCAATAATAAGGCAAAAATTGCTTTCTTTAAAAATGAAATAAATAAACGTTTTAAATGTAAGGATCTTGGAGAGGTCAAAAAATATTTGGGTCTGAATATTAGCTACAATCGGGAAAAGGCCATACTGGAGATTGAGCAGAGGGCTCTCATCGAGTCTGTTGCTAGACGTTTTGGTGTTGAAAATTGTTCACCAACCTTCACACCCATTGACCCCGGACTCCAACTGGACAGGGATCTCAATGCGTGTGATAGTGTTTTAAATAACCGGTATCAACAGCTCGTGGGATGTTTAATGTATTTAATGTTAGGATCACGGCCCGATATTTGCTTTGCAATATCGTACTTCAGCCAATTCTCCAGCTGTGCCACGAATGAACATTACAAGTATCTTTTGCGAGTTCTGAAATATCTGATAACCACCAAGGACAAAAAATTATTTTTTCTACATGATAATAAGAGTAACGGCAGTATATTGGAAACATATTCCGATGCCGATTGGGGCAACTGCGTTACTACAAGACGGTCAGTTACTGGATACTGTGCCTTTGTCTACGGGTCACTGGTGTCCTGGTCAAGCAAGAAGCAGCCAACAGTGGCTTTATCTAGTACAGAGAGTGAATTGATCGCAATATGCGATGCTACCACTGAGTCTATATGGCTAAAATATCTACTAGGTGATTTTTGCATCCAACTTGCTGATAGGGCTGTAATCTATGAGGATAATCAGAGCTGTCTGTCTCTGTTGCACTCCGGCAAGTGGAATACCCGTAGGTCAAAACATATAGACGTAAAATACCGTTTTGTATGCAGTCATGTAGATGTAGAATTTAGATACTTATATGTGCCAACCTCGCGACAATTGGCTGATATGTTCACGAAGGGCTGCCCGAGGCCTAAATTTACCGAATTTTGTAGACTGTTAAATTTAACGTAACTTTTTGTTTATGTATACCATTTTTGTTTGTATGTTAATGTTGTTGTCATGTGACCACATGTTTATTTTAATCGTTTGTTGACTTTTTGTCATTATGTATCGAAATGACAGTATTAGATTAATAACGTTATTTTTATTGTTACCTTTTTTTTAAAAAAAAAAAATTTTTTAAATCGAATATATATAATTTGAGGAGGCGTGTGAGAATAATGGCAAATTATAATATTCGATAGCCACTTATTCTCGCACATCACATGCTGTGGCAACACTGTTTCTGTTGTTGTTGTTTTATCTGTGATATTTGTGTTTTGTAACTCAGCTGTGATTATATGTTTTTGTGCCTTCTTGTCGCTCATCTCTCGTCGATGAAATAACATGTATGTCATCATGGTGTTCAAATAAAAAATTCGTGAAACATTCAAAGTGTCTAGTCTTCTCTTTTATATGTCGTAATGTGTGCTTCTAGTCATCGTTTCTTTAATTCGTCGTTCTAAGTTCTTCATCGTCGTAGTTCGTGTATGGTGATCCGTTGAGAATTCCACCGTTTTTTCTCACATCAGCCCTGGCAAAACTGGAGGTGAGAAGGCAACACCCGGCAGATGAGGTGCAAAGACCATGCCCTCCCTCCGCCTTAAGTCTGACCTACAAGCCATCGGGGAATTCAAACTCCCCGATGTACAGAAGGCCAAGACCACTAACCCCCTCAGATCCTCGTCTCTCCAACCGTCCCCATCCATACACCCGTCCGGCACAAAACCGACCACCCAGACGTAGGGGGCAACAAAGCCGAGAATCCTACTAGGCCCATTTCAACGCTCGTAAGCAATCTTACGAGTGTGTTGGTGCTGTGGTAGGATCGGCCTTAGCCAAATGGGAGAGGGATCAAAGACAGCAGTAGACTAGATAAGTACCCCCAGGCATGCAACTTATCATTTTTGCGGCCCAAAAACGGGGGGAGTAGCTGTGGGGACATTACTCGTATGAGGTAATAGGGGCTCGCACCCCTCGACGACAGTCGCCACCCAAAGGCTGGCAGTAATCGTCTTTATGACGTTAAACGAATTTACACTGGTGCGTTTGTATGTTCGTACCTGTACGTACGTACAGGTAAGATACATTGTACGGGCCAAGATCAATTACCTGATAACGATCTCGGTAATGTCTTGACCCGGTACCAAACGCACTGCGTCGTTTCTTATCACCTCAACGGAGACAAGAAACGACGTAACGCATGACATAATTACGTACACATATGTATGCATGTGTGTCTGTGTGCGTGTACCAAATCCTGTATATAAACTCTCAGAACCGGCTCAAAAATTGCTAGTGTTCTCCGAGGATTTGGCTCTCCCATACTTAATCGTATGAAGTGGCAGAACACGCAAATACTGTTGAAGACCTTCTAGTGTGAATATCTCTCACAACAAGGTATTCCACATAAGGTAACTTGGTTTGGTACTAATTTTACTTTTTTTTTTTGGTCATGGGGGTGTTTGACACCTAAAACACCCCCAGGCAGCTGGCCTTGCTCTTATACAAGATGTTTGTGATTTTGGAAAAGAAGTTGCAGATGAGGAAGTGCTTGAATTCCTACAATTAACCCTTTCCTACAAACAATCGACAGCTAAAATGCAATTCTATAATTTACCTGAGGAGCAACAAATCCTAGGCATGTTTAAAATGATTCTTAGGGAAGATGAAGACCAAATATTAAGGGATCAGAGTCTCGAAAAATATAAGCCCCACAAAAAGCAAATAATAATAAAAATTATGATACTAAAAATAATAATAATTGAAATAAAAATTGGAAAAATAGAAATAACTCATCAGCATATAACAATGAGGATAACTCATATGGATCTAATCAAAAAAATGTCCATGCTTCAGGTGTCTCTCTCTAAACTATTTGGCAAGAGGAGAGACCTAAATGAATTAAATAAAAAATAAATGAACTTGATTAGTGTGGAATACCTTATGTCATGGAAGATATTCCAACAATAGATGTTCTACAGTTATTGCTTGTTCACTACAAATCATACACAAGGTATGGCAGAGCCAAGATATCAACTGGAAATTTTGTAGCCAGATTCCTGAGCTTATTTACTATCTCCTTACACACACACCAGCACACATGTAGAAAATGCAGACATGTATGTAATGACTGATTGAAACATATTTATTGTTGGTACGGCAATAGATAAAATATGACACGTGTACTGTGACATCACACAAGGTGTAAACTATCAATTTATCATGGTCTGGATTTTGCAACATACTTGCATGAATTTGCAAGTAATTACAAACAAACATACAATGTGTTTAATGTGCAGTGCACAAAATTAGTCATCTTGAGGCAAAGACTTTTGTTGAGAGGCTGAGCCTTTAACTTCTTACGAGTTGTCTAATCCCCACAGCTACTCCCACTAGTTTTTTGTATCATAAAAACGATCAATCGCATGTCTGGAGGATTAGTTGGATTTAGCCTTGTTTTTGATCTTTCTCCCATTTATCAAGAGCTCTCCCAAATACAGCACCAATGCAATTATATGATTGCAAATAGCAAACAAGTCAGTTGAGGTAATTCTCCCAGCTTCCTTGTCCCATTTGTCAAGGTGATTGGTATCGAGTTAGTCAATAAGGATGATCTTGGTATTTGGATTGGTTTTGGGAGAGATGAGGATTGATGCATCCATGCAGTCAGTAATGGTGAATTCGAGTTGTTTGAGAAAATGTACTGCTGTGTGTGGATGGAGTGGAGGAGGAGGAGGTACTGCAAAAGTGGGGTCCTTGTCTGTGAAAAGGAATTGAGCTGTATCCTGTATCATCTTCCTTGGAGTCTACAATTTAGGGTTTTCCAAAACCAGTTTCTCCTTTTCAGGTGTTTTGGGTGGGGTGGCAAGAGATGGAAGTTTTGAATTGATTTTTTTGATGATGTGTTCCATAGATGCTGAATCAGTTTCCATTAATAATTTGTCTTTGATTTTTGCCAATTCCTACTCATATTCCAAAAGATACTGTGATTTTATTTTATCAATTTGATCTGCAGTGTCTGGACACTGAGGATGTTTGTGGATCAAAAACAGATTTGATTTATGGATGACGACATTTTCAAAAGAAATAAGATTGGAAAAATGAAAGGATTTCATTCAAGAAATATCATTCATACTAAAATAGCATGAAGCTGATAGAAAATTTATTAATTTTAAAATAACAGAAGGAAAATTGCATTAAAAAATGAGAGAAAAATTCAAAGTCATAGTCTCGACAACAGTAAGAAAGTAAATAATTTCATTGCAAGATTTTCTATCAATTTCAGTATCAGTATGTCTTGCTTTAAACCACTGTTTGTTTGAAAGATTTGAGAGGCAAATGAGTGTATCTTCCTACTTTGGACTCTTGGCAATTCAGGCAACTACGAGACCATTTGTTCCAGTCAGATTTTAATCAGGGCCAAACAAATCTTAATTATACTAAGTAAACAGTATATTTGGGTAAAAAGTGTGATAGGTTATACACACCATTGAATAACATTTTGCAATATTTTTTTTTGTAAAAATATCTTATTTTTGCTTGTATTGATGTCAATGTTGGAAAAATGTCTGTACTGGGAAATGTTATTTGTATCAATTCTAAAATTTTGCAGTTCTGTATCCTTAAGCTGTTCTTTAACTATTTCAGTATAAGGTAATTGAGCAGGAGCTGAGATAGCTTTGATCCTACTGAGAGCATCAGCTGGAGTATGAAGTTCTCCACTTATATACTGGATGTCAGTAGTCAATTGACCAATGTAGTCTAATTCTCAAGCTCTTTTTGGATATGCTGGTTCTGCTTTTTGTGTGAAAGTGTATGTTAGAGGTTAATGATCTATGTAAACTGTAAAACATCTACCCTCTAGTTGGTGCCTGAAATGCTACAGAGTAGATAAGATTGCCCACAAATCTCTTAGGTATGTACTCCAATTCTTCTTGGTTTTTGAAAGCATTCTGGAAAAGAAAGCTAGTGGTAGTGTTTGGTCATTTTCCATTTGGTACAAGGTCGCACCAATTGCAAAATCAGAAGTATCAGTTGCCACCAATAATGGCAGACTTTTATCTGGGTAAGCTAAAAGGGTTGAATATGTCAGAAATCCTTTGATGTTATCAAAGGCTTTTTCAGCTTCTTTATTACAATCAAGTGGTGTTTAATCTTATTTTTTATTGGTCTTAATTAATGCAAATAGCTTACTTTTTTTAGCTGCAGCATTTTTTATGCAGCACTGCTAGAAATTCACCATCCCCAAGAAACGCTAAGTTCAGCAACATTTGAGGGTTTTGGGAAATTCAAAAATGACTCAACTTTGGTCTTCAGGGGGATATGACTTTGGTTGAAACTTGGTAATACAGAAAATCAATTTTAATGTGTCTATATAAGCCTTATCTACATTGATAGTAAGGCTGTGGCATGTATATGCTGGAGTACAGCTCTTACATTCTTCTCATGCTGTTGCTCATCAACTTCTACTCATATGCAAATGACATCCAGATATGCATATGCAAATGGCAGATCCCTAAACAGTCCATTGATAAATCTTTGGAAAGTTTGAGCAGAATTACGGAATCGCAAAGGCATATGAAGGTATTTGTATAATCCAAAGAGAGTTATAATTGCAGTCTTTGTCATGTCCTGTTTGGCCATAGGAGTTTTGCGGAATGTCCAGTTGATGTTAATTTTGGTGAACTTAGTTTTACTCTTCATATTTGCATTAAAATCCATTATATTTAGGACTGGATAGTGATCAGGAACTGTTCTGACATTTAAGGTCCTGTAGTTTCCAATAAATCACTATTCTCCACTAACTTTTTTGGTCATATAGATTAGGGAGCTTCACAAACTTTTGAAAGATTGGCAAATATCTTCTTTTATTATTCGATCATAATACTGTTGTACTCCTTTCAGCTTGTCCAGAAGTAATCTTTGGGCTCTAGCATGGCAAGGTGGTCCTTTTGTCTCTATACAGTCACGTGTATTATGTTTATAGGTAGGATGTCAGCAAATTGATGCTTGAGTGACTACAGGGTAGTTAGACAGAATCCGTAAGAATCATTTGTCAACTTTGATACAACTGGAGACTGACTGTTATATCCAGCTGATACTCTAGAGTTTTTCCATCCACATATAGTCTAATTTTGCTATCGATCCGTTTTCCATTTTTTAAGGTCAAAGATCAAGCTGTAGTGTGTTGAGAAATCAGCATCCAGGATATGATTTGGAACATCAAGTTATATATCATTGCAAACTGATGTTGATTTTGGTTGTTCCAAGTCTGTAAACTTGAAGGTTTTGACCATTCACATTTTTTATTGACTGACAATATACTCAGAAATGCACCAGAGTCTATTAGGTACCATCTCCTATTTTTCATATCCTTTAAGAACAGAGTTTATGAGTATGAATGACCCCTCATTCTAGTTTGAGCATCAGACTATTTATAAGTCTTGCCCCACCATTAGGATCTGTTATTATATTTGGTAGCTCCCTCATCAAAGCTATTATGTAAAAAGTTGTTTTTATCGTCCGAGTTTCAAGAAGGAGATTTGGATGATGATCTTTGGTTTTTAGGGGGATGTGGACTCTAATCCCTTTGTAAACTGCTGTTTAGTCAATCTCTTGATCAGCTTTGTATATTTTTTGAATTGTCATTTGATCTGCTTTTAGATCGGCTACTCCACAGGTTGCCATTATTATTCTTTTTCTGGCTATTTTTGTAGGTATTCCATATTTGATTTGTCAACTAAGAAATTTGTGCTCTAAGTTGAGAAATTTCTCCATTCTCTACTATAACTGCACTAATCAAATGTGAGTTTTTCAAATATTGTAGTGCATTATCAGCACTTTTGGCTAGTTAGTCCAAATAGCTGAGATGTAAATAATTGTTGACCCTACAGCAGCCAATGCCTGCACAACATATTGGAGAAGTTATTTGCAGAATTGGTTGCTTATTACACAAAAAACATTAAGAAAACAAAAAAATAAAAATAAGAAATGTAAAGAAAAAAATATTGGCGCCGGCTTAAGTCTACGACACGAGGTTGAAATAAGAGTAGACCAGAAGAAAACTTTTTTTTTTTTTTGTATCTTATCTTGTCGCGAAGTCAGAAGAAGCTACAATCTGATCAGTCTTCTGCAGTTTAGCCATGAAGATGGAGGATTTATCATTTCCAATCTTCATTCCACCCATTAGTTTGTCTATGATTTCATTTTTGATTTTTTCCAAAGATGTTTTGTAAATTTTTACAGAACCAAGTATATTTTTCCTCTTCTTCCAGAAGGCAATCCATGATATTTGAGATTCCTATGATTATTTGTGAAGGCATTCCTTCATAGATATGTGTTTAACATAGGTCTGTTTATATATTTTTGGTCTTGAATCTACCGTGAAGTAGAGTTAACCAGATGTCAACTACATTTGATAGGAATTCTGATGTATTGATTCTACATCTATAAAATTCTGGATTTTGCTTAGTTATAGTATTTAGAAGTTGCACTAATTGTGCTGAGCTCGGTGGTTAACTTTTGTTGACTAACTCCTCCAACCTATGTACTTGAGGGTGGATTTGCAGAGTCATTTTTTGGTGCCATTGAAACTGAAAAGCTTTGAATTTCTATAGAATTTGATGCTTCACCAAAAGTAAAAACTGACTCTGGGTTTAATAAGTTTGTTGAAGGAGTTACTGTATTTCAATTCTTTAAAGATTTGGTAGACAATTAATTGCTGTACCTAGATGATCCACTTCAGGACATCTGATTCTCCTCTTATTTTCTAAGGGATGAAGGTCTTCAAAGTCCTTTAAGTTTTTTGAAGGCTAAGGGGTTGGAGGATGACTTTGTTCTCCAGTGTCTTTTTTTGTTCCTCCCAGGAAATATTTGTATTTTGGAAGGGGGGTCTAAATTCTCACTTAGTAAACAAAAAATTTGACAACAGTGTGTCTTTTTTGTCAAAAAGTAAAGATAAAATAGTAAAAATTGTATTTTTACTTTTGATTAGCAAGCGAGTTTCTCACCAGCAAACTGCACCATTTTAGTGTAAGTACACAACACCAAAAGATAACACAACATATGCCAAAAATCACGTTGGGGTCACCACTGTGGAATACCTTACATTGTGGAAGATATTCTAACAACAGAAAATGTTCTGCAGTTATTGTATGTTCACCACAAATCATTCAGAAAGTATGGAGGAGCCAAGATCTCAGCAAACACTGGCAATTTTGTAGGTAGATTTGTGAACTTATATACTGGCTCCTTATATGCAAACAAGCTCACATATAAGTAGAGAATATGTACATGTATATAATGACTAATTGTGATGTATTTGTCATTGATATGGCTACATATAAAATATGACACATGCACTCTTAAACCAGACTAGGACATCACCCGAGGTGTGAACTATCCATTAATCATGGTCCAGATATTGCAAGATATCTGCATGAATTTGCTAGTAATTACAAACAAACATACAATGTGTTTAACATGGATTGCACAAAATTAGTCACTTTGAAGTGACAACTGTCATCAAGAAGCCATGCCTTTAACTTCTTACAAGTTTTCTAATCCAAACAATTATAATTTAACACATTGACTGGCCCTGTGACATATCTGGGCCCATAACCTTTTTGTTATTTCCACACATGAACTTGTAAGAAAAAAAAACCAGAAATTCACTTAGATGAATTTATTCGTGACAGCCATGAAATGGACAATCTCACATTACAGAAAACATTTAATAAAAAAACTCAGCTGGCTGCATGTAAAAATGTGATGTTGCTGTTAAATAAACATAAAGTAATATTATTGAACTAGATATTACCAGAAGAGCAGGTTTGTAGTTTTAGGATCAACTAAAACAACAAAGTCACCATGACTTCATTACAAATAGTTAAAATTTTTCTATTTTTGGATATGTTATAGTCCAAACCTTTATCTATAACATACCCAAAGCACAACTTATGGTACTAACTACAACTAAAGCTATAATGACTTTTGCGAGACCTTTTGAAAATGTGACCCCAAAAAATGTGTCTGTAAGATCTAGAATTTGCATTCATAAAAATTTAAGTTTTGGAAAAAGTAATAAGTTATTTCTCTCGATATGTTATAGACAAGGGTTTGGATTATAACATATCCAAAAATAGTAAAGTTTTAATCATTTGAACTGAAGTTATGGTGACTTAACCACTAAGTGCGCAATCTTGCAGACCTTTACACTACTACTATAACGCTTTCTTCATTGAAGATTTCATCAGTAATTGAATTCAATAATCTAAGGGAAAATCTGAGCTCTCACAGTTCATTTTTCTGAAGGCTTATGTTTGCTTTGATTGTTGTTACATTTCCACACAAGTAGTGAGAAAAAAATAGATAAAATGGGATGCAATACTATAGCTCTGTTTGATAGGACTACACCAACTTACACCAACCTACACCAGGAGGGCGATTCCACAAATGTAGGAATACTATGTGACTTTGCGCCAAGTTTTACTTGAATATTTGTGGAATATCCCTACCGGTGTAAGTTGGTGTAAGTTAGTGTAATCCTATCAAACAAAGCTTATTATTTGATATGTGCGCGATCTTACAGACTTAAGACTTGAATTTTTTAAAGCTATATAACCATGAAATTAAACTCAATTATATCATCTAAAAGCTTACTAAATGTACTTTCTATTAATATAAAGTTACATGCTATTGAAATTTTACAAAAGTCACAATACACTCCGAGGTAGTTCAAAACAATTATAATTTTATGTTTGAAAATCTTAAAATGTAAATATCTTTTGAATGAGATGTAATAAAATCCCATTTTTTGGTATCAAAATCCATTATATTATAGCAATGTTGCAATATATGAGAATTTTCATATCAGCTCTCCCATTTTGAGAAATGGTCAGTGTGCAATCTTGTGAACTGCATCATTTTACAGACCTTTACCCTACTCATTTAAATTTATCATATAAAATGACCATTGGGCTACTTTTTGGAAATTCATATGTATAGGTATATGTGTCGCAGTCAAAATCAAAAATCAGGAAAATTCTGAATTTTCAGTCAAAAAGGATGAAAGTCAAAGGTTATTGATAAAAATTTATTTTCTTCTTATCGATTCTATCATGAAACAATATTTTTTTTACAAAAAAAAAATACATTTATCTGATGATTTCAGAGATGTTGGGAGGCTGCAATGTGGATTATTTTTTATTGAAATAACCTTCACCTTTTCCTTACACAAGAATGAAAAATACTTCCCTTCGTACCTCAAGGCATAAAATAAATGAATTTTTTATTTAGAAAAATGATCTATTTCATCTATCTTCCCACCCTACTTAAATAATTAAGATAAATTCTTTTGTTATTTCAAGAAATGATCCACGTCACAAAACTACAATATCTCCGAACCTAAAGGCATAAGATAATTGCTTTTTTTTTATTAAAAATAATAATCTGCCTCTGTTAACCTCCCACCAAGTATCAATTTATAACTCAATTTAATACACTGGACGATTTTCATTGATAACTGTGTACAATGACTGATGAATGTTTTACATTGTACATATTTACTGACCTTTGTTAGGTAAACTGAATTGGTCATTCTACCCTATGACCAATCTCTGTGCATTATGCCCACATTGACTAACCATAACATAGTACCTATTTAAATGTAAAAAATTAAGTCAAAATGGTGCCAATAGTTTTCACTTCTCATGAAACGGATTATTTTCATCATCCCTACTCCTAACCACTCTGTGGGGTCAATTTGAATACCACATTGACAACCAAATTGGGTAAAAAAAGAAAAACCTAATTAGGTACACTTATTTAGTTGAGAAATTATCATTGACTGAGAGCAATAAAACATGTGTCGCAGCTAATATGAATACTAGGCATATCCCAAACTGAAGATGTTCACACTGGGAGCCATTAGTAATGTTACATAAACTTTCCGAACAACAAGCTGTACATGAATGAAGTTTCGTTCGTTCTCCAATTACGATGCAACCATCTTCGCATTTATTGGTGCATTTTCTTTCCAGGGACCATACTTTCATTCGCGATGTAAAATTCTCCGTACTCGTTGTGTATAAGATTTTTTTTACCTGTTGCAAAGATAAATTGAATTAATCGAGTATGTTAAACCTAGATATTATCTACATAATATGAATACAAATACAGAAAAAAATTGAAATTTTCTGTTTTATGGGAGGAAAGGGCAATTCACGTCACGACTCTCGGCTAAAAGAGAACCTCTCTCATTCCAGTGCATTATGTTGGCCATAAGCGTGGCAAAAGTTGACTTCAAATATCAGATTTACCATTCTGAGTCCGGTCTACATGGTCCTAATGAGATGTTTAAAAAATTACCATAATTTCAGGATTAAACATGTAGGTTTATGTGGACAAAACAGATGAAACTGTCTTTATGAAGTAGTAATGTAAAATGATTGCAGGCGCCCAGCGAAGCAGTATCACTTGGGGAGGGGGGTGTAATGGCTTAATTTTTACATGTTTTTCAAAATTTATGATATTTTTGTCAAATATTGAGAAATTTGTAACAAAGTGCCAACTTTTCAAACAAGCAAAAAAAAAGTTTATTGTGTAATATTCAAATAAGGAAAACCTGGATGAATTTATACACATGGACACAGAGAAAGACAGAAACACAAAAATACCTAAGGTAACTTCTTTATAAATAATTACTCATTGTACAGTCAAGAAAGTTGCAATTATGGATCATTCTATAATTAATTGGTTTATAAATATAATTTAGCCTGTGATAAATTTTTATTATCTTTCATTTTCAAATGTAAACAAAAAGAGTCAAATTTTAAAGTAGTATCCTAAAAAAAATACTGGTTTATGTATCACATAATAAAATATGAGAAATCAAACTTTAGCCAATTTTGAAGCCACAACATCAAATTTGAAATGAGCACCCTAAGAAACTACTCCTATAATACCTATAATAAAATCAAATGTGAATTAAAAATTTTTCCCATTTTTACAGCCCCTTTGGGTTGAAGAATAAGTTGAATGAAAAAATGAATGTAAAATTTAAAATCAGTAACCTCCAAAAAATACATAATGATGTATCACATAATAAAGTTTATAAACTCGAAATTGGCCCCGGGGGGTCAAACAATGGGTCAAATCGAAGAACAAACATCAAATTTGAAATCAGCACTCCAAAAAACATACCTACTCCTTGATGTATTACACAAAAACATAAATAAATTTAAAATTTACCCTTCTTAGCCTTCAAGTGGTTAAAGAATTGGTCCAATGAAAAAGTGAAGAACAATAGTGTATTAATTGCCACCGAGAGATCAATTAGTATAAATGTTACTTATTAAGTTCTTATTTTTGGTGGCTAGATGGAGATTATTCGATTACATTAATATTGCTAGAAGGAATTAAAATAATCTTTACCTATTTACCATAGAAACATTAATAGAAGGAAGAAGAGAAAACAAGAGGTAATATTATTTGGGATAAAAGGTGAATTATTAATATCATTATAATACATTTACTGGTACTTCAAGTAAAATTGTTATTTCAAGGATACATGTGTGGATGATGATGATGAAGAAGTAGAAGAGGAGGAAATGCATATTGAACGTAGATATGGAAGTTTTGAAGCTACCTACATTTCTTCTTCATTATAGCAGCAATGATGAGAGAATTTAGTGAGCAGAGATTAAAAAATTTCTCATGTCTAAATAATTTAAAAATATGCGGTGGATTTTGATTTGTTGGATTTTGTCATCATAGATACTATGTTTTTAGGGCCAGGGTTCAGTGAACATCAGTATTCTGTATTCTCACACGTAATTATTTTTCTCAAACAAAGTTTTATATCCTTTTAATTTTAATTTAATAATTTTTACAACAGTCAATTTTTACAACATTGGTCAAATTTTACAACAAATTTGCAAAAAAATTGGCAATGGGGGGGTGTCACACCCCCCTACACCCCCCTTGCTGGGCCCCTCAATGATTGTAAAATTTATGACAGGGTGGTTTTCATTGCCTTCAACACCGAGGACATATTCCATATGCGTATACTTACCATACACTTCTTTTTATCTGCTTGACATTTTTGATGAAATTCTGTTTTATCACTCAGATTCGCACATTTTGCTCCAGAATTAAACGAATTGCATTCAAAACAAGTGAGTTCACTTTTACTTTCCAACGAGGCATTTGTTTGGTGTTGTTTTCGTTCTAATATGCCATCTGCAAAAAAATTGCATCATTAATATTATTATATCTTTGCGCATACAGAACAATAGGTACAGACAGAGCAACTTAGCCTTATACTATGTATGTCGTAGTCGATTCTTAAATTTGGAATTTTTACAAACAGCACCGCCATTCTAAACAGCCAGAATTTTAGAAAAGTAAAAAAAATTCATTCAATCAGTCTGGATATTCTAGACCAATTATGAAGAGCCACAGCGTGTTTAGGCTATTTAAAAATGAGAAAATTATTCGCCCAATCGGCCTAACAGCTCATAACGAGAGAAAAAGTTAGAAAGTTCAGGAATTTTTCTTTTCCTTCATTCACATTTTAGAAATATGTTTTCTATCTGAAGAGTTCGGTAATAAAAGTTTCACTTCCTCCTTGTGTCCTAGGACACTATTTCCACCAGATTTTTATTCTGATTCTTATTGTCATGTTTATGTCAATAAACTATATGGTTTTTATATCCACCATAAAATGCTGTTTCAACTGAATAAAATCACACACTAAAAAGTATAAAATAAAATAAATAAATTTTTTAGGTAAACGCTTTTATTTAATTAATTCGGTAAAGAAGAAATAACTCCCTAAAAATGGGCAAATAAAATAATTTATTTCGTTAGTGTCAAGCAGAAATGACAACAGATGAAGCGGGGGGCGGATACTCGGAAAAAATAGCGGAAAATTGTAATTACCTCCCACTCTCAGGTTGAACTGAGTTGGCATGGGATGGCAAGGATAAATTTGGAAACATTCAATTCTTGTATTTCTGTCTGCCCAATGTTTCTATTTAGTGCCATTTCTGGATGATACAAACAAAAAAAAAAAATTATTTTATTTCTTCATTTTCAGGCAGTTATTTCGTTTTTATCGCATTAATTAAATAAAAGTGTCCACCTGAAAAAATTTTTATTATTTTCTAAAATTCATTTTTAATATTTTCAAAATAGAGTCTAATTTCCTTTAAACTGTAACCATACAAGTAAAGTTTCATTTGTCGCAGATCGGTTCTCAGAAAATAAAATAAAATAAAATATAATAAATAAATAAATAAATACTCCAAAAAAAAGATGGAAAAAGAAAAAAGAAAAAAAACGAGCGATGAAAACTTTTGTGCACCTTGCCAAAGTGCTTGCATTGGATGAAAATAAAATCGTACAAATTAATCAACGTCGAGAAAATTTTTTTCTGGCTCTTAGTGAATATAAGATGTGTGAAAACATAAAAGAAGATTAGATGAGAGCAGTTCGGATTTAGTCGAAAATATTTTTCGGGCTAAAGCATTAAATTCCACTGCACCTTTGTTAAAGGACTACCTTCTAAGTGTAATAAATTCTTAACTTTATCGCTCACTTCTCACAAACCTTTTGACGTCATCCTAAACAAATAACATTAAAGATATATTTTTTCACCATCGGCTAAAAATTAATAATGTGAATGCACAAAATATGTTTGGAAAATGGAATCGAAAATAAATTCTCAATCCTTACAATATTTATAGGTATTTCGAAAGTAAATTAATTTTGTGAAATTACTGGCTGGAGAGAATTCATAAATTTTTAGCAGCGTAATCCGAGATAATTATTATTAAACTACTTTAGTCCAGAAACAGATATGGTGTAAAGTTATTCTGCAAAGGCGGACCGAAATAATTCATAATTTTATAAAGATCTTCAGAGAAACTACGAGGGATTCACTGAAATTAGTCATGGTCTCTGGTAACTATCAACATATGTGCTGACTTACGGACGCATGAGGTACAACTGCAATAAGTAAGTGATTTTCAGTGTTGCCCTGCAACACTGAAAATTAATTCTCCCAACCCTAAAATTATTTCTTCCATTCTAATGGACAGTTTTCACTGATTTACGAATTACAATTACAATTACAAAATTTGACAAAACTGAAAAACGAGCAATCCTAATTACAAGAAACCACGAAAATACAATTTTCACTTGTGATTTTATGTGTTTACATCTGCTTGTACATACAGCTTTTTTACAATCAATTTCAAAAGAGCGAGATTTTACATTCTAAAAGTTGGATGATCCCGAACTATTAAAACTGCAAATGCTTTTGCTTGTTCACATTCAGTGACGCCCCAAAAGTAGTCGCCATATTAGTTTAGTTAAAATAATATAAATCTGATATTTTAGAGATGCTTATACAAAGAACTTGACAGCCCAAGATCTTGGATCTTAAGAATCGTGGTACCTTAGATTTAGGAAAGGAAAGACATGAAAACTTAAATTCCCATATACCACTGTGAATAAGAGGTCATATTGGTCACGTCATATAGACTCTACACAACTCCTCCTACATTTATTGTTAAAAGCTCTACAATTTGGTAAACAATCTCACAACTGTATAGTTTTAAAGAACAGATGATATTAACTGATACTGACTAGCTTGGATCTTACTGACTTCAGTGTTGTTGAATGTCCATTTCAGTTTCTTTACAAGTTATATCACATGGAAATGGAAGGTTCGAGATTGTTTTGTTGTTTCTTCTGTTGGCCTATAGTAGCAGCAAACATAAGGCGGTTCGATTATAAAAATAAATCTTTTGAAGAAACAATAACTCCGGCTTGTATGAACCTTCATTAAAATGATCTTTTTACTTTTATATCATCATAAAAACGTCAACAAGAAAAATGTCTATTACTTTAAGTCAGTTAAAAATGGACTAACTTCCCCTCTTATTATCTGATCATTCGATGTTACTTGTTTGTTGGGCTCTACACCAACACTTAATAATCTGTAATCATTTTATTTAACATTAATCGAATTGGCTAAGTGTAGGAAAATGTATGGGTTATTAGCAGAGAAGTCTAATATGTATAAAGCTCAACTTATTAATAGATTTTTATTTTTATTTAATTTTTGATGAGAATAGTACTCCACAATTCTGATTTTTCACAAGCAGCTTCTGAAAAGGCTGGCAGGTAGAATATAAAAACTCTAGTGTAGCAATGCTTTGCTAGAAAACACAGTTTGCTCGATATTTATAGAGGTTATAGATCAAATTTTCATGATTATTGTTTAAAATAATAAGTTCACAAAGTTACATCTCAGAAATGAGAAATTGAAGAAGATTATATATCTAAAGTACAGAGTGTGAATGTATGAAGAGTACTAAGTTGTACAGAGACAAACATGAGCAGTAAAACAGATAACAGTGTAGCCGCTATTAAATGTAAAAATGTATAATATATAAAGTAATATCGAGTGTTTGCAGGAGTGTGAGGAAAACAGGATTGGTGGTACCAAGACCACCTACAATCCTTTGAATCAAGCATGACTGTGAGAGATAAAAGGTTATTGGCATTATATATTACATTTTATTGTTTCAGAAAAAAAAAGGTGGTAACATCGTTACAGAAAAATAAATAATCAAAAGTAAATAAGTGCAAAATTGATGAAAATTTAAAAATATAAAGTGTAAAAAATGGTAAAAAAGTATGAAATGGTAACTAAAATGGAAAAAATATTGAAAAAGAAGGTAAGTACATATATTATTTACTATTAATTTTGTAGGGGCATGATAAATTATTAATTATACACTTATTTTATGTTTAAGATCAGTGAAATTGATGGAGAAATGAGATCAGTGAATGTGAAGAACAAGTTATATTCAGGTAAACATATGTATAGTATTATTATAATAAAATGATTAAAAAATGAAAGTACTAATGAAATTAAACTTATTGTTTCAAATGGTGAATAGAGTTTCAGATTCGATGGAAATAATTATGGATTTAGATACAGAGATTCAAGGAGTTAGTTGGTTAATAGAATGTGCTGTTTACTGGATAAAGGTTTGGTAAGTAAATCAGTTAATTGATCTTCTGTTGCTATTTGTTAAAATTTGAAGATTTTATCCTGGTGTCCTTGGGCTAATCTGTAGCACTTAATCATTAACGCATGAAAATGTTTTTGACCACCTCCAGAGATGACATAGATAATGGAAATTTTATCTATGAAAACACTGACTAGAGTATCAATTTGGAAAAATTCACAAATAAGAAGCTATGCTACTTCAATGTTCCCAAAAGCATTATGTAATGCAATGAATTCTGCAGAGGTGGATGATGATGCATGTATATTTTGTCTACAAATACCCTAATTGACTAAATCACCGTACATCTTAATAAGATATCTGGTTATCAACTTGTCTTTTTCTAATCCGATATGTTTACAGGTTCATTGTTGATGTCAAGTGCATAGGATGCGTCAATACAGGCAGAAATACCATCAGAATTTGAATGATAGACTAGAGCTATGTCAATGGTTGACTTCAACTATCTAATAATTCAGATCACATGATTTTTCTTTACATTATCAGAGCAGTTCTGGAATTGAGAATGTAATGTCTGGCTTAGTGCTTCTATCGATGTACCTATAATAGTGCACCTTTCGTGAATCTATATTCTTTATCATCTATGCCATTTACTTTGCTCTGTTTCAGACCTGTCTCCTTAGGCATTTTGGATAGATTGAAATAACAGAGTTGAAATTTCTGGAGAATCTTTTCAATTAGCTGTTTAGGTATGGTGGTGACTGATGGATAATTTTGTCTCTGTTTTAGTTTCTCTCAATCACTACCTTTACCATCTGCACCACCTTGTAAGAAAGAATTTTTTAAATAAATCTTTCTACTGGCTGTGGATCAAAGGGAGAAAAAATTACCCATCAGTCACCTTTATACCTGGAATAATATGTCACCCAAACCACAAGCAACCACACACATACACTTATCCATCAGATTACCACCAAATGCACATGAAAAAATAGATGACACCACTGCTTAACTTTGAAAAAATAAAAAAGTAAAAATATGCCAACAATAACAACAAATTTGATGAAGTTTGCCATCTTTGAGAATATTGGCGGGTGTCATACACCAAAACTCCCCTTTGCTATGCTCCTGATCATAATAGACATGTTCCTTCATGAAAGGTACCCTGCGAACAAATCCCATCAAAAGGCAACCAAAAAAATAAGGGGTTGGTTAGGTAAGAATATCAAATATAATATGCAAATTTTAATGACAATATGCGTTAAAAATGCATTTAAATGTGAAATATGCACCAGATATGTAAAATCAATATGGGTGTCATTTTATGGGTTTCCAAATACTCTACTGCAAAGTAATAGTAATTTTTAAGTTAGATCACAATGGTTTCTTCAAGATTGAAATTTATATGACAAAGTAATAAAAATCAATGTCTATATTGCATTTCTGAAACTTTTCCATTTTTCAATTTTGTATTTAAAAAGAACAACAACTAAAAAAGTCAACTATGAATTAAAATTAATAAAATCATATCAAAAACTTGAATTTAAAATTGAAATATGTGCAAAATATGTTCCAAGAAATGTAAAATATTATATAAAAAATATGAAAATTTGGCTAAATTTGGCCAAAATATGTAAAATGAAATAGAATTTATTTTACAAGAAAATTTTTGAAATAGAATACTTTTTCATCACCTCTAATTTCAGAATTGATAAGCAAATATATCTTGGCAGATTTTGGTTGCCTTACCCATGGGATGGGAAGTTTTTAGTAATTTTTTTTCAATAATTTTATTATAAAAACTTATGTTTTAAAACACTCGTTTTCAACCTATACTTCTTTATATTAATTTTAAATTGAATTTTTTGAGACAATAGAAGATTTTGAGTGTATTCTGAAGACATTTTTCAAAACTTCATCCAAATACACACATATCGTCTAAATTTACAATGACTTTTTTCTACGATATTTCCAAAAGTGAATCTGTCATTACAATTTGAAAAATTAATGAACTTATGTTTAGTTTTATGAGTACTAAATAAAAGACATAACTTACTCCTTCTATATTTATTCCTGTTTCACTTGAGGAAGTTTTATCTAAGAAGATCTGAAATTATCCAAAATTTAAATCCAGAGTTGTGAAATCTTTTTTTTCTTCAACGGTGCCAGATACTATCTTCTCTTGGTACTCATGCAGCATCTTTAATAATTTTTATATGCTTTTATTCTACTCACTCAATTTGTTGAAGTACACCAGATGACTAACTTCAGCGCTGCTTTCACGTGTTGTAACACATGCACAAATACACTTATATCTGTTTTTATCAGTTGTTTTTTTCAATTTTTGTTTGTTTCTGTCTTTGGGAAAAAATTGAGAAATTTTATTTTCTCTTTCACTGTTATTTTCTTTTTCAAATTATAAAAGCGTATTTTTTAAAAACTTGTTTTTAACCTAACTTATTATTTCATTTATGGTTGTATGATCCATAAATGATTTATAAGTACCATCAGATTTCTTTCGCAAAAATATCAAAGATTTTGAGGTTGAAATTTGTCTTTATTTTTTCAAGATTCTGTTCTCTCTCTGAATGCCACCTTTTAATTTTGTTTTCAAGACTGATCCAGAGGGGATACTCTTGCAAAGGGGAATTTTTTTGGATTTTGCATTACAGTATCAGTACATTTTTACAAGTTATTGTTTTCTAATTTTTGTTCACAATAATAATACTAAATTCAACATTTATAGTAATAAAATTATATATTAACAAAAATTGATAAAAACATTTTACTACAATTAACAAACACAATAAGTATAGTAATTGTGGGTGTGTTTGTAGAGATATACATCACACAATAGCAGAAAACAGAGCATGTTTTTCTTATGTATGTGTAGATGTGTGAGCCTAGCTTAGTCTGAAATTTGGCAGTACAGACAAAATGTGAAGCCATGAGCGCAAAAAAGTAGTTTGTGGACAATAAGTCCACTGGCCCGCTAGATGTTTGACAAGTGTATATACACCCATTTGTCTTTGATCACCAGTCACCACACCAGTAAGTTTCTGGGGAAACTTACAATTACCAATGACACCAGTCAAGAGTGGTATAGCATTCACTACTTCACTCACAGAGACTGTTTACAAATGTAGGATTACCTGGTTGATCTGATTGGGGATGACTAAATCTAATAAGGAGGGTGGGATGAAGCAGACAAGGTCACAGGGTGACTGGTCTTGGCGCTTGAGGCTGAGTGTAGGATGCACTTGAGACATTGATATTCTCCTCCTTATGAGCAGTCTTAGAAGAATGGGCTGGGTGGTAGGGATGTTCATAAGGGTTGGGGGATAGGATATGCCATAGCCCAAGAAAAGGGGTTGAGGGTAGACTAGCACCAGAAGTTGTAGGTGTAATGGTAGAGGAATAGCGGGTGGTGGGACAACAACAACTTGGGGAAGGGGCACTGGTGTTGTCACTATGGTGAGTGACTGGGTATTGTGAGCTCCAAGAATGGTGGTGGTAAATTGTTCACAAGGCTGCAGGTTTTGATTCTGCACAGTAACAGGAGGTACCATTGGTTGAAATTCAGGGATTTACATTGCTTCTAGGATAGTTCCTGTGTGGAAGACTGTTGTGAAATGGGGGTTGGAATCTCAAAATTACTGCATTTCTCATTCTATTTCAGTTTGTTATAGGAGAGACTACGAGCATATACTTCACATTTTGCATGGCCTCCCCCACTCTTACTGATTTGTGGATGTTTTGCCAGTGTTTTACCAACAGCCAGAGGACTCTTGTGAGAAATGGATGGCTGAGGTGTTGGACAGATTCTAGCAAGGGTGTTGCAGAAGTGAGGTCGATAATTAATGAATTATCATCAGCAATGTTCATTGGTTCAACCTCTTCATGTACTAGTGAAAGTACATGAGTAGGGACTAATGGTAGTTTTGGGGGTATGGGTGGTTGGAATGGGTGAAGGGTGAACATGCATATTAATCTCCTCCTCAGTAGTTGGTACAACCATAGGATAACAGAACAGAGACTTGCTTGCAGGGACTGACATTACTAGGGGAGTGGCCACAGGTGTCATATCTGTGACTGTAGTGGTACTAGTTAATGACTGGGGACCTCCTAATTGCTGCAGACAGACGTTCAAATCTGCCAGTATGCAAGGAGGCAGTTGTTTTTGTTTGGCACTTCCATAAAAGAAGTGGTTAAATCAATTTAGCCATCTTAACCAGTGGGAATTCCCCAGTGGGGATGCTTGCTGAGGAAGTCAGTTCAGGATGTAAGCTACAGACAAATCTGCACAGCACAAGGTCAGAGCCTCTGCCCACTACACCAGGAGCTGGCTGGTACTGTTGGGGCAACACCACATCGCCTGACAGCTGAATCCACCCTCTGCCTCAGCAAGGTCACCTTCTTGTAACTACACTGGAGGTACGAGTGGTAGTCTCCCATACAGGTCTGTCATTGGCAAGCATTGCGGATTGTGAATGTGTTGAGGAAGGGTGGTGCCATTGATGGGTGTAATGACACTTAGTGAGCTATCTTGGAAGATGTCAGCTAGGAGACGGAGCTCTTCACCATGGAGGAGTTGAGTGGGGGATATGTAGAGGTTAGATATAACCATCAAGCTTAGGCCAAGAAGAATGAGAGGCAAATTGACTGCACATTTCCACACAAATTTTTGGATTGTTGGTGGGCCATGATGGTGGCTTTAAGAGTTCGTTGCCAGTGCTCAATTTTTATGTTTGATTGGGGGTAGTATGCCGTAGTTGAAATTGTGTGTATTCCCAACAGGTGTGCAACTGAGGTGAATAGAGCACTTTCCAACTGGCATCCCTGATCCATCATTATGATTTCTGGGATGCCAAAGGTAGACACTCAGTGTTGGACAAAGAGTGTTGTCACTCAATCCAGAGAAATATCCATTGTCATGATGGCATGAGGCCATCGTGTGGCATGGTTGATCTTTGTCAGACAATGACAAGGACCACTAACCATCGGCAATGGACCCACAATATCGATGTGCACATGCTTTAAGCAATCAGTCCGATGAAAAGCTTGGAGAGCAGCTTTTGTGTGACAACCAATTTCAGCTTGTTGGCATGTGGCGCACTCTTTCAACCAACGTAGGCAGTCAGTTTATAGGCCATGCCAAATGAATCGATTGATGATCTAACAAAGGGTGGTCTAACCACTTGGGTTTGAGAGCCCATGGATCAAATCTCAGATAACTCTTTGGTATTTGGCGGGTACGAAGGGGCATTTTTACCCATGGAAGTGTCACACATTAGAAGTAACATGTGTCTAGGTACTCTAAAAAAATCTAGAATGAGGGCTGAGTTGGGGTCTCCTAGACATTTGGCAAGTTAGGGATCATGTTGTTGACAAAGGGCCATTTCATCGAATAGTACAACATAGGGGGAGTTAATGATGGAGATTGAGATTTACGACAAACAATCTGCAGCTATGTTATCCTCGCCTTTGAAATAGCAAATATCTGTGGTGAACTGTAAAATATACTCTAGCTGATTTTGTTCAAGCTCTCTCACACACTTGAAACAGGGCAGTCATAGGGGGCTTGTGATCCACACAGATGGAGAAAACACATCCTTTGACCAGATTGAAGAAGTGCTTCACCACCACAAAAACTGCTAGTAATTCACGGTTGTAGGTGGGATATCAGTGTTTGGCATCTGATAATTTGCTGGAGAAAAATGCTATAGGCTCTAGCAACCGAGCACTGTGTTGATATGGGGTTGCCCCTATTTTGTGGTTTGACACATCCGAAGCCAAGACAAGTTGTTTAGACTTGTTGGAGCGTGCCAAAAGAACAGCATTTGCTAGCGCCTGTTTGAGATTGCAAAAAGCAGTCTTGCCAGTGCTGTTCCAAATTATTGGGGTTTTGTTGCACTTTCTGTTCAAATGGATCAGTGCAAAGAGTTTACTCTGGATGTGAGCACAGTGTTTAATGATGCACCAGTAAAAATACACCATCCTGAGAAGGTGCCTTAGATCATGAACAGTTTTAGGGAGTGGAAAATCAAGTACAGCTCGATTGTGCTCAGAGGTAGGTCTAATACCAACACTGTTCACTTGATGGCCAAAGAATGTAAGCTCTTCTCACTCATGCTCAGACTTGGTACCATTTACAGTTAGGCCAGCATTGTAAATACGCCTAATGACCTTGGTAACAAATTGTTCGAGTTCCTTGGGGTTGGAGATGGTAATGAAGATGTCATTGATGTATGTGTAAGCAAAGTCGAGTTCTCGCAACAATTCATCAATGTACTGTTGGGAGGTTTGGATGGTTTTTTAGAGTCCAAAAGGCATGAAAGGGAACTCATATAAGCCAAAGGGGGTTATGACCTCAGTTTTGGGGATGTGTTCCTCAGTCATGGGACTTGGTTAAATGCCCATATGAGATCTAATTTTGTAAATATTTTTGAACCAGCCAGTCTGGTGTGGAAGTCTATGATATTTCGGACAGGATACTTGTCAGGGATAGTTCAAGCATTTAGCACTCTGTAATTTCCAAACCTGTGCCATGTTTTGTTAGGCTTCAGGTGCATGTAGAGGGGAGATGACCAGGCACTTCTGGAGGGTTGGCAATCATCAAATTTGAGCATGGTTTTGAAGGAAAGGTGGGATGCCTTTAACTTCTCAGGGGTAGTCAACAGGCATGACAAAACAACAGTCGACCAACAATTTTGATATCATGGGTGACTGTGGTTGGGCAAATCCTCAGGTGTAACCCTTCTTTTCCAATTACACTGAGAAATTTATCGAGGATTTTTTGAAATTGACTATTAGAGTGGGCATGTGTTATGCACATCTTGAAGAGATAGTCAATTTGGCACAGTTTTCCACCTACAGTCAGTCCAGTGGTCTTATCCAGTAAATGACCTTTGCCAACATCGGGTAGCAGTTGGTAATGACGGAGGAAGTCTGCTCCAATTATGGGGAAAACAACATTAGCCACGATGAAGGACCACTTGAATTTGCATCAAGGGCCAAAATCTAGTTGTATCAGCTCCACTCCATAGGTGCCAATTGGAGTTTGGTTTGCAGCATAGACTTAGAGCTTAGTTCTATGTTTCTTGTCTTTAGAGATAGGAGATATAGCAGATACCTCTGCTCCAGTGTTGGCCAAGAAACTATTCACTAAGCAGATCTTCTACAAATAGATAGACTGAATTGAAAACAAGTGGGAGTGCCGTCTGGACTAACTCATTTAATCATTTCCCAAACAAGTAGGAGATTTGGAGTCATGGTCATTATGACTAGAGTTTTTGTCCCACCAGGAACATTTGGGGCCCAAACAGTTGCACACCTTCTTCCCATACTGTTGATGATACCAACAATGGTTTTTTTAAAACCTGGAGGGAGAATAGGTGTTAACTGGCTTCTTTAGATCATGATGTGCAGTGTCATCTGTGGTTTTAACAACTGGAACTGGTGTCTTGAGATTGTGATCTGTCATGGGACCTACCTTCTCAGTTATGCAAATGTCCACATTTGCGAAATAGGGCTGAATTTTTGGGGGGATCAACAGCATTTACCTATCTCCCAGCCAAGAGCTGTTGAAGTAGCTGGGTGATGGTAGCTAATTCCAAAAAATTAGCCAATGCCAGTGTCAATCGAGTAGCTGCAGGAGTTGCTATTGCCAAAATATTGGGGCTGTTAACAGGAGTGATCAATAGAAAAGTTTTCTTAATAGCTAATGCCTTGTCAGCTTTGAGCACTCCCTGTTGAGAGGTTACGGGCTTTGTCATGGCCAATGTTTATCTAATATTGACTGGTAGCGATTGGAAAAGAAGGATGTAAAGAACATCATCATTTACCTTTTCTTCATTTAAGATGATGAGGTGGTGATGGTATGCTAAAAGCCTCTCGGAAGGTAGCTGATGTGTGTTCTCCAACAGATTTCTTTTTTGGGAGTACGAGGAGTGGGAAAACTCCTGTTGGATTTGGTTGTGGATGTTGGACCAAGTGTGCAGAGAGTTGTTCAAACTGTATAGGAGTTCTGACATAGCATTGGCTACCAGCACAGGCAGATGGCCTGAGATTGCTAAGTAGAGCTGTGACTCACTGGTATTGCCACTGGGTCTAGCAAGATTCTTGATCTACTGTAGCCAAAGACGCACATTCTTAGCATTAAAAGGAGGAAGGCTTGTTAGTAACTGTGGTGGATGAGCTTGTGTGGTTGGCGCTGGAGGACAGCCTATTGCAGCAGAATTTTCATCCTGCCATTGCAATTGTTTATCGAAGATAGGCAACAACCTCAGCACTGAATTGTCAACTGATTGGTGCTAGTGTATGGGAAGTTATTTGCCTGGGAGATAGCTGTTGAGGAGAGGGCCATAGTTTACAAGCAAGGAGGACTACAGGATTTCCAAGTTCATTGTACATTCAATGAATTCATACTGGTATGTGGTGTTGAGTGAGCAGCAGTTGGGTGGGTCAATTGGTTCCTCATCCTTTTGGGAGGATTGCTGATGGAGGCCTTTGCAGGTATCAGTAGAAGAACCAAATTGTCAAGGGATGATGGGCCTAGTTCAGATACCATTTGGAAGGTAGTGTCTACAAAGTTGACAAAAAGAGGTAAAGTGTGAACCTTCCATGTCAGCAGTGAAGTGCCAACTGTCTAAATTGGAGGATGGCTAGTTGGTACTTGCATACCAACAACTAGTGAGGAGAGAGGAGAGGGAAAGAGAAGGAGAACTTTCTACATTGGTTGTTTTGAGCCAACTAATTATATTGGGAAGTTGGTTGGTACGAGTGTACCAATGAGCAACTAAGGAAGGGAGAGGAGAAGGAGAACCTTCTCCATTGTCTGTTTGTAGCCAACTGATTTCTTCTTCAAATGTTGACAAGAGAGTGCTAAGGTTGAAGAAAGGGAAATGTTGTTTTGCAATTGGCTGTTTAAAGCTGATTGGCTGGTTTTCCAACTACACATTGGAGAGAGCGGAACGAGGTGACCAGTTCCTTTCCCTGTCAAAGGTAAATTTCAACAACAAAAAATAAACTGTTTATAAAAACCACTTAATACTTACCACATTAGGAGGTCACTACTTGTGGGTGTGTGCTTATAAGTATAAAAACTAGTGATGTTTTATCGAAGCATTTTTGAGTATTGATACGTATCGATATTTTGACCACATGTATCGATACATATCGATACAGTATTGTATCAAAAATCCATAATATTTTTTCTTGATAAAATAGAAATATCTTTCTTCCCTGTTCCACGTATCAAGCCATCAACCATGGTAATTATTAAATATTAAGAAGAATATACTTTCATAATCTGTTCTATCTGCTGGGGGCCTGGTGCACTTTTTTGTATTTTTATTTATTTATTTATTTATTTATTTATGTTTTTTATTTTGAATGTATAAAATATATTGATACGTATTGTGAGTATTGAGCAATGTATCGATACTTCGATACAGTTGTGTGTATTGATATGTATCGATACATATCAAAATTTTTAACATCACTATAAAACACCACACAATAGCAGAATATGGAGCGTGTTCTTCTCATGTATATGTAGATGTGTGAGCCTACCTCAGTATGAAATTTGGCAGTACAGATAAAATGTGAAGCTGTGAGTGTAAAAAGGTAGTTTGTGGATTCTAAATCCACTGGCCCGCTAGGTGATTGACAAGTATGTAATACACCCATTTGTCTTTGATCACCTGTTGCCACAGTAATCATAATAATATGATCCAACTCAACTGAAGGAAAATACTAATTGGAATAAAAACAAACTACATTATAATAAGAATCAAAATATTAATAAATTAATTGTTCATATTTTCAGGTAGTTTTACTTCCACTCTTGCAGTATCTAACAATTTTTCTTTAATTTGTGCTTCCACAGCATCATTTATGTTAATTTTTCTTGCACTATATTT
>WOFM01000398.1:77161-124338 GCA_011428145.1 Ericerus pela
TGTATTTGGTTGTTTTTGCTTTGTTTGTAAGTTTTCATATTTCATTTTTTAGTATTTATTTACCCTTTTTAAATCAAAAATGTGTATACCTCGACGATCTGGAGTGGAGAACGTTGAAATCCCAGAATCGGAACATCCAATAATTCAGGAGGAGGCAGTAGGTAATCTTTTGGTGGATATATTCGACTTAGATCCGCAATTATTTGCTAATGAAATAATTGAGGATGATATAAGCGACGATAGCGGTGGTAGCAGCTACGAAAATTATGATGTCTACAGTAGTCTAAGTAGTCTGAATTGGTTGGAGGAGGAGGAGGAAGATTATTACGCCGATTCATTTCGCTTATTATTTTACAATCAGGAGGATTCTGATTACAAAGACGTTATGTAACTGTCCAATTGACGAGGTATGTGATTGCGAATAAAAAAAAGGTTTATGTTCATTTGTAATATTTTTATTTGGTGTAAATATGATAGAAAAAACAATAACAATAATAACATGTGTAAAAAGTGTATAAAAACATAACAGTAATAATAAGATGTATACAAAGTTTATAAAATTATATTTTTATGACCAAATGCTAAACTTTTTATTTTATCCGTAAAATATCGTTTAACGCATTGATCATTTATATTGAGTGCTACCTTATTTTGTTTTATTGTTCTAATTTTATTATTATTAAATAATGCGTCACAATATAAAGCGAATGTCAAATCACACGAAACGATGTTTTTCTTCACACCATTTGCTTTTTTTACTTCTTTAGTTTCATCAGCTATGAGGAATGAATAAACCTTTGGAGCTAATGAGATATATTTTAACATTATTTTACCTAATAATTCATCTTTAAATACACCAGGTATTTTTTTATTTAGGTTATTTTTTAACGGATGTTCATCGGGATAATCAGATAAATCAAAATAATGTGAATATTGTTGAAGATATGGAGTAATAGTGTGATCTTGAAATGAAAAAATAAATGAATCAGTATCCATATAACATAAATTATATGGAATATTTTCAAACATTATTTTCATTTTTTCATAATAAAATTCATACATTAGAACTTTACTAACCTCGAGAATTGTCATTCCTAAATAAATAGGAGAATTTAATCGAATTTTGGTTTTATATCGGTGTATTCCAATGAGGTTTTCGCTAAAATAGACTGCTTCTTTAAAATTTGCGGCTGAGACTAATTTTTCATATTGTTGTACTGATGTACATAAATTGAAATTGATACGTTTTCTCGCATTTTGTATAGTTTTTCCAAAAATTGCATTATTCATTAACTTATATAAATTCTTTTCAAATGCTGAATTGCTTTCAATTCGTAATTTTGTATTACAGTCTATATATGACGCTAAAACTGGACCTTGTTTGAAGCTGATAATTTTATTAATTTTGTTAATTTTTAATCTGTGTTTTAAACCTAACTTTAGCATACGGTAATGCGTATGATAGTTTTTCTTATTTTCGAGAGTACACAATAAACATGTAACACTACCAGTATGCCTACGTTCAGGGAAAAATGGAAAATCATTGTGCGCATCGTGTAATTTGATAGGATAATCAATATCAACATCGAAATAATAACCTATTTCTGCCGTATCTGATAAATTCATAATAAATTCGTTGGTAAACATGGAAAAATTTTCAATTTTAAAAAAATTATCAATGGGTAAGTATTGCGACATTGCCCATGAATATAATGCATTCGCATCAATATAAGCTAATGAACAAGGAGGTAGAGAGGGATTATACATTTCTGGACATTCAGATGTATTAGCTTGCACGTAACGTGTTATGGTGTTTGTAATTCCACCCCGTACAGCATTTTCAAAAAAACAATAAAAATTTGTTTCTTCCTATGTGAATAAATGCAATTTAATTTTTGCCATTTTTTTCATAACATCGTATGCAAATCCAGGTAATGTAAGATAACGGGT
Organism: Ericerus pela; assembly: GCA_011428145.1. Classification (NCBI taxonomy): domain Eukaryota; kingdom Metazoa; phylum Arthropoda; class Insecta; order Hemiptera; family Coccidae; genus Ericerus; species Ericerus pela. The sequence continues at coordinate 79,112 of WOFM01000398.1, forward strand.
GGGATCTAATTTATATACTCGTAAACATTTCTCACGAAATGTTGTGAATACATCAGCCAATGCACCTGTATCTTCTTTACAATAAATTTGCATATAGTCATTAAACATTTGACATTGAAATACGTTCCATACTTCTTCAGCATGACGATATTCATCGTCACTAATTTCAATACCTTTTAATGCATCAGTGAAAGCTTCTTTTGGCGGTAATCTAGTTTCTGACAATATGCTAGGATCATTCAAATAATTATAAGGAAATATACCTTTTCTTTTTACTAAGTTATTTTGTTCAGGAAATGGAAAAATTTTATCAACATACTTGAATTGTTTGGGATCTAATAGGTCAACTAATTGTTGAAAAGATTCTGTTAAAAATTTATACGAATCTACGAATTTTAAAGAAAAATGTTCGTTCACTTCAATGGAAAACTTGTATATGTTTCTTGCGTATGCGGGATTACGTCTATTTTACAATTAGCAAATGACGCTTGTAGTATTAAATGAAAATCATATTTACTACCATTATGAAAAAATACTGGTAAATACCGCTGACGTTTATATTTTAAATTACAACTACTATGTGCTACACCAAAAAGTTTTCCAGTTGTATGACAGTGATGAATACATCTCGCCTCATCATAATGCAATAGTTTTTTACAAATAACACACTCTCTGTATTGCTGAAAATATTGTCTACGTTCTTCATCACTCATAGGTGGTAATACCGCGAATTTGTTTAATTTTTTTCTAGTATTTTTGCTAAATCCATCACATAATTTACAAAATGTTGCGATGCATCTTCCCCCTAATGTACATGCGAGTCAAAGAGTCTTTCTTCTTTTGCAGTATGAACATAATCTTTATAATTAACGTTTGGTGGAACAGTTACTATAGTACTATAACAAATTGCCTTATGTTCTACTAAGACTTCAGCCATACTTTGTAATTGTTTCACATCACTGTCTACACTACGTTGATTAAATGTTCGCCATGAGGGTATTATATGTTGGAAAGTAGAAGGTTGTAATATACTCTCAAAATCAGCATACACAACAAAATGTAATGGTACTTCGTATCCTCGCTCAATAAATTCAAAGGTTTCACCTTCTTTAGCTAATACATAATAGGCTGGTTCAACTTCATTTTTCTTACAATAATTTTTATGCTCACGTAAATCATCTTCGCAATCTACTCCACGAAAATAAGCTAAACAGCGTTTACAAAATAGAACTCTACCAGTATTCGTAGTATATTGTTTTCTTAGTAATGAATTTAAATCGGTAATTAGACAATAATGACTGCTTTTATGATCACTAGTTGTTTTTACTATAACATCCTCTTCTTCAACTGTTTCAAATTAATTACGCGATCTAACAGGCTGGGTTAAATATAATAGATCAAAATTAAATCGTTTTTCTATATTAATAGTTTTAATTGGATATAGTAGATCATTTGAGTCAATTCCAAAAATATTAATAGAAACCTCGGGATTATACTTTTCAAATTTTATCACATCTTCCAATGGAGTTGGGAAATTGATTTTTGAAAAATCGAACTGTATATTATATCGATGAGAAATATAGTCTAAAAAGTGACCGCGATCATAAGTTTCTGGTAAATGTCGACGATTTCTATCATTAAGCATAAAATAACTTAATATAATATACATAAAACATTTTTTGTTATGCTCATTTTTAACATTAAGAATGCAACGTGTATTGTTTAATTTTACCGGTAATGGAATGTAGGAACCAACGCGATGTAAAGAATAAGTACACACACTTACATCATAAAAACTAACACCTACAAATGTCCATTCTGATTCGGATAATATGATAGTTTCAAAATGGTTTAAAAGTTCTTGCAACATTTTGTTTCGCACAATTTCCTCGATAGGAAATGCATTGATACGAAAAAAAGTATATTGTTTAGTGCGTAAGGTTATTTCAAAAGGTTCAGCCATTTCACTGATTTTATTCCCATAAGTATCAAGCTTATGAACCCATCTTCGCGTTTGAATAATACATTTAATTTGAACTTCTACGGCTTTTTTATCTAAAACTTCTTTTTTTATAATATCGGTAACAACCGGTAAAAATGATTCTAAATTAGAAATTAGAGATTGCGTATTAATTCGTGGAGTGCCATATCGTTTTTTCTCTACAACAATGTATGTTGAAAATTTTTGTTTCATTGCGCTTCTCCCCCTGAAAATATCATAATTATTTTCATGACGTATAAACCATTTATCATTCATCATTGCACGTGAATGCATTAATGTGTTTTCATGTACTCGTAATTGAGAGAGAGTAAAAAATTTTAAGGAACAAATATCACAATTATAACTATGTCGTTGTTGCGACGTACCAACTAAATTACTGGAACTTGTGGCTGACATATCCACCTCACCCTTGTTAGCATCATAAATGGTCGTTACAGTTGAATTCATGTCTGCACCATGTTCAGTTACACTTGGCATAATACATTCTTCTTCTTCTTTTTCTGGAGATATGATAGAACCACTAGCAAGAGAGATATCCACAGCATCATCATGCATCATCTCCAATGTCATATTATGAACTAAATTACGTTTATGCACATAACTTTGTAAATGGTTGGATAAACCACTGGAATGAATAAACGATTTTTGACAAATTTTACAAAAAAACTTTGTTTCCATTTTAATGACTTAATTAAACTACGTCTCTACGATAGAAACACAAATACAGCCTCTATTGTATTATATAAAGTAATTTCATTTTTCAGTAAACTCCTCCTTTTATACTCATCAATTGTGTATTCAACATATATTTTTACTATGTTACCACTATATTTCTTGGTACTGTAAAAAACAAGAAAAAAATGAAAAGCAAAAAATGGTCAACCTTGCAAGTACTTTGGAAATTGCTGTTATATAACAGTGTGTATCCGTTTATACGTGTAATTATACTCAATAATGACCTCTAATATCTAGTTAAATCAAAGAAGAAAGTGCATTCGATTGCAATCTTTATAAAAAGATTCATAGTTTTAAGTAGTAATCAACGAAAAAAAAAAAACATGCAGCTACAACGTTAATGTCGCTTATGAAATGGAAATTTTTATTTTATATTAATAAAAAATAGAGTAATTAACATAACGATTATATATCCAGTATATACTTCTCAAATACAATTACTCGTCCTTCAAATTGAAATATTACTAAAATTTCTTATTAAAATTTCATTTAAAAAGAGCTGTAATTAACACTATTGTATCAATCGTTATATTTGCAGTAGACGTTGAGCGTCAAGTTAAAGTTACAACGTATTATCAAAAACGTTATTTTTACTATTACAATGGTTGTCAGTATTGGCGTTTTATTGTTAAGTCGGATGTTGATTTTTCTATTTCGGCTCAAAGTGTTAATGAGTTATTAGAAACGTATCAAAAGTATTCACCGAAAGTAAAATATACCGCGAAAGATTATAAAGAAATTAAATTAGAGTTTAATGGTTTTGAATACCGAGATCGTGTAGCTGCATTGCTGGCTACCACACAATATGCAGACTATCTCATTGTTAAAGGGGTATATATGGAGAAGTTGAATACTCCGCAAAAACATGCTGTATCTCCTCCTGCTCCATTATATGAACAAGATGCGCAAATGTGGAGCAATGATGATCAACATACAGAAACATCACTGTCGATTGCAGAAGAAATAGATCCTAGTTTCAAATCTCCGCAAACATCATCGAATTATCCAGTGCAAAAATATATAATAACTTCCGATCCTCGTTATACGATTGAGCAGTATGCGGAAATTGCATTCTTACCACAAACACGTAATAATGAAAGTGAGTTTATATTAGTAAGTGAAAAAAATTGTTGTTTATTACCCGGTGTTTGCGCTATGTTTGCACAATCGTATAAAATTTACGCAAAACTGGGATACGCGTTATTTTTTTCTTCCGTTGATAATCGCAAAATATTTATAAACAATTTTTTTATTTTAAATGCGATGACTTTCCCACTAAAACTGATTGTACATAATAATTCTTCAGAAACATATAATATTAAACGCGGTGAACCTATTGCTCGTATGTCCGTCAAAAAATTGTCAGAGTTATTCTCAGCTAAACATCGAGTAGATGAGAAAGATTTCGAAGCTCGTAATGTTAAACAGTTACGTTTAAATTGTTAACTTGTGTCATTGATTAATATTTTACGTATTATTCATAATTAAAAATTGTGTAATATTTTTAATAAAATCTCATATGATTTATATATTTTATTGTGTGCGAGTCGTTTTTTCAGTTGGCGTGAAAACTTTATTCAACCCACGAAACAGCAATGATAAATATAAATTTTTATAAAACTAAAAAAAGTAACGCGATAGAAAAAACTTGTTTGAAAGTAGTATACAATGCACAACTATAAAAAAGTTGTATACAAATTAGTAATATAAAAAAGAACAAGCAATTTCACACTATTTTACATTCAATTTAGAAGAAATGAACACCTAATAAAACCAATATATAAATAATTTATAAGGTCGACTAGGTAGCTATCATATCGTCATAAAAAAGTTGTTTTCCTCAAACAGCATACTATATTTCTTGGAACACATCAAAAGCAAAAGGTAAATAGAATAAATTAAAAAAACGTTCGAGTTATAAGCTCATCTCCTTTCACTTCCATTCTAATCTCTCTCATAGCTCAGTCGTCTACGTCGCAGTTTTCATCACTTGGATGTCACCGGTTCGAATCCCAGCAAAGGTAAAAAATTTATTAAACAGGAATTATCGATACCAAATAAAGATGGCGCCACTATATAGGTAACCAACATCCAACAGAAAAGGGAGAGGGGATATATAATTCTGTACTTGTAAAAATTTCAAAAATATTAGCTCTGACGTCACAGATATCTGGAATTGTAAAAATTTTAAAATAGCGAAGGATACGTGTGTTTTTGTTGTTGTTGTTGTTGTGTTGTAGTAGAAAAATGTCTCTTTATCGTATGTCAGGTTCAGTGCATGACCCTGACACCTGACATATGATAAAAGACATTTTTATACTACTCACCATGTTTTCTTACCAACCTTCAGGGACTTCAAACTCTCCAATGTTTGGTATTTTGTAGCAAATATAAATAAAAAATAGCAGTACTGGAAGTACCATCCCACTGATCCACATAAAAATCAATAGGTCAGATTCTTAGTAGTACTGATATTAAAACCAAATTTTTGACTATTAGACAAAAATACTATGGTAATAAGAAAATGGCGTAGATATAACATTATAGACAGTAAATTTCAATTTTTGTAACCAAAATTTTTCTTGGGTAATGAAACAAAAAGCATTTTAGTTGCAACCTCCCCACCACAATTGTTTCATGAGATTGAAATTAATACATCCATTTTCATAGAAAAGCTACTCTAAAATAATCAAATCATACATCTAAGTAAGAAAATAAACTTAATTTTATTTTTCATTGGTTCCCATGTTTTGCATTTTTTCACCCTTCTTCCTAATTTTTTCAGCAGGCAAGAAGCACAGCTTACCCTACCAGCACTGCACTCATGAAACATAAACAAAAAATAATTTAAAACACACATAAAAAAGTTAAAAACACGTCATATGGTACCTTTAGAGACGCATCAGCATTTTAATGTAGGAGTCAAATTAGTTTTTGATTTAAAAATGAAATAGTTCAAATTTTAACATTTGCTATATGAATGATTTGGAACATCATTCATCTCTGATAAACTGATACGAACTAAAAATGAACCTGAAGGAATAAATAAATCAAGAACCATTTTAAGTACTCAAACTGTCTATGATCCCACGATTGGATGATAATGAATGACTGAAATGTCAAACGTAAATTAAATATTCAGATAAGAGATGAAAAAATAAAATTTTGAAAGAACTATGAAATTGAACAAGTTTAATTGAGTGACCGAGTACAATTCAATCAGATTGTTCAATTGAACTAATATTCCCATCTTTAGGTACCTTACAAAAAAAAGTCAACAGTATGCAAATTTGGTCAAGTTATCAAGTATTTAAGAAAACAATCAAAAACTATTGAAAAAAAAAATCTATATTAACAGAGTGGATCTTTTTCACAACAAGGTATTCCACAATGGTAACCCTAATGTGACTTTTTGACCACATTGTGAATGTCTAGAGGTGTGGTGCACTTTTTTAAAAATTGGCGTAGTGTGCTGGCAAGATACTTGCTTGCTTGGCAAATATAAAATTTTTTTTGCAGACTAGACACTTTTGGTTGTCAAAATAGAGTTTGCTGATGTGGGAATTTACACACCCCTTCCTAATAAATAAAAACCAGGAGGAAAAAAACAGTAGACTGGGAGGAAGAAGGTTGGAGTCATCCACCAACCCCTCTGACTTTGACAAGACAATCTGAAGATGTTTCAGAATTAGTTACGGTCATTCAACACTAGGAGCTCATATGTCTGGGAACTGTAGTTAACCAAGAAGAACTAGCAATTAAAACATTGAGGAGTTGTTGGACTATCAGCCAAAGTTCCAACACAAAGACATCAAACCTACAAACACAGGAACCAGTGTTTTCAACCAGAGAGGAAAAACAAGTTCAAGTACCTGTGGAATACCTCAGTCCGCAGAAAACTGAGATGGCTCCTACAACTACAGGAGTGGAGGAAAACACACTGACACATACATTGGCAGGAGGAAGTGGACAGCCACAGCTTACACCTGAAGTCTTGTTGCAAAATCTACAACTCCTGTAGAGCCAGCCAGGATAGAACTCTAGTTTCTATAGACAGAGGATTAAGATTCTAGAATTTCTACCCAATGAGGTAGAATTATGGCTAACTCTCCTTGATGGCAGATTCAAGACTGAGAACATACAGCAGAATCAGCGATATCTCCACATCTGAAGTGGCATACCACCACAGATAATTTGCCACATTCTGGATATTATGGAATGCCCTTTGACAGAAGAGGAAAACTCGGCCTGGTTTGTCAAGAAAATAAAAGATTTGTTTAGGAAGACGAAGAATCAAATAATAGATGATGTCATGAGTGGTATGAAGATTGGGGACAATAAACGATAATATTGTAACCCCTTCCATAATAGAAAACCAGTTCTATAAACAACTACCACAAAGTGTTAGGCAGTACCTTGTGGTTGTGGGATCTACCACAATTAATACTTTGGCAGATTTAGACTATCTTGCAAAAAGCACAAACAACACATTTGAATACACTACATCAAAACCTTCTGTGAGTGCAGTGTCTGCTGAGACTGTACAGATCACTCAGCTTAGAGCCCAGATAGCTCAGCTGACAACTGAAGTCCAGAAAAAAAACAAAAGCCAAAACTCAAACAGACAAAATGGAAACTAGCGACAACAATCAAAAAACCAAAAGAGGGGTCAGAGTTCCACTCCCCCTAGAACATCTTCTCACAATGCCCAGTCTTGAGATTGGGATGAAAAGAGCTGCTTCTATCATAATAGGTTTGAGGCAGAGGCCACTAAATGTAACAACTGTTGCAAATGGTAGGGCAAATCCATTAAAACGAAAGCATCAAACCAGAATGAGGGCTCATCTATGTGGCCAAAAATTCCTTGGAAAAATACTCATGCCATCTGTTCTTAAAGGACAGAACTAACAGGAGATGGTTCTTAATAGACTAATCCACTTTCCAAATGCACTGGATACATGCATCAATCATCAACAAAATTGGGATACAAATTATTTCGTATCAGCAAATAGCCATACTAGGCTACAGAATTGACAATCCTTCAGTATAGATTAACTAGTACTATATTACTTGTATAACTCAACAAATTAAACCTAACAGCCAGAAACGCTAGCAAAGATCATTGCCAATATCTTAAATTTACTTACGAGTAGATATAAATCGATTGACTTTCGATAATCCGTCGGTACACATACACTTCCGAAAAAACATGATATGAAACTGAACTAGTACGGACGACAGCTGTTCTCGAAATTTGTATGCACCAAAACGATGGAAATTATAACATAACATATCCATATGATCTGGATTCTTACTGTGGTAGTGTAAGGTATTTCACGTACATTTAGGAAACAATCCAAACGAACATGTAGTTACCTGTTTACAAAAATATGCGTATGTTACATTTTCATCAACGACAAGTCGATCACTAACGCTAATCACCACTTTCCTGGCCGACAACAACGAGCAACGACAACGATTGCGGTTTCAGCGGACAGCTGTTTACACTTTACACCTTTAATAATGCTCTTTAGAGCAGCACGCACATGAGGGTGATAAGAGATGAACCGCCGTTTTGTGTTATTATATATATATAGTAATAATAAACAATGTAAAATTCAAGAAAAATCGAATAACACAAGATGGCGGCTCATCTCTTATCACCCTCATACGCATTCGGCTCTTGTGTAGAGCCTGCCTAACTTTAACTAGACGTTTCTTCTACGCGAACAAAACAATTAATTCTAATAAAATTCGATTGTGATTCAAGATTCAGATTTTTCAATTTTCATTTTTCATCCAATATTTTACAATTGTTTTCCAATTCCTTTTTGTCGTATCAGTGAAAGAAATAAATTGAAAGAAGTTGTTCAAATATGGCTAGTTATTTAGCTGAAAAATTATTTTGTATCCTCTCAGCTGTTGTATGTAAGTATCCCACTTGTGGAAACCTCATCACATGCCTCTACTAACATATTTGCATCGTTATATTTCAATAACCTTTGTACCTTGACGGTTGACGTTCTTGACTGGCTTTATTGATTATTCTTACTTCTATCGCAGCAAGTGTTACTTTTCTACCAGATAATTATATATAATAATTTATGTCGCGTTGTAACTCTTGACTCATAAATTTAATGCATCTTTCATTTCTAAATGCGTTCGAATTAATTCCAAATATTAATGGATGGTTGGATGTAGATTGGTTGGATGCAGATTATTTGGCTGCTGTCAAAACTCGTAAAGAAAGCTCGTTAAAAGCAGCTGTTAAAAACTGTCGAAGAATGTTAGACAAAATACAGGACTGGAAATGAATATTGAACTAGCTCCATTTTCTGTTGCTTCGAGGATGTTTTCACTTACGCATTGAGGACAGCCCTTTCTAAGTAAACATAAATCATTTGTTTTTGAGAAAAAGTATATGAACTATGTACATTAGCTATTTCTCTCTGTTCGTTGATTTAATTTCGCAGATGAGGTTTTAAAAATTTGCTTTCAACCATAAACGAATATTTTGGCTGTGCTTCTTCAGTATTCAGTTATTACACAAAAAAAGACGTTATAATTCATTGTAGTCGGTAAAAACAAATTTAAGAAAAATAGAAGAACATTCGTATGTTGCTATTTCACCTAGTATGACAAATGTGTAGGTTAAATCAAACAATATATGTTCTGTTTATGGATGCAAGAATATGTACGTATGTTATCATATGTATTCCCATTTGCCATTTGCTAAATGAAATCCTAATCCAGTTCTTGTGGTAACTATAATATTTATTATATGAAAACAGTTGGTGTTGTAGGATTGATAAATCTCACTACTGATTTCCAAAATCAACGACTCCTCAATGGGAATTACGAAGAAAGGAACGGATTATGGTTTTGAAAATTCATAAAGTTCGAAGGATTTCTGAATGAGAATGAATGTCTGCAAGTAGGCGTCAAACTTATGAGACCACCAAAGTAGTATGAAACAATTTTCTGCTGAAGAAAAGAAAAGAAATGTTCTTACTGTGGCAGCTAGAATACATATTGAACGAGTTATTCGACAGATTAAGAGTTTTTTGAATTTTTTTGAGTGCTTTTAAACCTTGTTTTTTGGCATACGTATATTAATGAAATAATTATAATTATTGTTTCTCTTGTTATTTTATCTTTTCCCATTTTATCAGATTCTCGTTTTAACCAGTAAAAATATTATTTCAACCATCATTGCATTTATTTTCAGAAAAACCTCGTTGTTTATTATTTTTTTAAATGTATAAAAATTTTAATTACAAATTAACTTGTTCAGTTTTCATTTTCAAACTTTTTTAAATAATTTGTCTTACGATGAGAAGGGTCTATACTTGGGGAGGAAATTTTTTTTAAAAATCTCAAGGTGTGACTTTCAGGGAGTTTATAAAATAAAATAAAGATTTGAATTCACACTTACGTAGCAAAAAACAAACCCCCTCCTTAAGGAAATCCTGCGGGTCGCCTTGTTTTTACTGCTCTCTTTCCAAAATTATATGATGATTGAATAACTGTCCTTCAAAATACTTGACTAATCGCTATTTTCATCTGAAATTTTCATTTAAAAAGAAATGCATTTGATGAATTTGTATCATTTTTTTCTCCTGCATCATTTAGTGCACTTTTTGTCTTTGTTGTTATTGTTAATTACTTCAAAAACTACATATTCAAAACGGTTGTTAGTCATTGGAGATTTATTATGAAAAATGATGTGCAATTTAATATCTCTGGTCCAAGTGTAAACAAATTGCTTGAAACGTATCAAAAATATTCACCAAAGATGAAATATCTAGCCAATGATCATTAGAAAGTGAAACTGGAATTCAGTACTGCCCTTTTGATAATAATGAAATATTTGAAGTTCCTTTTTGTCAAAAGGCATCTATATAGAAAAACATGCCACTCCAAAACAAGTGCAGCAGATATCACTTCTAGAGCCAGAACATCAACAAAACACTCAAATGTGAGATGATAATAACCAAGACAATAAAATATTACTTGTAGCTACAGAATAACTCGATACATCTCCAGCAAGTCTCCATAACATGGTACCAAATATATGTTCCAACTACCCGTTAAGAAAAGTTGTGATCACCATAGACCCTCGCTTCACTGTAGAACAATATGTGGAGGTGGTGTTTGTACCTCAACCACAAGAAAATGAACATAAATTTAACCTAGTAAGTGAAACAACATGTTGCCTCTAACTGTGGGGGTATATGGCATATGCAACCTTTTCTCAGTTTTACATGGTATGTCAAAAATTTAGATATGTTTTAATATTCTCGTCTCGAAATCAAAAACTTTTTGTCAACAAATTTGTTGTGTTATCTGAAACATAATTCCCTTTAAAAATTGTGGTACATAATAATAGTTCCGAAGCTTATATTATTCACCTGGGAGACCAGGTGTCTACGTTAACTGTAAAAAAATTAACTGTCTTAGTTCCTTCTCCTAAGTGAATGGATACCAATGCAGATTTTCAAACTTGGAAATCTAAAGCATCTAAAGTATTAAATTCTAATTAATTCACAGTGTATCTATCATGTATAATAAAACATATATATGATTATTATGTTTCATTGCGTGTGACTGTTTAGTGATTCAATTTCAACATATGAATCGAATAAGAAATAATGCACTTTGGAAGAAACATACACTTGGTAAACATGGGAAATAAAAAACACAAACTCATATAAAAAAAAAACAACTTGTATAAAAAATTGTTGGTCAAAATACTCATCTACAAATTAGTTGAATACTTGAAAATAAAACTGGTATCGCAAAATATTTATTTGCTATTCAATTTCATCCAATAAAAAAAATGAAGGTGTAAAAACTCTTCCGAAAACCATAAGAAAACTTCATGTCAATGCTTTATCAGTTTATCAAAACAACTATTTCATCTCATATAAAAAACTTATTTCCCACAGCTGTAATACTGTTTCATCTGGTGCATTTGAGAGAAAAAAATTTGAACACTTTCGATTTATAACTGTGGCGACACATATCGGCAGTCACCTGGCGACGTGGCCAAGTGTATATGGTTGCTATATTTTGGTGATGGTGGCAATTGAGGTAGGTATTCGTGTCGGTCGATAATTCAAGTCCCCAGGCTGCCTGGCAGGAAACCTACAATAACTAACCATTTTCCTTCTTACATTATCATCTCTCTCATACCTCAATTTTTTAATTTTGTCACCTTAATGTTGCTGGTTCAAATCCTAGCATTGGTAGAAAAATTTATTTCAAAAATTTAAATAAAATAAATAAATGTAACGAATATAGTTGGTCATATTTTACCTGGACAACTACATTCAACACAGTTGTAATAATTTTCATATATTTCCTAAATTATTACATTCCATTGATTCTTCTCCTTTAAGATAGAACCTACCTGTAAATTATTACTGTTAAAATTCAAATAACATAATTCATTTAAAAAGAAAACAATGGTCTGATCTAATTAAAATTACACACACATACAACTTCTTGAATTATCTTCCCATAATAGACAAACGTTAATTCTCCTTCATCCTTTTAATAACCAATAATAGTAAAATTTATCCTATTATTTGTCTATACACTATATCCTGAAGAAGGATATAAATACCATTACACCGAAGAATACTTTGTTATTTGTTCATTGTAAATTTGTTTTCTCTAAATCACTTGTGAAGTGTTAATTTGAAATATTATTTTAGGTGTTCAGGCAGCACGGGGATTCGAACCCGTACCGGCTGAACACCTAAAACCTCCCTTGTTCACTGTCACAAAAGGCAGCACCGTACTCACTCGGCCACGGTGCCGGGTGATGGTGTTTGAGGGAGTATGTACTTATATGTGCCGACGTAGTGTGGTGGCTGCCACACCACTCCCCCCCAGTATAGCGGAGTGTAAATACGGCTTCCCATACGGAGGCGCCTAGGTAGGGATGTACACCGGAATGTGGTGATGCCCTTCCCTCCATCACCACTCCGTGGCATACGCCCACCAGCGCCGTCACGCAGAGAAACGGCGGTGTGACGCACCACAGTTACAGTTAGTTCAACTAGTGTCCGAGAGATGGCGTGAATAACCATCCCTCGGATCACGTCGGGGTCACCACTTTAGGTGTTCAGGCGGCACAGGGATTCAAACCCGTACTGGCTGAACCCCTAAAACCTCCCTCGTTCACCGTCACAAAAGGCAGCACCGTACTCACTCGGCCACGGTGCTGGGTGACGGTGTTTGAGGGAGTATGTACTTATATGTGCCGACGTAGTGTGGCGGCCGCCACAATTATATTGTGTTTAAATCATTTGAAAGTATTTTCAAACAAACAAAATTAAGGTCCACTGTAAGAGAGTGGATGTCTAGGAATTCTATTTCATTCATTCAAGTTTATTTTATTTATTGTTCTAAGGTATTTGTTTGTGGTTTTCCACACATAAGATACTTGGTAATTGTCAACATCTGAGGACGATAAACTACATCAAATTATGCCTCTTCTTTGTTACAATAAATAAATAAAATAATCAGATACCACAAGTATATGATAGAGTGCACTGAACATAATTATTACGGACTTGGTAAAAATAGTTTAGAGGATAAGGGGGATGAAACCTTTCTGAACTTTGATAAAATTTCAAAAATTCCTCTGATGTCACAGGAGTGAGGAGGATGGGACCACTCTTTACTTGTAAAAATTTTAGAAACTAATTCTAATGAGAGAAAGAAAGAGAGATATTACGTAATAATTATGACTTTTCCAGCAATTGGACTTGAATTTTCTGGCTTAAAAGACTCGGAACAATATTTTCTGCATTGAACTTGGATGAAAAATACTCTGAGAAGCTGGAACTTGACTTATAATTTTGCAACGGATGAAGTGATCAAAATTACATTTTGAATGATTCTGGGCTGAAACTTTGCCTCAGGAAACAATACCAAATTTTAGGAGGCAATCAGAACAAAAAACTGCAAAGTTTGTCTCAGGAAACAACACCTTGTGGGAGATAAATGGAACAAAATTATGAAATTAATAGAACTTTACTTGAAAATTATGAACTGCCGTTGATTCTTTACAGCGACAGCAGGCTTACCAAAATAAAGTGATAAATAAGTTTACAAATAAGCAGACCAAACCATTGACTTCGACTACAACATGGGCTTCTAGGTACCAAACTCAACTTAGAATAGCACATGACTAAACGAATTCGGCAACAAATTAACTCTTAACTTTGATGATTACATTTTCACTGCAATTCAGGTACTTTGATACGTATAAAAAAATATAGGTGTGTGTCTAACGAAGACGTTGACTGGACAATACGTAACAAAAAATCACAATACAACCCATAAAACATAGTACTTATTATGATTCGCAAATTACACAATTTAAATCAAATTTAAAATGAGATCGATCTCTATCAAATCTCAACACAACGTTTTCATTAAACCGTATAGATGCCTACTTTTTGGTTAAATAAGAAGATCTTTTCGACCTCAACATTAGAAGAAAACTTTTCCTTAGAACTTGCACACCTTGTCAGGTCCATAGGCTTTGAACTATTTTGGAACTAACTTATTTCTTGAGATCTGCCCCGACAAAAAGATCAACTTTTTTTGAGAACTAGGTTCGCCTTTTTCCAAAAATAATAGGGTGTTATCAAAAAGTGCGAATATTTCCGCCCTTTTTTCCAAATAGAATAGACAACCTATACATATTTACGTTGTTAGGCTCAAAGTGAGAAATTCGAGTTGCAGGCTAAATTTAATAAGACGTGGCGGCGTTGGATCATTTTGACGCGTTCTGCTCATTTCTCCTATTTTATCGCTACACGAATTTTGTGTGGTGGTAATAAGCCGCCCGGTATACACGTAACAAGTTTTACGCTATTTTTATCGCTCATTGAGCTTCACATATAAGTACTATACATACAGGATGGATTAATCGACAGCTAAAGGATTCGTTCGATCAGCTCAAAAGTGGTCAAGATATCCAAGATTTTACCTCCAACTGGAAGAAAAGGAGCGTAAGAGGGCGTAGGCTATGAACGAGCCCACCGTTCAACGACATATCGTTTTCGTAAGTCGCGTGATGAGCCGAAAGTTGTACTTGTACCCGGCCCGTAACCGTAACCGTAACCGTAACCGTAACCATTACCCAATTTTGTAAGACTTACCGTAGTCAGACGTCAAAATAAACGAGAATATCGTATATCTTGACTCGATACTTTGTTTACGTAAAATGATTTTCGGCCAGAAAATCGATATTGCCGGACCACCAATTGCGGCTGCCAGTCTCCAGCTAACGACATTTCGGTTCCGAAGTCGAGCATCTAACCGCTCTACGCTACGCAGACCGCCATCTTCAACAAACACATCGTTCGACTCCATTTTTATTCGAAAGTTAAAGAAAAGCGAACCGTCACGGGTAAACAAAATTTTATTACAAGTAACGAAAATGAATTAATAAAAAATTCTCATTAAGGACTAGAATAATAAAATCACAAAGGTTAATTTAATTTCACGTAACAACTAAATACGATAGGTATTAAAACAAATTTAAATAAAAACCGGGAAATAAGATTGTTAGTAACAGAAATAAAAAATTCAACCATTATCGAACGTGAAATGCCGCGCAAATAAATAAATACATAAATAAATCGACCGGGAACAAGATAAAAGTTTTCATATGTGGCCGAATTCAACGCGTAGAGTGGTTCTGAGTTTCGGATCAGACAATTTTTTTTTTCGTGATGAAATTTATGTAAAAAAAAAAAATAGCGATACGACCTGACGGATCTGATTGGCCTTTCATAATAATCTCGTAGGTCTTCGATCACGTTACGAATGTAAAACGGAGAAAAGGGAGGGAAAAAACATAAAACTGGGTAACTTTTGATTCACATCCTGAGAATAACAACGCAGTGTTACAACTTCCCAACGTACAGGTGTAATTATTTCTACGTTTTGAAATACGTTCGACGTACAACACTCATTAACTCGTCAATAAGTACCGTAAGTGTAGGTAATGAAAAAGAAAAGAAAAGAAAAGAAAAGAAAAGAAAAAAAACAAAAACAAAACTAACCGAATTAAGATTGAAAAATGGCATTCGGCACAACGTCTTTCCGCGTAAAAGCAAGAAAATAACTGAACGACAAAGGCTCAACGTAATACCAGCACAACGCGTTGTCGCACCACGTTGCAAGGATAGCGTAAGTACGTATATATATATATATTTTAGGTGAAATGAGCGGCTATACGCTTCCCAGGGTCGGATCTAGGCTGACGCACGAGGAAGACGACTGCCTGGGGGCGCGACTTCGGAGGAGGGTCAATTTTTAATTTCTCCCCTCCCGTTCACTTCAGCAAGACCGCGCCACCCCGCCGAGAAAAAAGGAAAGAAGAATAAAAAAGAAACGAACGAAAGTGGCCGCATCGGCGATCTGAAAACGCGATCTTCGAATGCGCACCACATACGACGAGTTGGAAGCTAAATATCGTACGTAGGTACGTACTAAGGGCGGCTGACGTAGGCACGCGCGTCTCTCTGTTCGGGTGGTTTGGAGTTGCCGGCCGCCCTCGGTCTGTGGTCAGCCGACAGCGACCTCGCATACGACGGCGACGGCGACGGCGACGGCGACGACGTACCTTTGGGGGGGCGAGTGGCGTTGCCCGTCGACTTCTGCCGGTAGACGTTGAACCGCGAGTAGAAACTGCGACGTCGTATTCGGTCGTTGACGTTGTCGTGGAATTGCCAGGAGTCGACGCCGGCGTCAGACGGTAAGGACCACGCGTCGCTGTCACCCTCCTCGGGGGGAGTGGTCGCCGACGACGCGTCGTTGTCCGCACCGCCGGCAGCTGACCCGGCCGAGGTGGACGCGTTCGACGGTGTTGCGCCGGCCTCCTCCTTCGCGTCGTCGACGAACGACATTTTGGCATCCGGGTCCGCCTCCGCCTCCGGCTGATCGCCGCCACTCTGCAGTCGGCGCAAGTACGCCAATTTCTTTTCCAACAACGAAAGCTTGTCGTAATCCGCGTCGCCGTCGCCGTCGCCATTCATCGTCGCTTTTTGCGCCGTTTTCGGCGGCTGCTCGTCCGGATTGCTGCGAATTGTTCGGCTGTCGTCGTTAGCGTGCGCTTTGGCTGCGCTATCCGCCGCCTTGGAGGCGCCACACAGACGGCCCACACTTTTGCCGGCCCCGTATTGACTCTCGGCGTCGTTCAACGCCACCATCAGTCCGTTCAGCTTCGTGTTCATGTTTTGGGTTTTACGAATTTCATTTTCCAGCTCGTTTTGCAGCAACATGCTCTTGCGTTTGGATGGCGAGCCGATAAGATGGCGGTGGTGGTCACCGGAGCCGGTGCGCATCACCAGCGTCGACGAGCCGCCGCCGTCGTCGTCGTCGTCGTCGTCAAATCCAGCAGCATGACTGGTGGGCAGCATCATGCTGCGGGGTCGAAGACTTTTCGCCTCGGCGCCACTGGAGACCGACTCGTTACCGCCGCACAAGGAGGCGCCAACGGCTGCCGCAACATCCTCGCCACGGATACGTCGATAGTCGCGCCGTCCACTGCTGTTATTCGTCTCTAGCCGGTCGGCTGGCAAGCAGGTCTTGCTGCGCGTGTAACTGGCACCCAAAGCATTAGTATTGGCGGCGCCGTCCAAAGCATTGGTACTGGCGCTGGCACCGCTGCCGCCACCGTTCACGAACGACTCTTGGGACCGATTACGAGATACGTCTCGTTGGCGAGACAGACTGCGTTCGCGGAACGCGCGCACAGTTTCGTTTTTTATTACGTATTTGCTTTCCTCGCGAGGAGTGTCGTAGAAATCTGGTCGTAAGAAGCGCGACTTACGCGGAGGCTTCGCATTCAACTGCTTCTCGTCTTGAGGGGCGCAAGCAGCAGCGTCCGCATGTGCAGCGGCTACTGCTGCTGCTGCTGCTACCGATGCAGCCGCTACTGCTCGCTTCGCCGGATCAGCGATGGTTGTCGGCATCGATTTCGAGTAGTGCAGCTTCGGGAGGTCAGTGGCGAGGGCGGACGACGACGAACGCCGATGCTTGGCCAGAATGTTGTTCAGTTTTTGGCGGGCTTCGCTCTGGGCGACCGTCGGGGCAGCCGTTGTAAGTGGCTCGCGGAACGAAGCGGTGGAGCAGCCGTTGGTGTCGCTCGACACGGATGAACTTTTCGTGCGAAAGTTGGTGGCGCTTGCTGGATGGGCGGCCACGAAATCGTCGAGCGATCTGCGCAATAAGGCTGGCGGTGCACGCACCGGTGGGAGGCTGCTCGCTGATGGCCGAGTCGCCGATGGCGGCACGCGTTCCTCGCTGATGTACGAGTACCGGTTCCTGATCGAGTCGGCTGGAAGAACGAGAAAAATTAACCGAGTTAGCGAATACGGCGCGAATAAGACGGCTTTTAATAGCAATAAACAAAAATCATTTCGGGCGGAGTCGAAAATTACTTTGATATCCGAGAAGAACTGAGAAATATTCGGAGCGAACGAAGAAGGGAGAAAGAGTTTTGATGCTTGCGAATCGCTGCCTTGAGATGGGCTTCGGTCGCGGATGGGCAAGAATTTTCGATTAAGGCGGGAGAATTGCAATGTACTGTACCACTTAAATCGTTATGTTTAAAACGAAGTTGCGACTTAATTTAAAACCGTTAAAAAAACGTAACTAATCACAATATTTGATTAAGAAATTTACGACACTGAAACGTGAGAGTAAATGAAATGAATCATTCGTCTATTGAATTAGGCACAGTCGCTGGCTGAGTCGCATCAATTCGGACTAAAACTTACCAATTTCTTATTAGGAAAAATGAATACTTAGTATTTGAAACATTTGTGACTAAATTATTCAATTTTTTTACACATACCTACTGTTCGAAGAAACGACGAAATTTTTTTTTTCAACTTCCAGTCCATTACTTATCATATTTACTGATCGAAATTCTCACCGCTCATGGGGAAACAAAATTTACGCAATTATCGAATAAGAAAACGTGATAATTTCGCTACATCAATTACAGACATTTTCGATTAACACGCAAAAAAGAAATTAATTTCATCAAAAGGAAAAACCACGCTTACCAATAATTGAAAACTAAATTTCAACGCCCAATTCCAAAATACTTCACGCCCTGTATTTACCTACGTACTATATTCACTATTTCGCTGACAGAACCCATCGAGCTGGAGCGAAAATAGCACGAAAGCGAAAGTAATTGGGAATACGAGCGTATTCACGATCCTTCTGTTTGGATCTACTGCCATGAGTAGTTGAAGGCAGCGATGATATACTGAAGGAAAAATGAAGTAAAAATTTGTTAGTAGCAACGCAAAAAACAAGCGCGTTATGGAGGAAACAAATCGCAAAATACGGCGCGCAAAAAGAATCCTTGATCGATTTTCATAGAAGAAAAAACAATAAGCGTCCGTGTATTGTAATATTAACAAGAAAAAGTAAATTTTTTTCAGTCAAATCAGAAGATTAACGCAAAACTAGGCATCCCGAGAATACAAATTCGCCTGACGATAAAATTTACGATAATAGTCATAATTTAAAAATTTTGCATTAAATACAACCGCAAAGAAAAATATTGAATAGATACAGCAAAAATAAGCTCACGCCAACAGAATATAAGAATAAGCCTTAAAGTAGCAAAATATTGCCTCGACTCCTAAAGCTGTCGAATTTTTCTTAACAGGAGGAAAAGATGTGGATGGATGATAAAAATGATTTTCGTCTCCGCAAAGAAAATAAAATTCTAGAATAAAATTCAAAGATTTACCTATGACAGCAACTAATAAGGAAGAAGGTATAATAAATGGACAAAAAATGCATTCATTCTACTTGTCTGTCTTCTAATACTGTAGGAACATGCACCGTCACAATGTTTTCTGCAACAATGCAAACACACGAATGTTTCACTCCTTTACGTTAAAATACTCGAGAAAAAAAATTAAAACGCGATTAGACATGCAAATGTTATATTTTTCAGTCTTTTAAACAGTACATAGGCGCGAACGTAGAGTAAAACTTCGGCTTTGATATTTTTAAAGAATTTCGGAAGACTCTGATATTTACACTGTATTTGGTAAAGGTACGAATTAACTCTCTGTAAATAAAATGTAATCTAAATGAAATATGCAAAAATGAACGAAAAAGCTGATTATATTTTCCTTAAAAATTAAACGTTTTGTTTCCACCAAACAACTAATGAAATTCGAAGGACAAAGTGTAAAAAAGTAAATATCCTTTATCTCTCTTAAAAAGTCTACACATGTCAATCCAATGCGAGTCTGCATGTGTCACGAAATAATACACACAATCGGAATTTCATTCGAACGATTCCGAATTGAATTCAATAAGGTGGATCCTTCGGTCAACGATAACTGTACTTACTCTTTCAACTCCAAACGGATTTAATGAACAACAAGTCAGTCGATCGCACATTATTCAAAGAACTACGTAGATTATAACCTCAAATACCCCGCAACGAGTAACTCCAAACGAAAACACTGAAATAACCATTTGGGATCCGTCATTCGTTTCACTTCGTGAACCCAAAATTTTATCGTAAATCAATAATTTTCATTTTTATTTTGACAGTAGGCCTCTATTAAAAAATGTACGTGTATGATAATTTAAAATTATAAAATTTTTTGAATTTCAACATCGTCTTAATACTTTGCGTCCACTTTATTTATCATTTACGGATCCAGTCGTATGAACAACCGTACATTTCATTTACACACACGCAGCCATATTTTTCCTATTTAATCACTTGGGAACAATTCACTCACATTTATCTATTACATTTCCACGGCGACGAACTATTTTCTTCGTATTCTATTGCACGTATGTATTTATCATCACCAACCCGACTTTCCGGTTGTTTATTCAGATTCTACAATTGAAACTTCATTGACTCATATCTCATGCACCTCCAAATTTGTTTTTTCGGCCTGAAATTAAGCTGGTGGGATTAGAATGTGATGCTGAGATTGTAGGCATCCATTAATTTTGAAAATTTTACATGCCTCTTTTGATCCAAGTTGGCGTGAAAAAGGTTGCAGTTTTTTTCGTGAAAATTTTATAAATGAAAATAAACGCTTCTAAAATTCTCATGCACTTTTTTTCATCTGGATTCGGAAAATAAAACTTGACAACACGTGATTTTCCTTTTAAAAAGGCAACGGTTCATTTCTTATCGTACTCGTTGTTTTTTTACTACAGGAAAATCTAGATTCAGTCTGTCAACTTAGCAAATATGTTCAAAACTTATGTAATACTTAGTAATCTACCTCTTTTCATTTTATTTTATTATTTTTCTATTATTTTCTATCAAACAGACAGACAAACATTATACTTCGAAGTACGATTATGTGATAATTTTTGTACTAATTTCTCATAGAAACGTGAGCCGAGCCTCAGGCGTAGCCTAGTTTAAATTATAAAAATTTAGGGTCAAGTTGATTATTTTTTTTTTTCACCGTACGGGTAAAAATACAATTCAAGTACAAAAAATTTAAAACCTTATCAAAAATGAAATTGAAAAATTAAATATCCCTCAAACGGATAGAAATTTAAATTTAGGATGAGAAGTACGAGGTTTTGTTGTTTTTATGTTGCTTTTTATATATTTTACTTCAAATAATTTATTGAAAGAAAGGGTCAATAGGTTTACTTTTTTTGTTGCAATAAAAATTTCGGGTTAGGCATTCTTTTTTTTTCAATTTTTTTCAAAAAATAGAACCGATTTGAAAAAAGAGCAATAAAAATTGCACTAAAAAGTGAAAATAATTATTTTAAAATTTTCCAGCAAGATCTCTGGAATTATTGCAGTCGGCGCTAATCAAGAAGTTTTGTCCCAAAATTAAAAGGAATTGACGCAGGTATAAAGCCTACATGCGGTAAAGGAAAAGAGCACCGATTTCAATAATTCCAGTCCCATACCTAGATCGTGCTGGAGAAATTTAAAAATAATTATTTTTCACTTTTTAGTGCCTTTTTTTTGAAGTCTGTTCTATTTTTTGAAAAAAATTTTTTCCATCGACTTCATTTTTAGCGTTAGCGGCAATATTACTTTAAAACTAGTAGTTTATTTATTTAAAGATAACTCCAAAACTACCTCATCGATTTTGAAAAAAATTTAATGGAACCACCATGGGACCATCCTTTATCATTCAAAAAAAGTTCATCAAAATAGGTGCCCAGTTTGAGAAATTAGGCACGAACAAACATTAGAAAAAAAAATATATATATACGAATCGAACTGATAACCTCCTTTTTTTTTCGAATTCGGTTAAAAATATTGCTTCATAGCGAATATTTCCATTCATAAAAAATAAAAATAACAGATATCTACCTAATAATCGGGTAACTTTTTACATGAAAACTAATAACTGTAATGCTCATTAAATCATTTTAAACCGAATGTAAGCAAATGTTTTGTATTGAAGGGAAAAAAAATCATAGTATCCGGGTCGGGGGTAAAAACTCACTCCAATCCCGAGCATCAACTGCTGAAATAAGTAAATTTATCTGAAGATGAGATTTAAGATTATTGAATTTCAAATTTCAATGATTTCCCAATGGCAAAAAGTCGCTCAAAACAGTCGACACATAGAAAAATCAATAGAACTTAGTAAAATAAGTTTTTGGTTTAAATAATTTCGAAAGCTTAAATTTTCCAAAACTTCTTCCCTGCGTTCGCGCCATGCAGCACTCGTTGTCATTTTCAGTCTTTCAATTCACTTGTCTTGAATGACGAATCTTTCAGCTGGAAGATTAATTAGGATTTCTTCCCTTGTCGTCAGTCTTTTAGAGTGCAAAAACACATGACCCGTGATGATTAGGCAATCAGCAATTTTTAAATATTGTGTAGAGACATATTCTTGTTAATACTACAGGAGGAAAAAATAAATCGGAATATTAAAGAAAATTGAATCAGTTACCTCGTTTAGGGGTATTATTCGTTATACTACGACGCCATGGAGCATTTTCCGTCCGATTAAATGATCTAGTTTCACTGAGCCGCCGGCTGAAATTGATAACGAATGAATTACGAGCAAACTGAAATTATTCGTAACAGAAACTTTTGTGAATTTTTACCTGGGTAAATTATCGAATAACGAGCCGTGTTGTGTGAATAGCGAACGTGGAAAAGATGAAGATGATCTTCTCATTTCGTCGTTATTCAACCGCTGGGTCAAGCTACGCACCTACAAGAATAAGAGAATGAAAACAATTGTCAACCCGAGTAAAACTGTTCTAAAGTAGAAGGGCTGAATACTCGTTCGATTTCAAAGTGCAAAGATTGATTCATTCTCTTACATTAACGTAAAGACAAAAGAAGCTCAACCTTTTTGCCCTATTTAATAGGAGTTTGTCAATAATAGGCGTTAAAATAAAATTTATTAGTCAAATTCGCAAAGAATATCGCATAATTTTGACAATAAAAGTGTGGATGTGTGTATTAGTGTACACGACACCACACAAATACCAAATCAGGTCGGTTGCATACGTAGATGTATGAGTGTGGGCCGAGCCCAGTAAACAATTAAGCTGCACAGACGAAATGTACAGCCGTGAGCACAAAAAGGTAGTTTGTGGGTTTTACCCCATTGGCCCGCTAGGTGGTCGACGAGTGTGTAATACACACTCGTTTGTCATCGACCACCGGTCGCCACACCACTCTCCTCCTAGTAAGTTTCCGAGGAAACTTACTGTGACCTGTGTCGCCAGTCAAGTGTGGCGTGGCATTCACTACTATGCTCACGGATGTCGTTCACATAGTAGGACCGCCAGGTCTCTTCGGTTTGGGCTTACCGAAGTTGGCTGGGAGGGTGGGATGGGATGGACGTGTACAGGGTGCTCGAGGCTGTGGAGTAGGGTGCACTCGAGTTTGGGATCTCATGAGCGGAGTCTGGGGACGAGACGTGGGGATGCTCATGAGGGGTGGCAAGTAGGTTACTGGTGGCACCATTAAAGGCGGCATAACCAGGGCCGGAGGATAAACCGATGCCGAGAGTTGTAGATGCGGGGTAATGGGAATTCCGGGTGGAGGCATCACAACTTGGAGAAGTGGCATTGGTGTTGTCGCTAGGGCGAGCGACAGGGCGTTATGTGCTGCAAGCACGGTGGCGGTAAATTGCTCCCACAGCTGCAGTGTTTGATTCTGCGATACAGGAGGTACCACCGGTTGCAGTAAAGGGGGCTGTACCACAGACAGGGTAGGTTCCTGTATGGAAGCCGGTGATGGAGCGAGGGTTTGGGACCGGGTTTTTCCGCGTCTTTCGTCCCATTTGAGTTCCATGAAGACCGCGAGTGCGAGCTTCACACCAGGCATGGCCACCTGCCTTACAGTTCAAATGGGGACGCTTTGCCGGTTTGCCATCAGCCGGGGGACTCTTAGCGCAAGAGGTGGATGGCTGAGGCTCAGGGACTTTTTCCGGCAAAGGTGTTGCCGTTAGGTCGATAGTGGAGTGGTTATCGACGGCAGCACTTTCTGTTGGTTCAACCTCTTTGCGTATTGGCGAGAGTACGCATTGAGGGAATGACGTGGGGGTTGGGGGGAGATGGATGGTTGGGGCTGGAGTCAGGTCAACGTCCATCGTTGTCTCTTCCTGGGTAGTCGGTTCAACCAAAGGGCAAAGTAGAGGCAACTTGCCTTTTGGGACCGACGATACCTTTTGCGTGGCTACTAGTACCTCCGTGACTTTGGAAGTCGACGGTTGGTGGGACCGCTTTGTTGCTGCAGACGGACGTTTGAAACCACTGGTACGCAACGTGGCAGTCGCTTTCGCTCGGCACTTCCGAAGGGGAAGTGGTTCAATCTGTTTGACCGTCTTGAGCAGCGGGAATTCCCCAGAGGGGATGCTCGCCGAGGAAGACGGTTGAGGACCGGGCAAAGGTCCCTTAGATTGAACGCGTTGTACAACTTCGGCGAATGTGCGGGTGTCAATCTGCACATTGCTTAGTTGTACAGCGGTCTGAGCGTGAGGTGGCATCTCCAACGAGTACGCGGTCTTCCTGGGGAGCGGCATGAAAACCCAAGAACAAGAGCTACGGACAAGGCCACGCTGTACAAACTCAGAGCCCCAAGCTGCCACTCCAGGAGCAGGCTGGTACTGTCGAAGGGGCACACCTCGACCCCTGGCAGCAGACTCCACGTTCTGCCTCAGCATCGATCACCGTTGTGGTACTTGAGAAGGAGTATGGCTTGTACCCTGTTGTGCAGGTCTGACAGAAGTAAGTGTCACGGATGATGCCAATACTTGATCGGATGTAGAGGACACAGGCGATGTCTGCTTCACCGGTGGAGAGGTGGCAGTAGCCGTGGAGGAAGGAGACAGGGCAATGTCAGCTGGTGACGTCGGGGGGAGAAGGTGGGAGAGGGGGAGTAGTGATGGTCGTCTGCACGAGGAGACGACAGTGCATCGCCATTACCACCCTCTGTTGGAGGTGGAGTAACCCTTAAAAGGGCTGTTTCTTCATCTTCCGAGATGTCGGGAATGCTGGGAGAAAGACGATCTTAGGACATTTCACCAGTCTATTACGCTACGTGAAATATGAGTAAAAGCGCCTGATGAATAGCATTCGATGAAGAGTATTTAAAAATCGGACGCATCAAGAGAAGAGTGAGTTTCTAAAACACGAATTTTACTCGTTTTCTTGACCACAACCGTTGTTTATTTTCGTCTCGTAAACACGAGCGAAGGTGTGGTTGCGTCAGCTGATGTTGCACATTAATATTACGAGTTCGTTTTGTAGGCGGGGCCTGTTCATCTTCCGATGATGAAGACGTGTTGTACTTATGTGACGGGGTGGTGCCACAAAACAATTTTCGTAATACGTCGTCGTCTACAACGCTTGACTTGTCGTCAGTTGCGTGAGCCAACTCGGACAAGTGCGGGAGGGGAAGGGGAATCGCAATCGGTTCGTCGTTGAGCATAGCATCAGCTGTTTGACTAGAAGACTGGCCAATGGGGTGCGATTGTGTATTTTCCTTCGATAACGCTTCGGGAGGCAATTCTTTATTTTGATCGTGTATAATTACAATTGGGGAAGAATCGAGCGTGTCGTCTGTGTGTGTAGACGATGTCGAAGGTTGTGTTGAGGCATTTGGGGGTGAGTCGTCGTTTTTAGGTAAAACGACCTCAGCTGACAAGTCAACTGTCGGTCCCAAAGGATCATCGACGGAAGTTGAGTCATCTGGGTCAGTCACTATGTCTGTGTAGACATAGGCCGACTTTAGGCGATCTATTGATACGCGTGTGTGTCGTCCTTGTATGTCAATCTCGAACCATTTATCCGTACGGTTGAGGACTTTGTATGGTCCGGTGTATGGTGGGTCGAGTGCTTTACGAGGTGTATCAACGCGTAGCCATACGTTTTGGGCTGATTTCAGGTCAGCTGGGATGTATGAGGGGGAGTCGCCGTGGTTGCGGGTGATTTGAGTGAACGCATTCGCACTTTCACAAATGCGTTGTGGAAGGTTAGTGCCGTCGATGTGAGTGACGACACTTGGTGGGCTATCTTCAAAGAAGTCAGCTGGGAGATGGAGCTCTTCACCATAAAGGAGTTGGGCTGGGGATACGCCGAGGTCGGAGATGACCGTCGAACGTAGGCTGAGAAGAATGAGAGGCAAATTGGCTGCCCATTCTCCACGTGAGTCTTTAGAGTTCTCGTGGGCCATGATGGTGGCTTTGAGAGTTCGATGCCAGTGCTCTATTTTGCCGTTCGATTGGGGGTGATACACCATAGTTGAGATTTTGTGTATTCCCAACTGGCGTACAACCGAGTTGAATAAAGCGCTTTTGAACTGGCATCCCTGGTTTGTCGTTATGGTTTTGGGGATGCCGAAGGAGGACACCCAGTGTTGGACGAAGAGTGTTGCCACTCGATCCGTGGAAATATCCGTTATCATGATGGCGTGAGGCCATTGTGTGGCATGGTCAATCATTGTCAGACAATGACGAGGACTGCTAACCGTTGGCAACAGACCCACAATATCGATGTGCACATGCTTTGGGCTTTGGTGTGTCTACCGATTTTGGCTTGTTGGCATGTGGTGCACTCTTTCGACCAACGTAGGCAGTCAGATTGTAGGCCAGGCCAAATGAATCGATTAGCGATCAGATGGGTAGTTGTCCGGCCGCTCGGGTGTGAGAGCCCATGAATCGAATCGAAGATGGTTCTCCGATATTTGGCGGGTATGAAGGGTTGTTTTTTCCCCGTGGACGTGTCGCACGTTAAGAGTAACGTGTGTCCGGGTACTCTGAACAATTCGAGGATGAGAGCAGAGTTGGGGTCTGCAAGGTATTGGGCGAGTTGCGGGTTGTGTTGTTGGCAAAGAGCCATTTCATTGTAGGGCACAACAAAGGGAGAGGTAATGGCGGAGATTGATATATGTGACAAACAATATGCGGCTATGTTGTCCTCTCCTTTGATGTAGCGAATATCCGTAGTGAACTGCGAGATATACTCAAGTTGAATTTGCTGGCGTGGTAAAGCTTTCTCGCACGCCTGAAACAGGGCCGTCGTGAGGGGCTTGTGGTCCGTATAGATGGAGAAAACACGCCCTTCGACCAGGTTATGGAAGTGCTTCACCGCTGCAAAAACAGCGAGTAATTCGCGGTCGTATGTTGGATATCGGCGTTTGGTGTCAGATAATTTGCGGGAGAAAAATGCCAAAGGCTCTAGCAATCTGGCACCGTGTTGATAGAGGGTAGCCTCTATCGCGTGGTTAGACGTGTCGGTTGCCAAGACAAGTTGTTTGGACTCGTCGGGATGCGCCAAGAGAGCAGCATTTGCTAACGCATGCTTTAGGTCGTGGAAGGCGGTTTCGGCAGTGTCAGTCCAAATTATCGGGGTTTTGTCATGTTTTTTATTGGAGTGGATAAGCGCAAAGAGTTTACTCTGAATGTGAGCGCAATGTTTAATTGTACGCCAGTAGAAATTCACCATTCCGAGAAAGCGCCTAAGGTCATGAACGGTTTTGGGAAGTGGGAAATCGAGTACAGCTTGGACACATTTGGGAGTGGGTTTGATACCTGCGCTGTTGACTCGATGGCCAAGAAAGGTGAGCTCTTCACGTTCATGTTCATACTTGTTACCATTGACAGTGAGGCCAGCGTTGTAAATATGCCAAATGACCTCGGTAACACGTTCTTCGAGCTCATCGGGGTTGGAGGCGGTAATGAGGATGTCATCAATGTATGTGTAAGTGTAGTCGATGTCTCGCAACAATCCATCGATGTACCATTGGAAGGTTTTGGCGGTGTTTCAAAGTCCGAAGGGCATATAGGGAAATTTGTAGAAACCGAAGGGAGTTATTATGGCTGTTTTAGGAATGTGTTCTTCGGTCATTGGGACTTGGTTAAACGCCCGCACAAGATCTAATTTGGTGAATATTTTGGCACCAGCTAGTCTGGCGTGGAAATCCATAATATTTGTGACAGGGTATTTGTCGGGGATAGTTCATGCGTTGAGTGCTCTGTAGTCACCTGGCATGCGCCATGTTTTGTCGGGCTTCATGTGCATGTGCAAGGGGGATAACCAGGCACTTTTGGAGGGTTGGCAGTCACCACGTTCAAGCATAGTTTGGAAGGAAAGGTGGGCTGCCTTTAACTTCTCAGGATGTAGACGACGGGCACGGCAAAACACCGGTCGACCTACAGTTTTGATATCGTGGGTGACTTCGGTAGGGGAAATCCTCGGGCGTAAGCCTTCTTTACCGGTTACGCCGGGAAATTTATAGAGGATTTTTTGGAATCCACTATTTGAGTGGGTGATGGTAAGGCAAATCTCCGGGGGATAGTTGATAGGGCGAGGTTTACCTACTACGGCAAGTCCTGTGGTCTTATCAAGGAGATTCCCTTCACTGACATCGGGAAGCAGTTGGTAGTGGCTAAGGAAGTCTACTCCGATGATGGGATCAGCGATATCAGCGATATCGGCGATGATAAAGGCCCACTTGAATTCGCAGCAAAGGCCAAAATCTACCTGCACCAGCTTAACTCTGTAAGTACTAATTGGAGTTTGGTTTGCAGCGTAGATTTGGAGCTTAGCGTTGCATTTCCGGTCTTCAGAGGTTGGAGGTATAGCCGATATCTCCGCGCCAGTGTTGACCAGGAAGTGATGCTCGCTAAGCAGATCTTCCACAAATAGACCGACTGAGGTGAAAACGAGTGGGAGTGCTGTCTTGACTGACTCGTTTACTCGTTTCCCGAACAAGTAGGGGATTTGGAATCGTGGCAATTGCGATTTTGGGGTTTGTCCCACCATGAACATGGGGGGTCAGAGCAGTTGCGTGATTTCCTCCCAAACTGTTGGTGATACCAACAGTAGCCATCACAGGAATGGGAGGGAGAGCGGGTATTTACCAGTCTCTTACCATCGATGACTCGTAGCATCGTCTGTGGTTTTGAATGACCGGAGCTAGAGTCACGAGAGCGTGATCTGTCTCTGGACCTGGCATCGCGTGAATGCGAACACCTATGTTCAGGGAACGGGGCGAGATCTTTAGGCGGGTCGATGGAACTCACCTGTTTTCCAGCCAAGAGCTGTTGAAGCAGCTGGGTAATAGTGGCTAACTCAGAGGAATTAGCCGTTGGTGCAGTCGACGGGGATGCCGCGGGAGTTGCGATAGCGGAGATGGTGCTGGTCGCAGGGGATGTCGACAGAAAGGTTTGCTCGAGAGCTATTGCCTTGTCAGCTTTGAGAGCTGCCTGTCGAGAGGTTGTGGGCTTTGTCATGGCCAATTTCTGGCGGATATTGACCGGGAGGGATTGGAAGAGAAGGTTGTGGAGGACATTGTCATTGACTCTTCCTTCGTTTAGGGTGACAAGGCGGTGATGGTACGCCGAAGGCCTCTCGGAAGGTTGACAATGGGTGTTTTCCAACAGGGTTCTAATCCGGGTGTAGGAGGAAGGGGAAAATTCCTGCTGGATTTGGTTGTGGAGGTTCGACCAAGTGTGCAGCGATTTGTCGGAACTGTAAAGTAGTTCTGACACAGCATTGGCTACCTGGGTCGGCAAGTGGCCGGAGATCACCAGGTAGAGCTGAGACTCGCTGGTATTGCCGCTGGCGCGAGCAAGATTCTCGATCTGCTGCAGCCAGAGATGCACATTCTCGGCATTGAATGGTGGTAGGCCTGTTAGTAACCGGGGTGGATGAGCTTGTAAGGGAGGCAAGGTGGTACATCCAATCGCGGCGGAATTTTCTTCCTGCCGGTGCAATTGATGACCGAGGATGGGTGACAACCTCAGCGTGGAACTGTCAACCGGCTGGTGCTGGTTGACTGGAAGTTCCTCGCCTGGAAGGTAGTTGTCGAGGAACGGACCAAAGTTTACAAGCGTAGAGGACTGTGGGATTGCCAAGTTTGTCTGTACATTCGACAAACGCATGCTGACATGCGGCGTTGAGTGGATGGCAGACGTGGGGTTGGGCTGGTTCTCCATCCTCCTGGGAGGATTGCTGACTGTGGCCTTCGCAGGCGTCAGTGGGAGAACCAGGTAATCGAGGGAGTTTGGAGGCCATGGTGGTAATTGAAAGAGGAGGCTAAGTTTGCACTTTCCTCGTCGGCAGCTGATTGCCAACTGTTTGTTTCTCTTTGGGATGGCTGGTCGGTACTTGCGTACTGACATCGAGCCTGGGAAGAGAAGAGGGAAAAATGAAAAAATAGGGAGATGGAAAGGGAAGGAGAAGGAGAACCTTCTCCATCGGCAGTCGAATGCGGACTGATTTTTGTAGAGTTGGTCAGTACTTAAGTACCGACAAGCAACGAGGGAAAGGGGAAGGAGAAGGAGAACCTTCTCCGTTGGCTGACGAGAGCCAACTGAATTACTTCTTCAGTTGTTGGCGGGTATGCCAACATTTGAAGAAGGGGCGTGGTTTGGGAAATCAGCTGTTGGAAGCCGATTGGTTGTTGTTTCCAAGCTAGTTGGAAGCGGTGGGGAAGGAGGTGACGGTTCCTTCCCCTGTTGACGGTGAAACGTCAACAGCAAAAATAAAATACTTACGTCGGAGGTCACCACTTGTGGGTGTGTGTATTAGTGTACACGACACCACACAAATACCAAATCAGGTCAGTTGCGTGTATACGTAGATGTATGAGTGTGGGCCGAGCCCAGTAAACAATTAAGCTGCACAGACAAAATGTACAGCCGTGAGCACAAAAAGGTAATTCGTGGGTTTTACCCCACTGAGTGTGTAATACACACTCGTTCGTCATCAACCACCCGTCGCCACAAAAAGTAATACAAAAACTCCCAAAAATACAAAGTTTCAGTAATAATTACTCTTAAACTGGTACAGTATAACCGTGGATATTCTGACAAACAAAATAAACACAGTTACGTCAAAGATGAAGAATTTAGTAAAAAAAATACGCCCACTGTACACACTGGAAGATAATCGTTTTCCATTTTTTCATCTTTAAGCGGTACTTACTCTTGACAGTAAAGTGGAAAACAAATTCTCAGCCGTCAGCAACTGGAAGTTGTCGTCTTCGTCCGAGCTCAAACTATCAGCAGTGTCCAACTGGGCGGATGGACTGTGCTCGGGCTGTCGTCGTTTAGTACTGCGAAGCGTGAAGCATCTGTTATCATTGTTATTCTCTCCTTCGCCTTCATTCGTCGAGCTACGAAATACAACACAGCGTTAAACAAATCTGGCAAACAAATCTGAATGGAAAAACTGATGACAAGGCTTGCCTCATTCGCGCCAGGGTGTCAGTTTGTGGAGTCAAATATCCACCTCCTTCCATCGCGATCGGAATAATTACTTCACGAGGTGATTTACGAATCTGTTCTCCAGTGCTAACGGTACTTCCACTATCGGATTCTACGGTGCTTTGTCGTGAAAGGCTGCATAAAATTAAAAATCTCATCAGTGAGGTAACAAAAGTTGAATTATGTGAAGGTAGATAAAAAAAAAAACCTTGAAGAGCTTGTTCGGGTTAAACTCGATTTGGACGTTGACCACATAGGTGATGTAGAAGAGAACTTCCGAATAGATTCTTGTTCCATTTGTATTGGTATGACATGTTCTTTGAACTGACCGTCAATCTTCGATAACGGTCTGCAAAAAATATAAAAATTTAATTAAATGAAACTGACAAACTTGAGAAAAATTTCTATCAGCCATAAAACCAAAATTTTTAAAATATCTTCGGTCACGAATTTCGAAATCTAGTTTGACAAAATTTGACTCGTCTGCATGCCAACTCCGTCACAAATTAACGATTCAAAACATTTTTCCCCTCGATAAATGTACGAACAGAAAAAAGAAATATCTCCGTTCAGTTACAGTGGTTAGTTCCAATGAACCCGACTCGCTACCCATAAAGCTAGCGTAAACTAAACCACAAAAACCATTGTTTTTCAGTATTATTAAATGATATGTGAACAAGAACTGTCGAAAAGTTGGGTCTTTGCAATCGTGATGTAGTTCACATAATTTGCATTACGGCATCGAATCTTCATTTGTGATCTTTTGTGATTGTTCCTCGAACAAATATTTTTTGCACCAATCGTCATTACACAACATTTAATTATTTCATGATAAACGGTGATCGAGCATTCGAATATTTGATTTTATTCATACTAGTCGTAATCTTCCGAACCGCCCACTTGATCGAAAATTTTAAAAAGACAGAACTTGTACGCAATTTTTCGATAGTGTGTATAAAAAGATCACTTTCGTTGGAAAAATAAACATGCTACAGAAATACTTTCAATCGCTGATTATTCCAATAAGGCTAAGAAACTCACTAACTTTGGTGGTAATGGACCTGAAACGGGGATGATAATTTCCGTTTTATGATTAACAGCTGGCTTATTAACAAAATGTTCGACCTCTGTTTTATAATTATCTGGTGGGAATCTGTAACATTGAAAAAAAAAAACTTCAATATATTAGTACTTGGCACACAGCCACAAGTACTAACGTTTTAACATAAAAATTTTTAATTTAAAGCAGCTGTGACAATCAATTATACGAATAAAAGAACTCAATTTTCAGAATTGAAAAATATGGAACGACAATGAAATAAAAATAAAGTTCATTATCTATCAAACATTGCAGAAATAAGTAGGATGGAAATCAAAGCAACTTTTTTAGAGGGAATACTGGAGATATGGGAGAATATTTTTATTTGTGTCTTTTGGTGGTAAGCGTGAGACGCAGCATCCAGCGATAACATAATTTGAGAAAATAGTACGACTCGAATCGTTTCTCGGGGTTATACTAATAACTTGTTGGTGATAAATTAATACGGAATACGAATCAAGTGCAATAAAAATTAAAAATTTGTTTAATCTTTCTAAATTTTGTCAACTGACAAATTAAGAATAAAAAGAAATACCTTCGAGATACACCAAGATTTTATTTTGGTAAATTAAAATAAAACAACTTCAATTTCAAAAAGGTGTAAGCGGACATGGACATCCTTGAATTTTTTTCAAATATACTTATAGTGGCACCTTTTAAAATACCTTTGGTGTAATCAGCACATTTTTACCTACTTTGGTTACAGAGATATTAAAGTTGCAAAGAACTTTCATCTCAAAATTTTGAAAGCGATTTTCTAAAACCACCATTTCTGACGGTCCGCCTTTTTGAAAAGAAGAATCACCAACATAATGAGCTTAGCTCTTAACACGATTAACATTCGCGGTTCATTAGAAATGAATCGTATGAATGATTTTGGTACAGATTACCTATTCGACATTCTTATCACATTTAGATAATTAAATTCTGTAGTGATTAATTTATACCGAATACGAGAAAAATAACACTTTCGCTCTCTATCTTTCGGGACAAATGCCATTTTCGATTTTAGGTCACGGTTTATTATAATCTCCTCCAATCATCTGGTGTAACCAGCATTCTATTTTTGAACAGCGCTACTCGTCAATAAAATTCCCTTAAATAGTTATTTATCTATAAATTTTGGATAAAAACTTACTGAGGAGTGACTAAATGTATCTCTGCTCTGGATGTTCTTCGCCTCGGCAACGTGGCGGCTTTGTTATTATTAGTTTCAGTCGAGTTACTGTTCATCAACTATAATAATGCAAAATAATTTCAATTACAATACAGTGAGACATTATTATTTACTACATAGTTTACAATACACACTTTAGGGGCGACTCTGATTTTATCTTCTTCAACTCTACAGGCCGACGAAGAAAGTGCTTTCAAATCAAATTCTGGTTCATCGCGGAAGGCCGATTCTACAAGTTTATTTAACGCAACGGTCGATGCCAGGGGGAATGGTTCTTCAGGTACTGGAGGAGTGTCCGCACTAAAATCGACGGTTTTTTTGGGCGGCGACGTACTACCGCTTACCACAGAAGTACGTTTTTCAAATTCTTTGCGCGCGTCGTCAACGTTGATACCTGGCAAAACAATTTTCTTCGGAGGCGCTGATTTTGAGGGCTTTTCGTTTGGGGTAGAAAATTTCTCTGCCACTTCAAATACTTTGGATTTACGACGCTGCACAGGTTTTAGCTTGGGTTCGGTATCTTCTTTGGTGGATTCAGGCTCCCCTTCTGCGAGTACCAACGGGGATGCTGAACTAGGCTCCTGCAAGTAGGCAATAAAAATAAAATTGACGGAGTGACAGGTCGACAGTACGGTAAAAGTATAAAAACCGAACGAATATATTATCGTACAATTTGTCCAGCGGATTTGGCGCTGGGCTTCGAAATAACTAGCGTTCCCGAATTGACTAGAGGAGTTGATTTGAAAGCAGCGGTGTCCGAATTAATTTCTTCATTTGCGACTTTCGGTTTGGCCGTATCGCTGTTGGTGCCTTCATTACTTGACTTACGAGAACGACTACGCGAACGTTCCTTTTTTGTTGTCTTACTATGTGAGCGTTCTTTTTTCTTAGCTTTCGATTTTCTATCATCACTGACTGCGAAACGAATAGAAAATATGAAACAACAAAAAAGTACGGCACCTACATCATTCACGAAATGAAATTACTTAGTTCTTTCGTTTCAGGCGACGTAGGCGGCGGTACACTGGGTAACACAGCCGAAGGTGTTATGCTTCCTAAACTCTGGGATCGAATAGGTCTCTCCAAACTGGTGGACATGTTTTTATTGGCAGCAGTCTGATTAAAAAACAAAAACCGTTTCAAAAAAGAAAAATGATGGAACAAAACTAAAGGCGAATAATTCGCTAATACAACGCACACGACGAGAATGGAATATTTTACCTGATCGACATCAACAACTAATTTTTCACCATTCACGGTTGATGTCGTTAGCGACAATAACAAGTCAAGTCGCACTGGAGTCTGACTAGCTAACTCTTCAGCGACGTCCAGACATATTTCTGAATAAGTTTCATTGATCCACCAGTGATTACATATAGCTTGAATATCTGCCCGACGAGCAGGATTCACGTTTAGCATGTCCGCAATCAGAGGCGATGCAGCTATACAAAAACGAAACAAGAAATAATAAATAAATCTTAAGTAAGAAGAACAGATACAAAACACAAACTCGAGGAAAGAAAAAAGAAATAAGGCAAGAAATAAATTCAGAATATTTTTATCCCTTCAGAAAAGAAAGCACACCAAAAAATAAAAAAATAAAAAATGGAACGAACTAACGCATTGTCTCTTCATAAGAAGTTAAAACAAAAAAAATTTCTTCCACAATAATCGATGAAGGATAAGTACTGGAAAACCAAGAGATAAACCCAATGAAATTTCTATTAGATTTTAGATAAGTACACAGAACCGTACGAAAACAATTTTTTGTAATTATGTAAAAAAGAAAATATACCGATTAAAGGGTAAACGAATTGAATATTAACAATATTTTAGTTTCAAAATTTGAAAATTTTTACAAGTTTTAGAACATAGAAAACTCTTGAATCTGATAAAAATGGCTGTATTTCTCAATTTAATACATGGGTAGCAACGTGAGTACGCAATAAATTTCAAGTTTGACTTTTTTTAAATTTCCCTCTTTTTTTAGCTCTTGTAGCTCCTTCAATTCCTATGAAACCCAGAAATTTGACCTACAGACAGACGCTTACAGACATGATTTTCAAAATAGCCCCGAAAACAAGTTGGAGGTGAGTTGAACTGTACCATATATACTTCCTATGTACATTTTCTAATAAATAACTGTATAAATTCAGAGTCTCTGTCTGCACGTATCAGACTAACCTGCCTCCAGGTTTTGTCATTCGAATGGATGGTGGAAATGTAAATATTTTTCCCCTAAAAATATACACATAATTACTAATTAGCCTCCGCATTTGTAAGCCAGTAGAGAAATGTTTCGTAAAATATATTTTATTAGTGTTCAAACATCAAAAATGCATATGTCTATCTATAATAAAAATAAAATTCGTTTCTTCCTTTTGCAGTCGAACGGATGCCTAAAATGCGTCGTGCGATGACTTATTCGAAAGAACTGGAGCTCGGGGTAAATGTTCTTGAAATTAATAGAATTATGTCATCGTGTTATGAAAATTTTTGTATAATTTTTGAGGCTATTTTCGCAGAATTGACCGAATCTGCAAAATTTGAAGAAAATCAATGAAACGGAACAGAATCCAGAATTGTGCAAAAATTTTCATAGCACGGAAACAGAATGCTATGAACTTCTAGAACACCTTACCTGGAGTGCACGAATTATATTCATTTCATGCTTAAAAGTGTTGAAAACGCATGCGCTTTAAAATTTTGAGTTACAAAGTGAAAGACACTCGCTCAGACCTGATTGACGCTAACCTAAGAATCTGTAATATGTGAAATCATCATTCGCAGTTTATGCACTTTGACCATATATTAATACGCATGGACTGCTTAAACTGGAGGCCGTTCACAAATTGTCTACAAGCTTTATAGCTATGTCTATAAAGCAGCTATAAGGGCTACATACTTCTTGCTTATCACTACTTTATCGATCAATATGGCCATGTCCAGAGGTGTCCATTTAAGTCAATAAGAGCTATAAAGAGTTGGGGATGTTGGTTTTTGTAATTTTCACCGTGGATTTTTATACTTATAATAAAAAAATTGCTTCTTATCAACAAATGGTTCACTTCTGCACTGCACATGCGTTCGGATTTCATTTACATAGACAACTCGTAAACACTTCTTTATAGTCATGATTTCTTCATTGTCCATATAGATAGCTTGTAGATGGCATCATGATAAGAAAGTGAAGACAACACATTGTCAATGCAGGGAAAAGAATGTCTAGGATGCAATGGGCATTTGCAATAGTTTGATTGATTCATCGCCAAGAATAAGTGATAAAAACCAACCAAAACTTAAAATGTTGTTTACATGCGCCCATTGTGCCCTAACCTTCCATTCCCAGGTGTGGCAAATGATATCTTCATTTTTATTGCCCTACCTCTCAGCTGTTCGAGCAGTGCATACGTAGTAATATATAGTCAGAGTTCATGCAGCAATGGAGGAATGTTTCAAATTGAAAATAGCTACATTTGGCGCCAAATAAATCAAGATTTGATGTTTAAGTCGCACTACGCAATGTTGTTACTCATTGGCCATTCGACATTTATGCATCATCTTCATTGACCATATTTTCTATATTTTTCAGAGCTCAACTTATTTAGCGCTTCATAGCATTGTGTGAGTTTTCAGTTGTCAAAGGTTGTTGCAAACAGGCTTAAAAGTTTTGAAAGCTCGTGATATTTGAAAATTTTACTTACAAACAGAAAGAAACCTGTTATCACCAAGATAACAATGGGGCATTGAGGCAATATTCTAAATTAAAAATG
Organism: Ericerus pela; assembly: GCA_011428145.1. Taxonomy (NCBI): domain Eukaryota; kingdom Metazoa; phylum Arthropoda; class Insecta; order Hemiptera; family Coccidae; genus Ericerus; species Ericerus pela. Next base: position 116,652 of record WOFM01000398.1, read on the forward strand.
GCTAGAAAGTTTATGTCTTTTAGTTTTCAAAAGACGTAAGTTGACTTCAAAGTTTTGAAAACCCGTGAGCTTCAAAAATTTAACTTACAAAATGAAGAACACCTGTGATCACGAAAGTAACAAAGGAGGAATTTTTTAAATTAGAAATGGATAAGGTTTTCAATTCTGAAAGGATGTTACAAATTAGCTTAACTACTGAAAGTTTTGAAAGCTTTTGAACTTTTGAAATTTGACTCACAAACTGAAAGATGCCTGTTACCTTTGTGATAGTAATGGGGAAATGTTTTAAAGTAAACACAGCCAGCATGTTAGTGCCTTTCAGTTATCAAAGGTTGTTGCAAACAAGTTTAGAAGTTTTGAAAGCTTGTCGGTTTCAATTTACAAATAGAAAATCACCTGTTATCACTACTGTAGCAGTGGGGCAATATTTTAAATTGAGAATAGCTAGCACGTTGTTTCCTTTCAGTTCTTAAGGTTGTTGCAATTAGGTTTAGAAGTTTCAAAAGCTCCTGAGCTTTGAAAGTTTAACTAACAAAATGAAAGAAAAAGGCATCTGTTATCTCCCCAATAGCATTGGGGTAGTGTTTTAAATTGAAAACAACTAACAAATTTATGTATCTCAATTTTCAAAGGTTGTTGCATGTAGGCTTACAAGTCTTGAAAGCTCGTGAGCTTCAAAAGTTTAAAGTTTAAATTACAAACTGTAAGACACCAGCTATATCCTGATTGTTGCTGTAACTGAGAAAGTCTAAGAAAATGCAACGGGTCAAACCTCAATTATTTTTAAGCACCTAACATGCAATGATGGTTAAGGGGTTGAAATTTTAGTCGCAACATGAGCACCTTTTATAATTGTATTTATATTACTTATGTATAATCCTCATTAACACAGTATAGATAGCAACTTTTGTCCGATAGTCAAGAAATTCGGCTAAAAAATTAGTACTAACACAAGGACAGCAAATAATAATTTCAATCCGGATTGACCGGAAGGTATTTCCGCTGGGTACGTTTCTGTTTTTGTTCAGAAGGTAAAATTAATTCAGTGTTCTTCAAACTGCTTTGTCTTGCAGGAGTTTTTATGTAGGTTTTCTTTAGAAAATCTACTTATTACACTTGGTGCAGTATTAGCCCACAGGGTTGGGGTGGGTACGTTTTTTGTTTCATGATCCAACAAAAATTTTGGCACCAATAACTCAAATTCATGCATACATATATAGGGATATATAGATAGTGTAACGTATATTTTCGTCTATTTTTAAATATGACGAACAATATTTGTTAACATTGTTTCAAATACCAGAAATACAGGAATTTGACTATAACCTAAACGTCCCACAACTCTTTTTATAAACAACCTAAAATTTACCCATTCAAAATATCATGAATATAGGAATCCCATCTCCACATTCAGTGACCTAAATATACCTGTCCCTTGATTATATCGCAAGTCAGCATATCCCTATTATAATAAATCCCTACCTCACTTAGTCTATTCATAATGTACAATCACGTACACTTATGTACCCTGAACAGGTATATAAACCCTGGTGACAATACACTCAATGTTCAGTAACTGCTTCATTTTCTTACTTACTTACTTTATGTATTCTTAATAGACAATTACTGGCAAAGAGCTTATGCCAATCTTAAATTATTTGTGTTTGAAATATTATTGATTATTATGAATTATCCAGTTTAGTAAAACCATCTTACTTATTGTATTTAATATTATTGTCTTACTACAAGTTAAGGGCAACAACAGCTTGTGGATAATAAACCAACTATTTTAAAATATTATTGAAATATTACTACGTTTCATGTAATAATATTTCCTGTATGGTGTAACACTGAAAATGGTTCTAAACAGTACTACCAGAGTTTCTTTTAGCCATTACAGATAAATAGATAGAGTTCATTTCTCGTTTCCACGGTATAGGTTGCAATTCTCATCAGATAACCACAAAATTTGGTATGTACATTTATACTAAGCCAATGACAAGATCTATTGATTTTGGTGCAGATTGGCCGGATGGTTCCTTCAGTACCACCATTTTTGTTATTTTGGCTATAAAATGCTCAATTTTCCATCAATAGCCACGAAATTTGGAAAAATTATTTATCAAAATTCATTGTAGCACGCTACCAATGTTGGCATGGATCAGCTGGATTTGGTACTGCTATTTTTTTTATATTGGTCACAAAATGCGCAAATTTGAAATAATATGTACGAAATTGGAAACAAATATTTATTATATTTTATTGTAGCATACTGCTAATTTTGGTATGGATCCACCAGATGGTACTTCCTGTACTACTATTTTTGTTTTTATATTGGTCATAAAATACGTAATTTTGGAACAATGTGCAGAAAATTTGAAACAAATACTTATTATAATTTACTTTAACACACTATCAGTTTTTGTGCGCATTTACTGGAATGGTACTTCGGGTTAAGATATTTCTTTTTGTTTTTAAACTGGCTATAAAATGCCTAATTTTGAATGAATATTTATTAGAACTGATTGTTACATTCTACCATTTTTAAGGGAAGATCGACAGGATGGTATTTCCTCCTTCTAGTCAATTTTTGTTTTTAATGGTTTCAAATTGTGTAATTTCGAAACTGAGTACAAATAATTTTAAATAGGTTTTCTTTAGAAAATCTACTTATTACGCTCAGTGCGGTATTAGCCCCAGAGTTGGGGATGGGTGCGTTTTTTATTTCATGATCTCAGGAAAATTTTGGCACCAATAACTTAAATTCATATAAATATATATATATATATATGTACATGTATAAGTCAATTTATTATTTCCATGATACAGGTCGCAATTTTTATCCAATAATCACGAAATTTGGTGCGAACATTTTTACTCGGCCAAGGACCAGACCTACTAATTTTAATGCGCATTGGCCAGACGGTACTTCCGGTTCCACCATTTTTGTTTTTACTTTGGCTATAAAATACTCAATTTTGCACCAATAGCCACGAAATTTGAAGTAAATATTTATTTTAATTCGTTGTAATACGCTTCCAATTTTGGCATGGATTGGCCAAGAGGTATTTCCGGCACCGCTATTTTTGTTTTTACATTACTCATAAAATGCGGAATTCTGAAACCAGACGTACGAAATTTGAAATAAAAATTCATTAAAATTTATTGTAGCATGTTAACAATTTTGGTGCGGATCGACTGGATGGTACTTCCGGAATATCTTTTTTTCTCTCTTTTTTCTAATTTGTATAACTTCTTTTTACAAAAATTAAAAAATTAACCACAAGCTCAATTTTTTTTTTTTTAATTTCATAACTTTATTATATTTCAATGGTTTTATTTTAAATTATATGATGATATACCATACTTTATCATCTTAATTTATTTTTCATTTTTTCAAGAAAAAATGCTTTTATATTTCACATTGTCTAATATTTTGTCAGCAGCTTACACATTTCATACAACCATGATATACCATTAACGCATATGAACTTACAGACAATTAATGCGGCCATCAAAATTCATAATTCTTTCTCTCGAAAATCTACTTTTTCTAGCGAGGCTTGCTGCTAGTTTCTAGAAATGAAGTTGATTCAAAGCGAAAGGAAAAAAGAAGAAAACGAAGGAAGATTACACTATTTTATCGAACGTATCGTAGACTATAAAAAGATATACAAACGAACTTTTTGTCCATGACCTTTCAATTTAAATAGACTTTCTGATTAGATCACGCTTGGTACCACATGTTCATTGAAGTTTTTTATTAATCCCAAAAATATTAAATTATACTTATATTTTCAAACAAATGAAGTCTGAAAATGATTAGTAAGTATTCTCTACCCTTTAACTCTGAAATTTGACTTCTTATTTTGAAATAATAAAGTTAACGCGTATATTTAATTCTTGGTATTGGCTGATAACTATTTTTTAAACAAAAATCGGCTGTTTGTAAGTAAAATAATCGAATGATTCACGTTAATTTGAGTAGTCGGCATTAAAACTCACGCGATGGATTTTTCGGTTCGAAATAATCTCCTTGCGAAATCTGTTTAACAAGTCTCTTAAAATTTGATCCATCGAAAGGCATGGCACCATAGACGAGCGTGTACAGCAACACACCCAGAGACCAGCAATCTACTTCTGGACCCAAATACGGGGTGCCTTTCACAATTTCTGGAGATGCGTACAGGGGGCTGCCACAAAAAGTGGACAGTAGAGAAGAATACGAGAATACATTCGATAAACCAAAATCAGCAATCTGAAAAGCAATTTAAAAATAAACAATAGCCTCACGAGAAACCTCGAAGTTCAAACTACTGACTAATATATCCACAATTACTTTTGCATTTCCAACTTCATCCAACAATATATTTTCCAATTTGAGATCTCTATGGCAAATTTTGTGCTGTAAAAACAGAGAAAATATCACATCTTTATTATCTATCACTTAGTAAATGAAAATAAAATTCTCATCAAAACAATTTTCCTTCAGTTGAGAATTTTTGAATCGAAAAATTCGCGCCATCAACAATTAACATACTAAATTTACCTTCAACGAACAAACAATGAAGGTCGAGAAAAAAAATGTTTATTGATTGCGAAGGATGTCAATTAATTTGTTACCTTATGACAGTAATAAACTGCAGTGGCGATCTGTCTGAATATTCTACGAGCTTCAATTTCAGTCAGTATTTTTCGTTCGCTCAAGTAATCATAAAGTTCGCCTCCTGCTGCGTATTCCATAACAAGCACCATTTTTTCGCGGTTTTCGAATACTGGAAAAACGAACCAGTGATCCTTAAATATATCGCGATAAGAAGAGTACTTACATTCAAATAAAACTAAAATCGAAAGGATTTTGCAGTTTTTTACATTCGTAACAATTTCGCCTATCCGTTCTAGCGCAGTTAGTCTGGACTCACCTTCACTTTTTTTCCCTTATTTTGATGCCCCCTTCTTTGATAAGCGTCATAACTAAATATCAATAATATCTTCCTGAATTGAGAAGGGGACGTCAGAATACGGAAAAAAGGTAATGGTGGGTTCAGACCTTTGAATATAAACATATCATGACATTTTTCCTAGTTCATCCTTGCCAATATAGTTCCTTTCAGCGAGTAAATGTACATTTTATCATACTGTGTGTGTGCGTGTGTGTGTCGTTTTACTTATACACATGTATAGATCGATATATACATCGAGTTTTAATACTTACGTTTATTCACTGAAAAGCACAACTATATTGATAAGGGTGAACCTAATGGTAAACTGGAAGAAATTGTATGATATATTATTTTATACTCAAAGGTACTGATCGACTCCATGGTAATAGAGTAATTACTAAAAATGTAAAGGTTGGTCCATACTGATTGGGCCAGATAGGATCTACTTTATAAGTTAATTGCTCAAAATGCAACAGGTAGGCCCCAAGTAATTGCGGCGGAATTTTATTGCATCAGTGTTTTAGTGTTTCTTAGTTTACGCAAATTATTCGCAGCGACAAAGTATTTTTTAGTGAAAGAGTTAGGTCTTATTTCACACCTTAATCGATCTTCATTGGTCATTGTGTGGTCAAAGCAGTGTTGGGATAGCCATATACAAACTTTTGAAGAGCTGTATATCACTACCCAGAGTCGTAAATCTTGCAAGGTTGGCCATTCCTTAACTGTTTTCTTTACTTTTTTTTTTTAAGGTTTTACACACACATTAGGGTTTGTATTTTACAACTGTTTAAAATTGAAATAGCCGTATGTTTACAGTCAAAGGCGAACATTTAACAACACTGGGCCAAAGTTCGAAATTATACACATACACACAAATCAACTTTTGATCAGATAAATCATCAATGGGCATTGTTCACAATGACTGTAAAATATATAATTATAAGACAGTAGCATCCTAGGATGGTACAATTTCGAACTTGATATGTAATATATTATAATTATATATAAAATTTTTGGGTTGCCATGGTATAGGTCGCAATTTTTGTTCAATGGTCACGAAATTTAGTACAAACGTTGGATCTAGGCCGAGGACTAGATTAATTGATTTTGGTGCGGGTCGGCGAAACGGTATTTCCGGTATCACCAATTTTGTTTTTACTTTAAAATGCTTAATTTTCGACCAGTAGTTACGAAATTTAACACAATCATTATTTACGATCTATAAATATACCAATTTGTTCCCAATTTGAGTAGGAATTGGGTGGACTTGAAAACTTACTTTTTTAGTGAAGGGGCTGTTGTACTTGAGTTTTTTCTAGAGAAGATACTGTTTTATTAACTTTATGTAGTTGTAACAATCGGGGAAGTTTCGAAGATTATCTCTATAACTCTCCATAATTAAATTCTTCTTGAAATGAAAAATTATTACGGGTGTTCATTTTGAATCACTTGGTAGGGTTTGTAATTAAACTGATTCGCACATAATAATCTCGCTAAAAGAATAAACTTTAAGGTCAGAAAACCAAATAAAACATTTTTTTGCAACACCTGTCGATAAAGTAGACAATTATTTGCATCTTGATGGTAAATAAATCGAACTATTTTAGAACAATGCATAATGTAAATTCTTCATGTGGTTATTACTTTATGCATCGGCTTATGCCCATGTGTTATTTTATACACTATAAAAGATTTGTACGAAAAAAAAAAAAAAATGAAGCATCATGGTTGGAATTCAAACACTGATATATTAACTATTGAATAAACGGATAGCAGGAGAGTGTCGCAGTAAAGCTCTTTACTAGCAGTTACACGCATAAGGGTGATGATAAGAGTTGAACCGCCATTTTGTGATATTATATATATAGTAATAATAAACAATATAAAATTCATGAAAAAACGAATAACAGAAGATGGCGGCTCATCTCTTATCACCTCATGCACACACCTGCTATTAAAGAGAGCCTTATTGTAGTCTCATTCAGAATGAAGGGAAATAAAAACAGTATTTTAATTTTTTCTTAGCTAAACTTTTTTTTTGTCAGGAGTGTGTTTTGCGAAAAATAGTGTGATACATATAGTAGTCAATAGATAATTGATACTCGGGTGATTTGCATCACTTGCTTTTGGCTCATGCTGCAAAAATACAACTCTGATCAAAATCACCTAATTTATACATTTGCTTCACAAATAACTATTTAGGTACAGTACTGAAAGTTACTTCGATAATTTTTTAGAATTCAAGTGAGAATGAACCTTCGTAAATGTGAATAATATTCGGATGTCTAACCGAAGACATAATCTGTATTTCTCGACGTATTCGTATTAAATCTGCTTCAGTTTCAATTTTACATTTTCGAATTGTTTTTATAGCAACCTACAACAAATAAAAAGACACGCATAAAGAAAATTAAAATCGAGAAAGATAAAAAAAATTTCATAAACATAAAATAATTTCTAATTTCTAGTTCGGATGGTTCATGGTTTAGGTTGACAAAATATAGCACAGGATGTGAAATCATTTTTATGAGATGTTGCGAAAAAAAATTAGGAGTTTCTATCAGAGTGGCTGACACCTGGTGGACTTCTGTCAAACTAAAATGGATGTGATGGTGTATGTTATCAACAATACAAATCTTATGTAAATTTTGTTTTTTCTTTAATTTTTCCTGGTTTTGTCTTGAAGGAATATGTGTTATAACTTATTTAACCACAGATTGTTGAATATATTGGTGTAGAAGCAG
>WOFM01000399.1:0-231430 GCA_011428145.1 Ericerus pela
CCCAACATCTCTTGAACTTTTTTCGCAGTATAATCTTTATTACCTTGGAAAACATAACTCTTCGAGATCCCATCACATCCCAGTTCGTGAACCTGGAACCAGATAGATGATTAATATCGATACAGTTTCAAAATACTCATTATATTATACTTTGAAAAAACGCACCATAACCATTCTATCAAAAGTAATCAATCCAATAACAGCATTTGGCGGAAGTAAACTCAACGACGTTTGTAATGAATCTTTCAAATTACCCAGCTCTTCCTCGTCAAGACATTTATCAACCACTAATAGAAAAATTGGTGGTAAACACTGGGAACGCTGCGAACAATTATTTTCTTAATTAAAATAACATCCTTAATCAATTAGCACGATGAAAAAATAATAGTTGACCTACCAAAATTGTGTACTCTATGGTAGAAAATGCAGGAATTAATTCAGCAGGCTGATGCTGCTCTGATATGGCAGCGTATTGAGGCGGAAACTAAATGAGAAGTAATAACTTAATAACTAATTACCTTGCAACACCAATATCAGAAATGTACATCAGAACTGCAAAATCACTTACTGCATTGCGTTGGTAACAAAAATTGCACACCCATAATTTGGCCCGATAATCGACCTGACAATATGGATTCAAGATGGCTCGACATACTGCACGACTACAAAATACTGGTTCGTATTGTATGGGGGGTAGATCTAGTGGCAAACGAAATTGTTTTTACAATACTGATAGGAACTGCACAGCGAAATACAAACATACAACACATACCTGGTCTTTCCTTCAGTGGCTGATATAGTGCCCCTATAGGTACAACTAATCTTGTTGCTTCTACCTTACTCGATGGCCAAACATTCCAAGTCAGACGAATACCATCTCGATCTTCGCTTTGTTGAATGAATTCTTCAAACGTATTCATATTCGTTACCATCAACTAATACTAAACAAACAAATCAATGAATACAAGAAATTTCGTAATATTCGAGAGGAAATTAATAGTGAAATACACGTTTAAAGCCGATTGACAAAACAAATCAGCGGTGAGACGGTTAGGTTATGAGTTGGAAGTTTTATAAAACATACCATTTTCAAACGATAACACTAAGTTCGAGCCCTACTGAATTTACATGGTCAATAAACTTACCAGAATTAGTTTAATATCTGTAATATGGACTCATTTTAAAATAAAATACACTAACTAATTAATATTAAAATAACAATTTATATTTAAGTGAAGGAGCACGAATCAACAACGATGATACACGTCACTCTACTGACTACTATCAGAAAGTTTTTTATCACAGCTTTTCAGTGTTCAGGGTTGGGCTTCGAAGATATATACATGATAAAGACGACACGGAACAGTTATAACCTTCGATTATATACATAATGGCCTGCGCATATTGATAAAATTAACATTGGCTTATATGGAGACACCATGAAGGCGTACATTTCATTCAAAAGTTTTGTTTTTTCAGAATTTATTGAATATCATGTCAATTGATTAAATAATTTGGAGGATTTGCATTGTAATTTTACAAAATGAAAGTGTTTTTAAAATTAAATAGCGTCATTTATTCCTTTTTAATATTCGTAGATGAATTCTCTTTGAAACATTATTTTCATTCATATCTTCCCAGTCCATTTTAAAATGTACGATTATAGATTGAAAGTCACCAATCGTATTCGACAGACATAAGAATGAATAAAAGATGATCAGCCGAAAGCTGGTAAATGAACAAGGGAGTTAAAATCTAATTACACAGAAGCACGCACAAAACATCACTAATGAAAGAATCCTAATTAATTTAACAGTGACGAATAGAAAAAAATTTGTAGGTGAATTTTCAATTCATCGCTGAATTCTGATTAATTTAAGGGCAAATCGAAGAGAATTTGTAGATGAATTCTCCTCGATTCGTCGCTGAATCCTAATTAATTTAACGGCGAATCAAAGAGAATTCGTAAGTGAATTTTCTTTGATTTGTTGCTGAACCAATTTAACGGAGACGAATCAAAGAGAATTCATGTCACTGAAACCTGATTAATTTAACAGCGAATCGAACAAAATTCATAGGTGAATTCTCTTTGATTTGTCGCTGAATCCTAATTAATTTAACGGTGACAAATTGAAAAGAATTCATAGGTTAATTCTGTTCAATTTGTTGCTGAATCCTGATTAATAACAATTTATATTCACTAACTGTTAATATTAAACCCAAATTTATGACTGTTGATCTTCAAAGTATTTTAGCCATAACTAAATTTATTTTAAACAAGAAAACCTGGTTAAAAATACGTTCAATTTGAGAATTCTGATTTTTTAATATTGTGAAAAGTACAGTTTGATAAGGGAAAAAACTTTTGAATGAAATGTACATTTCATTTGGTTGCCTTCAACATTTTATCAGTATGTGTAGTCCATTATGTATATGGTCGAAGGTCCAGAGTATAGATGCTGCATGCTTTCGTACAAATTCCCCCCGACTGAACATTCCAACCAATCAGAATCAAAAATCGGTGTAAAAGTTGCGGTACTTGTACACCAGTGTTTAGAAAAAATGAACGTTGCGAGATTTTCCTTCAATCAGATATTTAATTGGAAGTACATGTATTTGTAATCGCACTTTCTATAGGTTGGACACCAAAAACTGCCCATGTGTCATCTCCATCAGGACACAGACATGTGGACTAAAAACAAAGTAGACTAAAAGACAATGTAGACTAAAATCAATGTAGACTAAAGGCAATGGGACTAAAAACAATGTGGACTAAAGCAATGTCAACTAAAAACAAAGTAGATGAAAAATACTGGTTTTACAGATTTAAAATCAGTTATACCAACAGCTCCAAAATATAGGCACAAAAATTATTTTCCAGATGCTCTCCAAATGGGAAAAAAATAATATTCAAGTACTTCAGCCTAAAAAAAGTCTCAAGTAGCAGACAATTACAGTTGCCAAGGTGATGAATGTCCACCTATCATGTTACCAATCAAAACTTAATTCGTCCAAATTGAATTGGAAGTTGATTGTGTCAGTCATAAACATTAATACTTGCTTGCTGTTCAACAGTTTATGTACCATTTTTTCACATTTTTCATTTTGGGTATATTGAGACAATTGTGCTGATAACAGTAACAAAATTACAATTTGATCATTTTCGTTAAGAAATTGGATCCAATGTGATGAGCATGATCTTATATGATGATAGTAGTCCAAATAATACTCAGTGCAAAATTTTTTCATCGCTGCTTGATATACAACGTCGTCATGCTGTCTAAAAATGTCTCATTGTGCCCACTCAATATTCCACCACAATAATTTAAAAACAAAGATTTTCTGTAAATATGATTGTAAATTTGCAAAATACAGTATGTTGTTCATTCAGCATGATAATTTCTTCTATTTTTGTTTTTATCACATTTATTTTAAACTGTCTCAAAGTGCCCCAATTTTTTTTTTCTATACTGTGAAGCTGCCCCATCAAATTTTCAATGGGGCAGCTTCTCACAAATTTTCAAATTGGAATTGATCTGTTCATATGATTCTTGGGAAAATATCTCATAGGTCTTTTGAAAGCTTACCCAAGTACTACTAATTGCCTCATAGTTTACTCGATAAGTATAACAGGGAGGGAAGCTGCTATGGGCTTTCAAAAAAAAAAAAACAGTCTCAAACTGCCCCATCTTCCCTACATTTAATATTTGCCTAGCATTTTTACATCAACCTGTCGATGAAGAACTTCAAAAATGCTTACAATCAATACCCATTGTGGTTTGTATCACCCGAAGTGTCTCATGTTTGGAGTCAGCTCTTTTCCAGCAATTTTGCAGAAATACATTGAATCAATTTTACAAAATGCAAGTTGCTGCATCGTTTATGATGATATTATCATTACAGGGAAAGATGCAAAAACTCATCTGTAAAAGCTGGAAGAGATTCTGAAGATTTTGTGTGCTAATGGTCTTCACCTCAATTTCAAAAAATGTCATTTCTTGCAGAAAGAAGTTAAATTTTTGGGCTACAAATTCAACTCTTCGGTTATATATAAAACCAAGGAGAAAGTTGAAGCAATTGAGAAGTACAATATTCCTGAGAATGTTAAGAAAGTTTGATCATTCCTGGGTCTTGTCACATTCTACACTAAATTTTTCCTTAATTTAGCAACTATTGCAAAACCATAGTACAACCTTAAGCAGAAAAATTCAGTTTTCAATTGATCCAGGATGTGTGACAATGTTTCAACATGATCAAAAAAGAACTTTCCTCAGATTTTTTCCTTCACCAGTGCAAAGTTTCACAATTTCCCTAATTTGTGTGCATCAAACAGATTACTTGCAGACCTTTTAACCCAGTGACAAATGGTCAAGCTAAATATTACGTATCTACTATTAAAAATGGCTTACATTCCTTATGCAATACTCCTGGTTCTTTGCAGCACAAGCTGAACAGATTTCTCTTCACATTCCACAGAGCTCCTCACACCACAACAAGGGAATGATCTACAAAACTGTTCCTTGCTGTGACATTCGATCAAACTTGGACATACTTTGTTCAAATCTTTGAGACAAAGTATTCTCATCTACCAGTAAGAATACTTTGGGTTCACCATCTTTTAATTTCTCAGTTAGTAAAATCATCGCTGTTTATAACTATAGATTGCCAAATAATAAATGGGAGCTTGGAAAAATCATTAACCAAGATGGAGTACGACACTATATGATTTCAGTTGATGGTAACCTCTGGTGCCACCAATCAGTCAAATTTTGAAAGGTTAATCAACAAATCACACCACTGTTTCCAGCAACAACTTACTCTATTTTCAAACCTACAACTGACTGTGCTGCAGTTCCTGAGCACCATCAGAGTCCAACTTCAATTCCTGACCCTGTTGAAAATTCATGAATTCCTGTGCCTACTGAAAATGGTAGTTATACATCGGAGCAATCATCTGCAACTGAAACTTCAGTTCAGTTCCTCTACAAACATCTACTCGTGACAAAAAGCCACCAAGTCAGTTTGATTGGTGATTTCTGTTTTCTCTTTTTTTTTTGCACACTCCCTCATTTTGTTTCTCATTCTGCTTATTTGCTTAAATAATTAAACTTTTGTATTTTATTTATTATTATATAATTTTGTAATTTTTTTTCATAGGCAGGAAGAGTGTTACATATAATTTGAGAATTGGCAATATTGCCAATACTTCATTTTTTGTATTATTATGATTTTTTAGTCAGTCAATTTTATGAATACGAACTTGTGTGTTATTCAGAATACAGCTGAATTTTATTTTGTACACGTTTGCTTAATTTCTGCCATGTCTTTAATTTTACACCAAGCACATAACAGTGCTTGATGGAGAATCTGACATACTCATCCTTTAAGTTTGGTAAATTTACGGAATGTGGAAGCTCTCAACAATCCTGTCAAATTGCAGTATGTGATGACGAATGCTTTTTTGCATGCCACTCATGTTGGTGAAATGTATATTTGTGTTATGAATCCAGAATACAATCAAATCATCATTAAATTGTCAGAGTTCCATTATGTTCCTGATGCCAACTTAAGATATATTATCTGGCATTAAAGTCACAGAAAAGGGCATACTTGGTATCAACCAACAACTCGACATATCAAATATTTATTTATATGACACATATGTAATTGTTTTTACAGCTGTATGTTCCAACAGTATTTTTTAAAGTCAATTATGAAGTTTGCTCTGAGGATAATTTTGACGAATAAACAATAAACAATGAAAATAATATTAAAACAAACTTTTAAAACATAAGTTTTTTTTTGGCTTTAGCTTCATGGAAATAAAAATTAAGGTTGGCTAAAGTATTGGTATATTTTAAAATTAATTTTAAGACCAATAACGGAAATGTAATGGAAACCAAATCATGAATTGATTCTGTTTCCATTTCTCAATTGATAAATTTTTGATTCCTGAGAAAAAAATTAAAAAAAATATCAAAAAAATATAAATATATTGATATTTGAACAAGATTTAAAGCAAACAAAATTTTTTTTATGGAAATGGAACTCGAAGTGGAAACTGAATGAAAATTTTTTGTAAAATCAAGAAATAATTGAGATGGAAACCAAAATGATGGAAATGGAAACAAAAAACAACTAACACTATGATAAATTTTATAAACTGAACAAAAGGAAACAAAATAAAAAAATGAAGTATTTCTCAATCCCTTGAAACAAACATCATAATATTGGGGGAAAATGCAGGGATGGGTTATTCATCAAACATCAGAGAGAGGAAGCTGATACCAAAACTGGTATTTCTCTCTTCCTAATAGTCGCGTTTGTTTGTGATTTGTATGGAGACCTTTCCTGCATATTTTTTGGTACCTCCTGTGTGTTTCACCCTGTTTATCTTGTTGAGCAATCAATATGTAGTAATATACAAAGTATTTAATACTCTGTGAGTGGAATAGCGCTCCTACTCCTAACCTGTATTAACTCTGTTCTTTTTGATCATTTACTGTGAAAAATTGTGACATCGACAACTGTTTCAAAGTTGTCAGAACTTTTCACAATCACATCAAACGGTCAAAAAGAACAGGATTATTACAACTGCATAATAAACTTTGAGGATATATATATGATCGAGACGACACATGGGCAGTTTTGATGTCCAACCTATACAAAGCACATCTACAAACAGGTGTGACTTCCAACTAATATCTGATTGGAGGAAAATCTCACAACATTTTTTTATAAACATTGGCCGTACAAAGTACCTCATTTTTACACCGACTTTCGATTCTGATTGGTTGGGGTGTTCGATCTGGGGTACTTTGTCCACTAGCACGCGGCATCTATAGTCTAGACACTCCAACCCTTTGACTATATAGCTTATGGACTGCTAGAACTGATAAAATCTTGAAGCCAAACACTGCAGGCGTTACTTTTTGAAAAAGGTACTTTGTGTGAAAATTGAATTTGTATTAGGTAGAATATCATGTATTTTATATTTAGACCTAATTATTTCATTCCGTAATTCCTACTTTTTTTATACAGAACGTTTTAATGCAAATGGGCTTAAATGTTATTACTGTCGATGGAAAACTAATCAAAGAATTACGTACTTATATACAGGTAGAATAGGAAAATATTGATAATTTCCTTATTCTTATCTTAATATTATACTATACAGTTAACTATATAATAGTTTATGAGGATGCACCAATTACACCTACAAAATCCAATTTATTACAAGCTTCTTCAAAATCATTAAGAGATTGCAACAAATCTGTTGGTAAGTTATTGCCATTAGATGCTTCTAGACCATTAGATAGTGGATATATACTCATCTCTTCTGTTAAGTCAAGTTTGATGCACTTAAAGTATCAGTGGAATGAAGTTCTAGTAAAGTATTACATATTTATGTCATTAATTATTCTATAAACTTACAAATAATGCCATTTTATCATGTGTCAATGGCAAAGTAGAATATAATAAAATTAATTATCTACAAATATAATTTTAATTACTAAATTAACGAAATATAAAAATTAATTTTTTTCTAGCCAGAATTGGAAATTTGGAATCACTATCACTTATCACCAAAGGTCATTTTTTGTAAAAAGAACGCCTGTTAACAGTGGCTTCAGCGGTCTTCCATTTAACCCTATGTATTTCTTATCAGTTCTAGCAGTCCATAAGCTATATAGTCAAAGCTCCAACCCCATGTTAAGACTGTTCTGTGTCGTCTCCATTATATATATATATATCCTCGAAGATAATAAATTATCAGATTCATCTATCACAATTATCCAATTCAGAAGAAAGATTCAAGATTGCTATTACTTCTGTCTTCAGTTTCCATTAATCCACATACTGTGTTGATAAAAATATAATTATTAAATGATGATTGATGAATTTAACCGGTTTTCTAGTTTTCTATTTCATAATCCAGATGTACTCATTTGTACTCATTCTCAGATTCTATTTTATATGGTCCGTTCCAAAAGAAAAGGTAATAACTAATAATTTTCGAAGATGCAAAGAAGAGGCCTTGAATCAACGTTACAGAATTTAAATTGAATATTACTACTCTGTACCAAAAAAGAAATTTAAAAATTCCTGAAGGCCTACAGACGGACTCAAATAAATGTTACTGCTACTGATTTAAATTTGCTGGACAAAATTAAAAATTTTAACGAGTATACGTACTTCCCTTTCACGTCCAACGTGAATCTGTACAATTGTCTCCCCTCACGATGACCACATGCTCAGTGTGATGCAGGTGGTGGTTTGCGTTTCTCTTTTAGAACAGGGTATAGGGAAAATGAAAAATTCACACCAACTGGCGTACTCCGTTTCACCTCCAATGTGAACACAACGTTTCAGCCCCAGATCTCCACTATGCTCACAATCTTTGTATTGCCGGTGATAAATTACCTTCACTTTTGAAATGGACTATAATCCTAGTGCATGTTCACAAAAATAAACTTTGCTGGCGATGTATATTTTCAATCCGTTTAATCTAAAACACGATGCAACCATTTCGAATATTATCGATACAATCCAAAAAATTCGTTATTGTACACAAAAATATATTCAAACACAACGGTATACTTATTATTATTACATCCTTAGCACAACACAAAACAAATAGTAAATAAAAATGTATTCAATTTCCGAAAGGAAAAAATCCGAGACATCATTTCTACGTACTCGTGAAAAAGAAAATTGTATATTTCTTTACATATACGTAAAAAGTACAGTTTAAAATTACAATAAATACAGAAAATTAAAAGGTATGCAACTTTTTTTTTTCTTTTGAGCACAATGTACCTTACAGCACTCTGCAACATGATAATAGCACTGGCTCACGCATCCGTGAGAACTCAAATATTTTGCAGTAAAAGAACACGCCAAGGTTTACGGGCGGCTCGCCGCAACTGGGCAATAGATAACAATTTTCTAGTATTTCTGCAAGAAGTAACGAACAAGCGAATAGCCATTAAAAATAAATTCGCAGAACATGGGCGAAACTGACACTCCAACGCAAGAATACTAACTTCGTGGCAACTGTCGACTTAAAGTACAGATCATCTGGCGCATCCATCCACGATACGACATGCTTTCTGCCTGTTCGGGTAACCAGACCCATACGATTTCTATTACCGTTTAATAAATTTACAGGTAAATTTACAGGACATGGCACTGCTGGCTCAGCAATGACTGCAGGCACTTGTGGCGGCACAGCTACTGGATCACGTTGAACTTTTTTCGGAGGAGGTCCAACTTGTGGCATTGTAACACCTAAACACAGATACGCAAGGTGCGAACATTAACGATCGAAGACTGGAAGTATATTCGAGACACACAAATCGTCATCTGCACGTTCACGTTTTTCACATGGCAACTTACTTTCATCCCAGTCTAATTCTACGCAGCCATGCAACAAATTATGAAGTAACGATATAGTATCTAAACGATAATTCACCCAACGCGCAGACACTCAACAAGAAACTTACCATTCACATCGTCGAATGGCCGTTTCTTCAAACCAGGTGAAAGACTGATTACTGGAGTTTTGTCAGCTTCAACAGCATTCGGAACTCTTTCGTACAACAAACTACCATCTGAAAAGTGAGCGACAAACATTGAATAATTCAATGGTGTTCTCGAGCTGGATTTAGCTGCGTATCAGTAACGAATGAGAGACGCACCTGGTGCTTTCGGTGGTTTAGGAAATGCGACTCTTTCGGATTTCGGTAATTTATCTTTTTGCGTGGGAGCCAGCCACTTGGGAACAATCAATTCATGATTTCTAGAGATCGCTAAACGGGTCGCAATTGTGGTTACATCACCCCTATTCCTACGTCGGTACTTGAAAAGCTCTTTCAATTCTGTCAGCGACTTATTGGCCAATCGGGTTTGACCTAGAGGTGCAATAATAAAAAAAAAAAAAAGGAAAAAAAAACTAAGTTTAATAAAAACATCTTACTGAAAAGATAACACACCCAAACAGAATGCCACCAAATTTTTTTACACGTTCATCAAGAAAAAGTACCTTCTTTCTAAAAGTCAGGATAAAAAGAATATTGTAAGAAAAAGGTCACAATTAACGCAGATCATTTTTATGATCATAATTAAAAAGGAAAATAATTCAACCGGACGTGCAAATACCATGAAATTCAGGACAAACGAAGCTTCGGAAAATACATACAAAAAATGGCATAAAGCTTGAATTTTGAACAACAAGAAACTTGAATTTCATTTAGTTCAACTCAAGGAAGAACAATTTATCAATCTTTTTGCGACAGCCACCGAACTTTTTGATAGAAATACACTACTCACAAAATATTCCTTAGTACTATTTCAAAACCGAAAAGTAAAAACAGGGAAAATAAACTATTAATAAAAACACTGGCTTTGATAAAGTTACACTGAGCAGTCATTTCAAGAAAAACATTGCTTATGACACGATACAGAAAATTTAGGCCCGATTATACGAAGTATTTAATTAGTGGATAAGCTTGATTCCATCGAAAATGCATTAGGGGTTAAATGGACTTAAAAGAGCTCATCAAACGATTACATATTTTGTAAAACCAGGCTCTTATGTTATAAATAATATGATCGTGATTAGAAAATCAGCTGAAAGTGAAATTTATCGCAGAAAAAAAAATTATAGGATTGTGATAATTTTCAAATTTCGATTTAAGCACTGATGAAAAATATTCTGTTTAAACTCTCATAAAAGTACTTTTTCACATTAACAAAAAAAGAAATCAATGAAAAAAAAAAAAAAAAAAAACTTATTCAAATAGGGTACTTTTTTCTCTTTTTTCTCATTTTTCTTCATGAATTTAATACAATTATTTTTATAAAAATTTTTTCTTGTTACCAAAGAAAGACAAACAAAATGGTTCAATTTCATTTTCATTGGATGGGAACCTGTTGCACACAAGCAACAAGCAAACAATCAGAAAATTAAGTCAGTTCATATTAAAAATTCAAACATACTCAAGTATTTTCATTTCATTGGGTATAATATTATTTAAAAAAATATAAATCCATTTGTAATAATCCATATTCTCTTGAAGAGAAGGGACTCATGAAACTTTCCAAGAGCTACTCAAATAATTAGATAACACTTTTTTTTTCGAAATGCGGGATTTTTGTTACGATTCTCGGAACTTTAAGTTAATTTGGTCGTTTGTTAATAATTTTTTCAGCCCATTATTGATTCTTTCCCAATTCTAAGATGCATTTTTTATTTTTTTTTATTTTAAGATTTAAGATTCAAGAACTAAAAAAATGTATTTCTAAATTAGGAAGTGTACTTTCGGTTGGACCTCAATATTTCCGAAATCATTGAACTCAGAATATTGCATAAAAAAATTACGAAATTAAAATTAAATAAAAACTGCCGGGAGAATTTAAACTTACACTCAGTTTTGAAGCCGTGAATATTAATAGGGTAAAACGGTGATCTAGCTACATGCCTTGGTGGAACATGAGATTGACAAAGCCTTCTCGAAGCTCGCGTTAAAAACGATGCGTGCAGATAAAACGCTGTACGAGTTTTCATAATGGGCCTTGGAGAACCGGTTCGCACAGCAAGATTATGTGATGTTGCATAATGTCTCGCTAAGTGCGCTTTCAATTTAAATTCCTAAAAATAAATTGACGTTGAAAAAAATGTAAATTAATTGACATTTAATATGTTAGAATTCATATTGAGGAAAGAAGGAAATATCCACTCACTTTGCCACAACCGATTATACTACATCTGTGGGGCCGATGGGGAGTCGCTGATGGAGGTCGTTCTGCTACAAAAAACAAAGGAAACATTCTTTCAAAAATTTTTCCCTATTCAAGACTCGGAAATAATTAATATAAAAAAAATTCATTAAATGAATGAATAATGGAATAAAAATGTATTCCCAATGAGAGAGCATACCTTCATCAGATATACTTCCTGATTTCTTCTTTACGGGCTGATCATCATTTTCACCTAAAATTAAAATTTTATTAGAATAATAAAAAATAATAAAATAAAAAATAATAACTATGAATGGATATTTTTATTAATTTTCTGAATATTAGTCAAAACAAATGTTCAGCGTTCCAAGTCTTTCAACATAAACAGAATAAATCATAATCAGATACAACTGACAGCTTCACAAGAATGTACAACAGAACATGACTGTTTTTTTCTGAAGTGGAATATAGCAAAACGGTTCAATTTTAAACATTACGCTTTTTTCAAACCTTTCAAAAATTGTAGGAAACGATTATTAAGGAAAAACGATAAAATACAAATAAATAAAATAAAATAAAACTGAATTGTATTTTGCAATTTATGAAGACTTTGACTAATGAAGATCACCATAATTATTCAAAACGTACCAAATTCTCAATGTCACTTTAATATCAATAGGTAGAAACAATGGAAATACACCGCAAAAATGATCATTGTTAATTGTGGATAGATATTAAATTTTATCTTAATCGCATCTAACGGTACGAACTTCATCTTCAACCAAAAATTCTCTACACGCACGAACATTATTTCCATAAGCTCAAGAACGTTTCATCTTACTTCGAACTAAATAAATAAACGAAAGCTATTTTTCAAAAAGAAAAAAGTCTCACATCTAAGAAAACATTCAAGTACAACTAAAATATTGTATCTGGTATCAGATACTAATCAGAATTTTCATGATTTTATTCATCGCTTCTTGCTTTTCCAACATAGATTTCAAACTTTCCACAACTAAAAATTATTCTAGGTAGTAATTCACAAACCAATACTTTTCCCAGATGAGTAAAAACACATTCAAAGAACTAGCAAGAAACAGAAAATCGTACACAGAATTATCGTGAATGAGGGAATGAAGGCAACAATAGCGCCGCTATTACGATGCCATAAATAAAAACAAATTTAACTAAAATACCGTCAACGGAGATGTCAATATCAGTAAATTAAAAGAGATAAAAAAGAAAGTAACAAACCTAAGTCGGTAACGACTCTCATAAAAGAGATACGAAACGGAAGTCGAAGAAATGTACTAAAGGGGAAAAAAAATTGAACACTACTCTCCATACAACTACAAAAATAAGGAGATTGTAATATATAAGACAAGTAGACAAAAGCCAAATACAAAAATTTGAAGAAAAAAATACAAATTCACAATAACTAGACGATAGAACTTAATTTTTGATGCGCGAGAAGCTCACGATGAATGCACAACAAAAACAAATGCACGCACGGTCTCGAAACTGATCCAGTCATTAGCACATCAAACATTTCTTTTTGCATTGATGAAACTTCAATTACTATATAAGACGTATGGTGGGCTAATACGTGTCTTAAAACTTCAGAGGCGAATTCCCTTTTCAACAGGTGATCACAAATTAATGTTGCAGCAACTGCTTGGACAGCAAGGTTCAAAAATACCTCAAAAACTATGAAATTTTATCTAAAATCTACTAAATTTCTTCAAAGATTAGAAGAGGGATCATTCTGACTACATCCTCAATTTGAAAGAAATTTTACACGCCATTTAGGGTAAATTAGTCGGTAATACCAATTAATAATTCAAACTGAAATGGACTCCTGCACTACCCAACAGGATAGAGTTAGCACCTCAAAGAATTCAAGTTAGAACTATCTTTTCAATTACTTTAAAAGAACAGCAATCAATACTAACATAGTTTAGAAGGTACTTTGAAGCCACCATATCGTTTCCAGTAGGTCCAGCAATTATGGCATAATTTACACTGAATGCTAGACATTGTCCACGGATACCATTGACTTGAAACCGTCGCTGTATCGACAAAACTTGCCATTAAAACCAAACCAAAAAATAACAATATTATAAACAAAATTACTACTTACAGCTACAAATTTCGCACGAATTGCCAGGTATGAAAAAATCGCGGCCATTCGGATGTGCACCGGCGGTACCATTGACTATATTTTTATTATTAATCGTCACTGACTGCTGAAGCGGTGTTTGTGATGTCGATTGTGGTTTATTGTTACTGTATAATTGTCACATTACCATCAATATTTTCAAAAATAAAAACAACAAAAATAATACAGCTATGATAGAACTTACTAGTTAGGAATGTACACTTGTTTAAGTTTTGATTCAGCCTCAACGGCTTTAACCCTCTTCTGTTGCACATATCTATCGGTAGTTTTCCACATGTAATAGTATTCGACAATGTTTTTTAGAGATTTCCAGGGAATCTGAAAAAAACCGAGGCAATCGTCGATAAATCTAATAAATCAGGCGATTGGCTGACATCTACGCCACCAGTCTAAGCCCCACTAACGAAAAACTAGTGGAACTTTAATTGCTTATTAATAACAAACTGTTTGAATTTTGAAAAAAAGGCATGTGCTTCACTGAAGAGGCTATTTCATTTTCTAGGTTAGAACTAAAAAATACAGTTTCTTCAAAAAGTGAAAATTTCCTATTTCAGGTTCATTGCTCATGTTCTGAATGAAGGTTCTCAACTGAAAATTCAATCGGATTTGCGCCACATATCTTGTTTGTCTTTCATCATTTCCTTCTTTTAATGTTTAATCTATTTGAGATATCAATTTTCTGATTTTTTCTACTTCACACAACCGACACAGAATTTACACTGTAGGGCCGAACTAAGAAAGAACTATTTTAGTTAATGCTTTTTCGTTTTATTTACATTAGCGTTAGCGACCTTTACATTTTCAAGGAGTAGTTTTTTAAAGATAATTCAAACAGAAGACATTAAACGAAACCATCGTGGGAGCAGCCTTTACCATTCAAAAAGTAATTCATCAAAATCCGTACCCAGGATAAAATGTTATGCAGGTTTTCTTAGTCGATAAAAATTTTGTTCAATTGTAAAAATAAATAAATAAAAACACCACAGAACCAAGCAAACAGGAGTTAAAAAAAGAAAAAAAAAGTAAACAAACAAATGAGAAAAAGAAAAAAATTTTTTCAATACTCTTTTTCTCGTTTTCGTAGTATGGATAAAAAATTTTGTTTAGCGTTAAGGGACAGAGAGATTTAGCGTATTATTAACAGTAATTATAAAAAAAAAAAAAAAATAAAAAGATAAAAAAAATACTCACGAAATCTTGTCTAATATCATTGAAATCTTTTCCATATTTTTCTAAAGCTTCTTCAAATAGATTGGCTTCGGAGGCGGACCATTCTTCCATTTCATCTCGACATAATACTGGACCAGTTAAGGGTACAAGGGAACTAATCGCACTAGACAAATTGTAATCGTGCTTATGTAGCGTATCCATGGCATGAAACTGAAACGGAAAAAGGAATAAATAACCAAGTGTATGAATTATAAAGGCATAACATCACAAAATCAAACTTACGAGAGTTATATCTCTAGATGCAGCGGCTGCACTCATATGTAAACTAGGTTGTTTCACAGAACTCGAACAATCAAGGGCTCTAGCAAATGTACCAACAGATCTAAATAAAAAAAAAAGGAAAAGTGAGTGTGGGTTCCTAGAATTGATACAACTTTTCTACATCAATTTTATCAAACCTTGATATAACTAGAAACTGGTCGATCTGTCTGTCTGTTAGACTATGATTAGGGGTCCATACTAATGTTTCTAAAGAATCAGCATCAGCGCGAGGATCAGATTCATCTGGAAAAGAAGGCAGAATGCATTTAATATTAAAATTTTTTACTAAGCCAATAGCTTGTTACAATTTTCGAAAGAAATAAATGATAATAATTTACCTGAAGTTAGTAACGGCGTAATATCAGCTTGATATTTACTACCAACTCGTATTTCTCCTTTGTCTGCCAGTAAAGTTTTCTGCATTGGATCAAACACCAAACAATAGAAGAACATATCCTGCAAGAAACAAAAGTACCACAGTTTCAACTTTTCCAAGAAGTCTTCTCAACTAAAACACTCAAATTATACATACCTCTGAATTTAGATACGTTAGTAAAGACTCCGTTTCATTGAGCAAAGTGACACAACATTTTCCACGAATCAACGTCGCTGGTACAGTTTCAACGCGTCTAGAGAGAAATAATTCACGATGTTTCAGCTGGTGCCTTTGCTTGGACGATAATTCATTTTCCAGATGATTAAGTCCCCAAGGTCCAGTGCCGCTTCCATTCGTTTCACCATCTAACCCTCCTGTAATAAAAATAATTTTTCAAATGCTAAGCTATAAAGAATTCAATTTTTCAAAAGCTTGAGAAAAAACCTTGTTGATGTTTGTCGGCTAACATAACCAAAGAGCTAGGGAGATCTCGTCGTCTGAAGAAACACATGACTTTTGCTTCGACGTTTCCATTAGGGGTCTGGAAATAAATCTTCTTTTAGTGTATACTCACACAACACAGAAGCTGATTTCTCGTACAAGGCACTTACTTTATTCAGTTCTTCGATTCTACGAATGTGATAGGGTGAAGTTGATGACGATTCGAAATAGACATAGTCTAAAATGAAGGTAAGTTGTCAAAATATGATAATACAGCCCATTGCGGGTTAATATAAATTAAATTGAAAAAAAAAATATATCAGCTTGAAAACTATAAATGATTTTTGTCGTGAATATGATATCCAAATTACAATATACTGGATTAAAGAGATTACAATGTGAAAAACACCGAAGTATTCAACGAAAAGTTATTTGAGCACAATAAACTGATAAATGAACTGGAATTGAATAATAATAGTCTATCCTACCACGAAGAACATGTCTCGTAGATCTATCAGAAAAAGAAACGAGAACATGTTTCCTCAGGTTCAGAGTTAAATTGAGTAATATAATTTCAAAATCAAAGAAGCAAGCTGAATTTGACTGATATGAAACACAAAAACAGAATCGACGGCTCACAAATTAGTGATATTTGGACGATCGGACGAGTCAGTTTGAACGTAATCCTACCGAATAGGCAGTGGTGAATTATCAAATTCTATTATGCAATTCAATTACACCGGGTATAAACATAATAACCATTTTTTTGTACTCACCACCAACTCTATACATGTTAGCAGTCATGATGATACTGCAACTGGTATTCACGACATCACAATTAAAGATCCTATAATAGCATTTTCATGATAGAAGAATAGATTCGTAACGATTAACGAACGAAACATTTACATATTTACATAAAGCAAAAAACTTCTGTCCAAACAAGAGTCGCCATTTTCGTCCATTTACTTCATGTTTTCTCTCTCGATCACAAACTGCTTGATTCCAACTAGTGTTGCCAATCGTACACTGAGAAAAATCTCGAATCAAATCAAAATTTTGCGTAAATTCGATTAAACATTTTTCGGATTCTTCTAAATTGAAAATAAAAAATTTAAAATACTTTTAAAGTTTTAGTTAATCAAAACGCTCATTAATCCAAAAGTAAATTTCGGTTTAAAATTAGATTTCCACACTATGTTAATTGGAAAAAAAAAAAAATTCTGGATAGTTTGAAAACTTAATTTTCGACAACACTTCATCGAACTTCAGAAAAGCTCAATGCTGTATTATTAGAAGAAAAAAGTTTGATTTTTCACAATAATTCTACAAGACTACAACGTGACGTGAAAGTTGGGGCATTGCTGGAAATTAAAAAAAGTCAAAAAGAAAAAAATTATCTAAAATGATTGTAAATTTATTTAACTGTGGAAAGTTAACAGGGGTTGAAAAATAAAAACCATGGGGGGCTGCAGAAAACCACAAATTCAAAATTCCAAAGGTGATTTTTGATTTCAATTTCTTTTATTAATGGACGAAATTCCCAATTTCCGAAGTTCTACATACAAAGCAAATTAATATGCCATAAAAATGATTCACATTACTAACGTTCAAGGAGAGAGAGTAACCGTTTAAAAATGTAAAAGATTAGGTGAATGAGTATGAAGAAACTCGTTCTCTCAACTTAATAATTTAGAAATTGAATTTACTATGAATTGATAAATTTGAGCTCAATTCTCTCAGCAATGACGTGAATTCAATCTCAATTATTTTAGGAAAGAAAAGTAAAAACGAAATATTCATATTTATTTTAATCAAGCATTATTATACTATACTATTTCCCTCAACACTCGGAACATCTTTTTTTCCAAAATCTTTTTTTCCAAAGATGTTCCGAGTGTTGAGGGAAATAGTAGAGTATAATAATGCTTGATTAAAATAAATATGAATATTTCGTTTCGCACGAGCACTAAAAAAAGTTATAATTCCGTATTAGACCAAAAAAAATTTTTTTACATGACCGCTGCCTTTAATTTTATTGTATTAACCAACCCCTTCAAAAATGATCTACTTCGTTCGAATTACAAAATATTTTATTTTAGTTAGATCGAATACGAAATCATGGGGAAAAATAAACACATTCATCAAAAATGACCAAGTAGCCAAATAAAGTCCATTAAAAAAAATAAAAACAAAAAAGTCGAAGAAACTTCAGATAGAACGAAAATACATTAAAAAGTATTTTATTGAAAAGTTAATTTATAAACATTATGTATTTTACCAGTCAGTGTATACTTTAAAAAATGTGTTAGTAAGACAAATATACAACAAATATTAATAATAGGGTACAAGTTTTACGTTCTAAAAAACTTTGAAGAAAAAAATGATATATTGTTGAACACATTAAAATTATAATAAAATATTATTTACTTAATGTATTTACGACAGTCGTAGCAATCATTATCTAAACAGTACGAAAGGAGTTGAAGAAAACGCATGTAAAAAAAAAAAATAAATATATAAACAATATGTCAAAAATTTCAAAAAATCACAGCTATTAACCTTCGTAGAAAAAAAAAGATGAAGAAAAACGTTACATTCTTCAATGCAAAAAAATCTATTTCAGTTTTAAAAAAAAAAACTTTACAACTTCATTTTATCTCATTTGTTCTTCATTATTTTATTTTATTTTTTTTAATACAAATAAAGCAATGTACATATTATATATTCATAAAAAATGTAAAAACAAAAAAAACAATATTTTTATACATAAAACAGCGCAGAAATTTCAGTATCAATTTACAAAGAATGTATTTACAAAATTTTCCTTTTCGAAAATAACCTTAAATATTATGCATATTTTTTCTTCACAAAACACTATAATTAAAAATGTTCATAAAAAAGAAAGGCACGAAATTTCTTTTTCATAAATAATAACGCATATCAAAAAAATACCATCGCAGTGGTGATTTGTTTCGAGTTCAACGACAAATTAAATTCGAGTAACACCGTCTCCGTTGTTCTAATGTTTCGATAAATTCAAAGGAACATCTGAAAACATAAAAAAAATCAATGAATACGAGTAAAGAAAAAAACACTAAGTTTAGTATCGCAAAATAGAAATTATGAGAAAATAAATTCATCAACCGCATCTCTTGAGAACTTTGAAAGGTGATAATTGAATGTCCTATAGATTTCTTCAGCAATGAAAACTACGCAACCAAGATGTCACAACGAGTAGTAATAAATTTCACGAAGATTAACTTTAATAATAAGGACAGATACGTTTGTACTCACAAAATTTATTATTTTTGATCTAATACCTAACAAGAAGACAAAAGGAAGCACCAGTTATGAACTATTACTTAAGCCTTGTACGCACAGTATACTCTCAAAGAAAACAGAAAATTTATAGAGCATGCAAGTTCTTCAAAACACTCTTTGGTTCGTAAATTTCAAGTTTGTAGGCAATTATTTGTTTTTGTTTGTTCTCTGAAAATACATTTCTTTATTCCCCATTTCCAGTTCTGTGTTTTTTGAGCACATACCACCAAGTTTTTACATATGCCCATCACCGGGAAACACTGCGTTTATGTTTTATACTGTTTCTCTTGATTTATTCTTCAAATGTTAAAAATTTCTCAATTTTACAAAATACCTAAGATAAAGGATGGTTTATACTCACTGATTTATTCTCTTTGAAATAATACCTGAAAAGTTGACTTGTATTATGTTTTACATTGTTTCACTCTCTGACTATACATAACTATATAACAGCGTTTTTGTGAATTTTTTTTACTATTTCCAACATGAGTTAGTGAGCATAGGAGACGCCAGCATAGTACTGGTGGAGGGATCTTTCAAACGATGTAGAGGCCTTGGCTAAGCTACTTTGTATTTTGTATTTTGGCAACAGCAGGCTGAACTCCAGTGAGTGGGGTTTTACCCTACCTGCTTCATCCCCTCCGCAATTGTTGCATCCAAAATGGCATACCATGGACTAGCCCCCCGCATCTGCTGGATATATCCCATTGTCTATGCAGTGAGTGATCCTAGTACTTGAGCGAATCTAGTATCAAAACTCATTATAACTAAAAAACATGTCTAATCTAAAAATAATTATTTTAAAATGTTTAAAAAATTGGAAAACTTAACGAACCATTCTACAAATAAAAATTAAAAAAAAAATCTTACTGGGATTTAGACCAGGCACTACTCGAGTGGTAAGCAAAGACCCTACTATAATGCTACAGCAGCTGAACAAAAAGCAGCAAATTACAACATTATATTAACAAAAAACAATGTTACAATTAGTAATAACCTTGTAATGACATTTTGAAAAAAGCTGATGGCAGATACTTGTAACTATATGGACTGAGCATAGTGAAGAACATGAAAGCAAGATATCTCTAATAAATAAGCTTAACTGGAGGAATAAAATCTTTCCAAACCTGATTTTTATCAATGATTTTTGACATTATTCACGCTTGCACGATCTATAACTAGTAAGAAATGCAGAAATTTTAACCATAATGAAAAATTTTCAGTATTCAATTAATGGTAAAGTTGCCGAACTTTCTGTAATAAAAATCACTTTCTGCTAAATATACTCATTATATTGCTTTCACCTACACTGTACCACCACCCCTATAAAATGCAGTCCATATAGTTATAATATATAGTCAAAGGTTGCTCTTGATTTATTTTCTAAAAGTTAAAATTTTTCTACTTTCATAGAATACACTTTACATGTAAATAAAAGAATAGAGAAGCGAGTTTCAACCTTACTTAATTGACGAAACATTTTTAACTAATTTCAAAAAAAGTTAGTTATCTATTTTATTATAAAATTATAAATATATTTTTGAATCAAAACTTTTCAGGCGCATTAGGCATAGCCTCCATGGGGAGTAAACTGGCAAAGGAGTGACGTGACAGTTTTGATGACAATAGAAAAAACACCTAGTGCACCAATGGTAGAAGTAGCAACCTTAACCACCAACTATAACCATAACTGATTATAACCATAATTTTACAACTTATAAAATTTTGTTTTCAACGATTTCCAAGAGAAAACCTTGGCTGATAATCACTGTAACTAATATTTTCAAGATAAAACCATAACCATAACTAAGACTCTGATGGCTATGCACAGGCATGCTCATTCACCATTTTCTTCACAATAGCATGTTATCAATATTATATCAATTCACAACATAATTAAGTAATTTTGAATAATTTTGGATAGTTTTGTCGTAATTCATTCGTATACTATTTATTCGAATTTAAATAATCATCATGAACCATAAAATTTCAAGTTTCAAGAAATTTCTCTGCAAAAAATGCAAAATATAGTTCTCCTATCCCTACTTGCAATGTAAAACTTGAATAGCTCTTTCCAAATGATAAATTCGTTATGAAAATATAAAGAAGAATTTTACTAATACATAGTGTATATTTATTCATAAAAAATGCCAAAATTATAGAATCTGAACAATCTGATATAAAAAACTTTAACAATTTTACTGTATTTACCTGTATAATTCAGTCTTCGATCATAATTATATTTCAATATTTCAGTGTATATTCTATTAATTGTTTACTTTCTAATTAAGAAAAAAATGGCAGATGAGCATGCCCATGTGACACTATTAGAACCTTACCATAACCAAACATAATTTTTATTAGCGTGAAGATCTGTAACCGTAATCATAATAAAACAAAATATTGCACCAATGAATAAAACAAAACCAAAAACCGAAATAAATTTCATTTTGGTTGCCACCTCCGACCAATGGATGAACACAATTGAAAATAGAAAGCTGTGAATAGGGAAAGAAAAGTAGTGCGGGTGTACGTGTGCTCAAAGTACAGATATACATACACTACTCATATGTTTTTTGTTCCAGCATAATGTCTCAACTAGAACTTAAGAGAGCCAATTTTAATAAAATTTCTTTTAAATTTTAGAAGATGACCCCACGGTGGTCCTATAGTATTTTTGTTATAATCCAAGAAATAGCTTTTGACTTAAGTATCTTTAAAAAACTGTTTGTTTTAGAGCAAAATTTCCTCTAAATAAAACAAAGAAGCATTGAATAAATATTTTTAATCCAAAAATCAAATTAACTTAAAAACAAATAAATAAAATAAATAAATAAACATGTGCAAAAAATAACAGAAATGACTTTTTTAAATTTCTCCACTAAGATCTAGGAACTGGAATTATGGAAGTCTGCCCCAAAAAATTTTGTCATATAATCTAACAGAATTGACGTATAAGCCTAAATGATGAAAGAAGAGCACCGATTTCAATAACTCCATTCCCTAAATTTTGCTGGAGAAATTTTAAAAAGGTTACTTCTCTCTTTGATGCATCTTTCCATTGTTTTTTATACACTTTTATTATAGCTACCAATGCGATGAAATGTGTTATGTAATGTAACTCTCATACTAACATCTAGAGATGCTAAAATCAAGTTTGGTTTTTGTTAATTATCACTTATCATTTCATCAACATGCTTTTTGAACACAAGTTTTGTCTATTTCTTCAGCCATTGCTAATGTACTGTACTAGCAACATAATCCTTCATGCAAAGGACCCTGTGATTGTATCCCTTCAGAGATGGAAATTTATGGTATTTTTTAATTTTTTTATAATAAAACTATATCTTTTAAAGCCTAGTTTTTACCCTAAACTTATTTTATTTAACTCACTACCGTTTTTCATTCAAAGGATGTGAATTTAGACTACAGGATAACTGGAGTGTATATTCACACAAGAACAAAAGAAAGTGCTTAAAGAGATCACAGTGTTTGTCTTGTTTGGAGCTGCAATTATCCTACTGTAAATGTGTGTCTACGACTGCGTGTTAGTGCTCTAAGTTTCACACATAGTTTTACATATAATAAAATTTTATTATTAAAAGTTCATTTTTACTAAACTTATCGTGTTTGAAGTTACATCACATTTTTGAAAGAATAAATTAATCTGATCTAATGCCTAATGCTTTTTGAGAACGAAAATTATCATTGTAATTGTTAAATATTGTAACAGTTGCATAAAAGGAAGAAAATGTAACCCAAAGAAAATTGAGAAAAAATGTGGAAATAAAACAGTCATGGAAAATGAAATGAATTTAAATGAGAACAAGGACTTGGGAACAATGAACAAGATACTAGGACAGGAGCGTACAGAGGATTTTTCTTTGGCAGGTGCTAAGAATTAAATCGAAATTAAATTTCCGCTTCTTGACTCCCATTACCACCGATCTCCTCAGTCCAAATGTATAACCCTTCCCTCAATCATTCTGAAGTGGTGCTAATCTGGCTCGTATGATTGGGGAGGGTGGTAAAACATCATATTATCACACCTTCCCTCTCACCCTCTGACTAAAAATAAGAAAAAAAAGAAATGAGAGAAAAAATTTCGAGACCGAGTAGTGTAATCTTGAGTAAAAGAACAAAAAAAAGCCTCAAAAAGGGTTGAACATCCTAAATTTCATCAGCGATCAAAAAAATATTTTCCAAATAAGATCATCTAAAGGTACTATCCAGAATAATAGTAGGACTGGTGTTGATAAGCACGGAACACTGGTTCTCAAACTGGGGGGCACAAGCATACTCAAGGGGGGCGCGTGAGACTACCAAAAAAAATAACACAAATGAAAATGATGAAAAAACTACATTAACGTAATATTATATTGGGGCAGGATGATGCAGAGATTAAGTTACTGAACTCGGCTTAATGACAAAAAAAATGAACACTAACCCAAACATAAATAATTTTTTATTGAAAAATTAGGAAAATAATCATAATAAAAAGTCAAAGGATAGGTAGCGTAATTTAAAGCAGAAAATAGGACCTCAAAATATATTGAGAAAAATGAGGAGCAACATGAACCAGTTTTACTTTTATTCTCACAGTTCTCATCTTAAACGTATTTAATACTTTTTACGCCTTTTAACTAAATCTGAATAAAAGAAAACAATTATTTGAAATCAAACCAACACCGTTTTGCAGTAATTCGATAATATAACAGTTTTACTTTCAAGTAAAATATATTTTTTATTTACACTTTTTTTCTTTTTTATTTTCTTTTTTTTTTTTTTGGGGGGGGGGGAGAGATTGAAACTGAAACATTTTTAGTCGACAGTTAAAGTTACCACAGGCAAATTTTTTGAGCGAGGTAACTTCAGACAGCAAAGAGAAAAATCCAAAAATGGATTGAAGAGCCAAAAGTAGGGATTGAGAGGACGCTCATATTTTCAATTCCACTTCACGTATTTTTAAATAATAATTTGACCTAAAAATTCGGGGGGTACGTCACACCGTCAGAATTCTACTCTACTTCTCAGAAAGAGTTACTTGTCACCAACTAGACGACCGTCACGTCTAATGTACTAAATGTCAATTTTAACGACTAAGGTTCAAGTCTACACACTTACCAGTTCCATTCTCAGTGACCGGATAACTTTGCAGCGATGAATGCGCAACCGGAACCCAAGGTGACGGATTTAGCGCCGGATACGACGACAATAAACCGGCCGACGGATATACCGATTGTCGACCAAGACTAGATAGAGGCGGTACCGACCACACGGTCGAGGAGTCGCGAAAGCCAGCGGCTGCAGCCGCCGCCGCAAAAGCTGGATAATACGGCGGATGATTTGAGATAGGCGGCTGCGTCAGAAAGGGTTGGGGTGAGCTTTGATACAGATACGGAGGTGGAATATACGGTGGTAAGGGGGCCGGAGGATGAAGCGGAGGCGGCGGTAAACTTTTGGACGCGGTCGGATACGATATCGTCGACGACGAGGACAAGGACGCCGATGGCGGTCGCGGCGGAGGTGGGGACGCCAATGACGAGGCGATTGGTGTGGAGCAGTGGGCAGGACGGGCGACACGAATATCGACGCCTACCACCGGCGAAGAGGACGCTGAAGACAAGTCGCCAGTACCGCCAGAGGAGCACACATCCGTTGGTGACTTCAACAGATTCCTGAGAAAGGACGGCTGCTCTTCGTCCCTGGACAGTATCGACGATATGCTATGACTGTTGGATGGTTTGATAGAGGCGACGGCGCTAGTCGCCGTCGTTGTGGCAGTGATGGCGGCCGTACCAGGCGTAGCCAGGCTCCCAAAAGAAGAAGCGGAGACTCCACCAGCCCCTGTAATCACGGTGACCGTGCTGCAAGGTGCCGAAGTACTGCTGCTGCTGAACACAGTTCGCGCTCGATGCTTTTTGTTCGCATTGCCCATTTCCTCCAGCGACACTTTCTCCATTTCCTTAAGTATGCGTTTTCGCGGTGAAACAATGCCTGGATCGGTGCGACATGAGCTGATAGCGACGGTGGCAGCGGCGACGCATTCGTACGTGCGACGTTCCAGCAACTTTTGCAGGACCTCGCTCAGCCTTCGACGAGTACGCGCTTTGCTGCGGATAAGGTGTTCGGACTCGAGGTGCAATTTAGCCTCCATTTTTGTAGGAAGCGGTGGTAGTGGTGGTTTCTGATCAATTTCGTCGATGGTGGTGGTGTTGCTGGTCTGCTTTTTAGTCGCCACGACGACGTCGCACTTGATGAATGGATCATACGGCCTGCGCCGTCGCCTTCGAATCGCCGCCGATGAAAAGCGCATTTTACGTGGTCGTAGAATGTGCATCATAAATTCCAGCTCGCGATTGACGTTCTTTCGGGGCACAGCCTGTTTCCAACAGTGATCTCGCTGCCACGGAGAGGACTGAACCGACGAGTTGTCATCGGAAACTGGCGCAGAAAAGAAAAAAAATATCAATGGTCCATTAGGATCGCAATGTACAATTAATGGCAACAATCAAGCACAGCTTTTAATTTACTCTTACAATGACCTATTCTTTCTAGTCAACTTCCCTAGCTAAGAGTAACTTCAACAGATACACATGCGTGCACGCACATATGACGCAAGTTTTTGAATAAGCATTGAAAAAATTGAAAACAATATTCATCGCACTGTCTAACTAATCTTTCCTTCTCTTTTAATATCTTTCATTACAAGTTTCTTAAAACTGGAAAATAACTGAAAATAAAAGCTTATGATAAAGACGAATGAAGCAAATTATGATGGTAGTTACCCACGAGAATCTTATAGTAAATATATAGTTATTTTTGCTTCATTATCACGCAGCAGCACACAGTGACTAATTTTAAAATAGCGACTAGGTGACAGTTTTATTCCATTTGGGAAAAAAGTGCGGAGCTCTAAACTTGCTTGACAATCGACGCAGCACAAGATTTCTGAAAAAATTGTTCCCGTTGTCAGGACAGGAAATCCAGTTCTCAAAAACGGCGGAACATCCTGACTCTACTCTAAGTGTAGTTTCTAATGAAAAGTTCTCTTCTCAAGTTATAATCGTGATCGTATCACATGTGCTGCGTGTTTTTCGTCATTGCCTTCTGATCAAACAAATTTCTTTCCATTATTCTATTTGCAGATATCAATTTTTCAAGCTTTAATCACTTCTCAGAACTCACAAAAAACTAATACCTTAGAGTTGAACGTAATTCTAACTCTTAACAGAATTTATCCATAATCAGAAACTTATATGAGCAATACTTTTTTCCCCAAATAAAACACACTAACTGTCGGAAGGGTTTAATTTTCTAATACAGAGAGGTAAAAAGGCTACGTTGCAGGAGTTCGATAAAAATAAAAACAGAAAAGTCTACATTGCTTTAAACGAAGTTATCATTCTGAAATCTTTTGGCAGTTTAACATTATTTCATTAGATTGAGTTTATTGGGTGTTTCTATATCTATTTGCAAAATTCATATTAAGAAAACACAGACCACCACACCACCCTTCCTCCGCCTAAACATCAAATATACACGAATACATCAAAATAACCTCCACACTACAGCTGTGTTTAGCCTCGATATACGACACACTATGCACTATATTGCTCCGGAGTAAGAAGGGGGGAGTTACTTGAGTAGGATTTACTTCTACTGAGAGAGCTGATGGCAGGTGATTTCTAACCAGGAACGTTTTGGATGCAAGGCCGAGCAATCACCAATTATGGCAAACAGACTCGGATAAAGAGTTTGATGATTCATTTAAGATAGTATACAGCAAAGTCAACAAGAATTATACATTTCAATCCTCCAGCCAGCAGAAGGAAAGAAATCAATTTCTTGTCAGTTAATAATTTTCAGAGAAAAAGTGCATAATTTTCGACTGAAAAAATACAATATTTGTGCTTTCATTTTCACTTCGCTGTTTCGAAGAAAATCTTGTTCGTTCAAGACAGACCCTCCAATTAAGGTAATCTATTGCAACAAATGCAAAACTCCGCCATCAACTTCATCATCAATCTACCGAAATTTGATAATTATTTCAACTTAATGCAAGACTCAATGCGTCGGAAGTGAAAGTCAGCAAACAAAAATTATTTTTCATGAAAAAGTGTTCACACCTTAAACTATTTTCATCAAAATTAGCAAGTTTAGAAGCATATTCACGTTAAAAAAATATGGTATGCATCTTCGATGGCAGTTAAAAAAATGAACGAAATTGAACATAGGAAAAAGAAAAATTTGGATGGATTTAGAGTAAACGGGAAGAGATACTTTCCATTAAACCTGCATGATGTCCCATTTAAATTAGAAATATGAGACAGTCTTAGTAGTAAGGATTTTTTGATAGCACTAAGGGATTTACTGCACATAAATACGATAACGTGACTGTTGTAAACTGAACGAAAAAACTATTCACTTAAGTTATGAGAAAGTTATGTAACTGAAGAGGAAAGTTCTTACTATAAGAATACCTTTCCAAGCAGTGGCTTATAGTCGATCTATGTCAGCGTTGACAACGCGAGGAAAATAATTGAAGGTCGCGATTGATCTCTGAAAGTTTGAAGATTAGTAAAAACTAATCGGCAGGCATGCGACAAATTCCTCCAAAAGTTCGAAACGTTGTAAATTTATGATTGTTAAACATGAGCACATTGTGGTACGTGGAATTTAATGTACATAGTAGGAGTAGCAATAAATCCAGGACGGAAAAAATGTGAAATAAGATGGGTCTCTAAATAGTGAGAAAAAAAAGAACCACAAGAGGACGTTAGAACTAACACAATCCGAAATTCCAGACAAAGAAACAACAAATAACGGAAGTGACGTAAAATTCTGTTTATGCCGACCACCTTAAAAGCCAGAAGAAACCAACACTGAAATCACCCCTTTTAAAAAAAATTATGATGGGCGGAGTTGAAATCATGAACTTTCATTAGCATAAATTACGGGTCAAAACTAAAAATAATAAAATTTTTTCAAATCTGTTCTCTCCTTCGTTAAATTATCACAGTATCTCCACGAAATTAAAACCATTGCCACTAACTGTGGAATCAGCTCAACAAGTATTTCACGCCTTGAGTGTGCACAAAATCCATAATTTCATAACGAACCCTTCTCTCAAAATACCTCCCAACCATTATTACACATCGTTATCAATCTCGATCTTCTTATTTCCAAAATTGAAAAAATAAACTCATAATCTTTTTAATCACAGTTAACTAATTCAAAGAAAAAAAAACATTATTTCGCAGAAACACTTCAATATGTGCTCAATAATTATCTTACCACTAAGTGAGGTAGAACTTTCTTGTCGCGGAGTACAATGACCAACTGGTGGCCAACACGTAGAATTTTTCGAAACTGGAATCCAAAACATTCGTTCACCATTCTTATGATGCCATAGCTCCAAAATGAATTTACCATCTAAACAAACAAACCGTAACGTTACAGTGTCCTCAAAACTAAAATTTATGATTTTTATCTACCTACCCTTATAAAATTTAAATCGTCCCGAATTTGAAGGAGTTGGATTATAATCATTCTCCGAAGGAGTTGCCGTCGATGGAGTGGTAGGTGGACTTAAAATACCGTTAGAATTTGTAGCATCATTGCTGGTTGGAGAAAATTTCAAATCAGTTACTGGTACTGGTCCCCCATTTACATCTTTTCCGTCCATAGTATTGAAGCATGATGCGCTAACAATGTCACTATTTATTATTCGCATAGCTTATACCATCTTCTAGAGGTTCTAGACGATCTTCAAGCTGTAAATATCATCTCATGATTAATTTGGTCCATTTTTACAGCAGGGCTGAGTATACTATATTTCTGAAACACGATTTAATGATTGAGGTTAAAGAAATCAATTTAAATGTAATGCAAAGATGACTGCTGACATAATGACAATAACTATTTCACAATAAAATAACCAAATATGAATCGCCTAATTTGAATTTCATTCATACTCAGATGATCGAAATTTCAAAACTTCAGGTTAAGTACGTGCAGAAAACGACAGAGGATGTAAGTATGAAACCAAATGACAAAACATCTGTTGGGGGTAACAGAAAGTTGATCAAGAAAATAGGGATTTAACAATGTAGAATAAGTACTAAACTGGAAAGAGCAATGTGGTAAGCAGTACCTGGTGTACTACTGCAGTTAAATAGCACCTGGGTACTCAGTTTAATGAAAAATAAACTATTATGAGAAAAATTTGTACCAGAATAGCGTGCTTTCACTGATAAGAATTTGCTTCGTAACATTCCATTTTTCTGAATGGTGGTAGAATCGTTGAAATGAACACACGAACTAATTTAAAAATTGTTATTTTAGCGCATAAATTCGATTAAACGGAATTAATTTGATCGATTAGTTATTCACTTGACACCAAACTGAAGTAAAACAGAATGAACTACCGATTAGTAATGAACAAATCACAGAAATCAAAATAAATTGAGCAATTTTTTTACTTGAGAACCGAGAATTAAGTTGGAGAGCAAGAATTTGAGATTTGAGAGTTCCTGACATTTACCTAGATAATTTGGTTCAAGAAGTTTAGTAATGCAGCCCAAGAGAGCACGAATAGTCTCGTATGACTTCATGATTTTTTCAAGAATTTTGCCCACTCTTGGTTCTTGGTTCTAAACATCAAACAAAAAAAGTTCCAGTTAGAACCAAGGCATCAGTGATTGCGAGGTAGATGTAGAGGCGCGTTCAGAATAAACGCCTGGGTAACATCCTAGTAAACAAGAGCATAAACAATTGGGAGTTTCCATCTTTGACCATATAGCTTAATGGACTGCTAGAACTGATAAGAAATACATAGGGTTAAATGGAACATCGCTGAAGCCAATGTTAACAGGCGTTCTTTTTACGAAAAACGATCTTTGGTGATAAGTGAAAGTACAAACACTAGTGAAACTTAAAAGAATATCGTTCTATCACTGCTTATATTGTGATGTGAGGTATGCAGAACGAGGATCGAAAGAACTTGAGACTTTTGACTTTTAAGACGTTTATTTCGCAACTAAAATATATTTGACAAACGAAAAAGTAAATGGCGAAGCAACAGCGATATGCGATCGAAAGTAGAAGGGGAAACACTTCGTGACTAGACTGTACATATGACATATATATAGTGTGACAGTGATGATGATGATGAAGAATGAGAAGAGGTGGGATTTCGTATCAACAGCCCCCTGAAATTTTACCGAATAATTTCTTCATCGTGTTTCCTGAAAACGAATTAATAATTATTATTCAAAAAAAAATATTAAATACAAAAAAAATACAAGTAAAAAAAATATGCATAATAAAGATTTTCAAGATAAAAAAATATTAAAATTGTATGTTTATTATTTTTGGTAACTTGGGTTTCTAAAAAAAATTTTTATTGCGCTGTGCTTCGATAAATGAAAAAAATGGTAAATAAAAATTAATAAAAATAAATAAATATGTATATATATATATGGTAACATGCATGCAATAATGAACACTATCGTGTACGTAAATATTATATGATGTATGTATGTAATAATAAAAAAAATAAAAAAGTAAAAAATGGTAACATGCATAATTATTAAAATATTTCGACTAACATTTGGATTTCCGCTCGTATAATTCGAGTCGAGAAAGAAAAAGAATTCAAAAAAAGGGAAAAATATTCACGAACATATATACGAATAAATAAAAATAAAAGAATGCGATAGAAAAAAATATGACAAAAGGTTTTTCCATTTGTAAGTTCAATGAATTCAAGCGTACGTTGCGTATTTTATCTTAAAAGTAACATGAACAAGATTGCAGAATAATATTTGTTGCATCGTATATTATCTTTCGTACGTTGTATTGTATTTGGTGTGGCGTCTAATATGTTCTGAGATAAGGCAACATTTTCGGTTTATCTTAATTTGCGG
Source organism: Ericerus pela (assembly GCA_011428145.1). Lineage (NCBI taxonomy): Eukaryota > Metazoa > Arthropoda > Insecta > Hemiptera > Coccidae > Ericerus > Ericerus pela. Next base: position 31,484 of record WOFM01000399.1, read on the forward strand.
TCATGAATATTATAACAAAGAAAAAATTACGAAAATTGAGCAAGAAAAAACCCTACAAATCATATAATAAAAACCCTATACACTTTCCAACAAGCGTGAGAAAAATACACGAAATATTCCCACACGCATGTATGAAAAGAAACTGTCCAACAATAAATACAATAAGAGATAAAAACCTATTACATGACCGCAAATTAAGATAAACCGAAAACGTTGCCTTATCTCAGAACATATTAGACGCCACACCAAATACAATACAACGTACGAAAGATAATATACGATGCAACAAATATTATTCTGCAATCTTGTTCATGTTACTTTTAAGATAAACAGAAGAAGGGCTTCAATTTTAATGAAGTGTATGCGCTGGTGGCGAAGCTTTCGACTGTCAGGACCCTCTTGGCTGTTAGCAATAAATTAAAATTTCACATAGAACAAATTGATATATGTAGTGCCTTCCTGAATGGAATTCTTTCGGAAGATGTGTATCTTGAGATACCCGAAGGGATAGAAACTAAAATTGATAGACATAATAATGTTTTGAAATTGAATAGGTCTATCTATGGTCTAAAGCAGTCGCCCAACGTATGGAACAAATTGTTTAACGAGTTCCTTGTTGCTCTTGGCTTTGTGCAGAGTACGGCGGATGACTGCTTATATATATATAAAAATAAAAATGATGGGACTGTAGTCTTTTTACTCACATATGTTGACGATGTCCTGATTAGCTCAAATAACAAAACACAAATCACATTTTTTAAAAAGGAAATAAATAAAAGGTTTAAGTGTAAGGATCTGGGAAAGGTCAAGAAATATTTAGGTTTGAATATCAATCACAATTGTGAAGATGGCATACTGGAAATTGAGCAGAGGGGTCTCATTGAGTCTGTTGCTAGGCGTTATGGCGTTGATAACTGCGCTCCGACCTACACACCCATTGACCCTAAACTCCAATTGGACAGGGATCTCAATGCGTGTGATAGTGTACTCAACAACAACTATCAACAGCTCGTGGGATGCCTAATGTATCTGATGCTAGGATCACGGCCCGATATTTGCTTTGCAATATTGTATTTTAGCCAATTCTCCAGTTATGCCACTGACGAACATTATAAATACTTATTGAGAGTACTAAAATATTTAGTTACCACAAAAGATAAAAAATTAATATTTTCAAATGAACATGATAATAACGGCAATATTTTAGAAACTTTTTCTGATGCCGATTGGGGTAACTGTATCACCACAAGACAGTCTATCTCTGGTTACTGTGTCTTTGTTTATGAATCACTGGTGTCCTGGTCTAGCAAGAAGCAACCAACTGTAGCACTATCTAGCACTGAGAGTGAGTTGATTGCAATATGCGATGCTACCACTGAGTCGATCTGGTTGAAGTATCTGTTAAGTGACTTTTGCATTCAGATTAATAACAGAGCTGTGATTTATGAAGATAACCAGAGTTGTCTGGCTCTTCTGCACTCTGGAAAGTGGAATACTCGCAGATCCAAACATATAGATGTAAAGTACCGTTTTGTGTGCAATCACGTAGATATAGATTTTAAGTATTCGTACGTACCGACTTCGCGACAGTTGGGGGACGTTTTCACGAAGGGCTGCCCGAAGCCTAAATTTGATATGTTTTGTAAACTGTTAAAATTAATGTAACTTTTTGTATATGTTTACCATTTGTGTTGATATTTTTTTTGTGTTGTAAATTCGTTGTGTTATTGTTGACCTTTGTCATTTTTGTTTTTAATGACTTTATTAATTTAGAAAATTTGTTTAATAGTATTTTTGACTTTATCTTATAAATATAATTTGAGGAGGCGTGTGAGAATAATAGCAAATTATATTATACGTTGACTTATTATTCTCGCACATCACATGTTGTGGCAACACTGTTTTTGTTGTTATTATTAATCTGTGATATTTGTGTTTGTAACTCAACTGTGATTATATGTTTTGTATGCCTTCTCGTCGCTCATCAACCTTCGTAACATCAACATGTCCGCTAATATTATGTGGAATAAAATTCGTGAAATAGTGAATATTTAGTCTTTTTATTTATGTGTTTGTAATGTGTGTTTCTAGTCGTCGTTCAATCTTTTCATCAGTGTAGGTTTTGTCATTGCTTTTCGTGTAGTTCGATCCGTTGGCAGTTCGTATTTTCTCACACTTTTATATATATTTTTAAATTAAAATCACACAATATTTATAAGACGTGACACTATAACAGAAGGTTAAATGTATACCTCATGTTAATAATTACACAATATATAAGATAAAACAATTGATAAATAAATTTATACACATTTTAATTGTACATCATGATACTAGTCAACGACATACCTAATATTTTTACCATTTTTATATCAATTTTTTATATGATATTTATATGTAACAATTTTGACTGCTTTGCTTATTTATTTTTTTAATACATACATTGTGTGACACATTATTTACTTATATATTCGTTCGTCCGTTTTGAATTGCAGGGGGGTGTTTGGATACAATTCCCTCATTTCCTCACAAACACATAACCTTACATTGACTAACACTGTATGTAACATGTATATTACATTTATTTGTTTTACATGGGGCGACACTGATCGCCAACACAATATTCTTTCCGCCACTGCTCGACGGAGAATGTTCTCCGGTTGTCAGTCATTGTACTAACGTCGCTAATAAATCGTTTTTCTAAGATGGAAGTCCGTGCTTATCTTTTCCATGTAAAGTGATCAGAACTCACCTCAATAATTTGTCAAATAAATGTCATTACAGTGAAATCGTTCTTTCTTATTTTTAACAAGAAACATGATCCAAGGTGAATGTATCCTCACATGATAGCAGAATGCAGTTTTTTCCTGTAAAATTTTTTTTTCATACCTAACTTGCTTTAATTGATGTGATATTAGTGAATTATTTAAGTCTTCAAGTATTTTAATATTGAACATGCAACGTGGAGTTGAATAGTTCAATGGTTATTTGGTCATCCAGTTATCTTATTTTCTGCAATAATGATCTCATAAATTGGTCTGTTCATAGACAATTAATTATGGCAAGCTCTTCAACAGCTGCTGAAATCATAGCAATATACGATTCAATAGATGATTTAAAAATAATTTGGTTACAAATTTATCAACAAATTACACCTGTACAAATGAATGAAGATAATATTTCTTCACATCAAAGGTCTTTATAAACAACTTTGACTGTATACATACTGGACTGCTAATACTGATAAAAAGCTGTGTTCAAAACAAACAGGCGTATCCCTGTTCAAAATGTTAGTTCATTATCAAATTTATTAATACTTATTGTCTTTTCCTTTGACTAGGTCTCTTCTTACCACAATTATTACTTTTAATTACGAATTAAATCGGTAATGTTGTAGTTTTATAAAACTCAGAAGTTCAAAAATTTCAGTTAAATCAATTTAAAATTTGATTTATTGATGCATATAAATAATCTTTTTTGTTGCTGTATGACGAATGTGTTGGGATACGATTCCCTCACTACCTCACGAACACGGGACGTCACATTGACTAACACTGTATGTAACATACTTTTACATTCATTCGTTTAACATGTGGCAACACTGATTGCCAATATAATATTCTTCCCGCCACTGCTCGACGGAGAATGTTCTCCGCTCGTCAGTCGTTGTACTAACGTCGAGAATAAACATTTTTCAAAATGGAAGTCCGTACTTATCTTTTCTGTGTAAAGTAACTAATCCTCACCTCAATATGTTAGCAGAGCTGCAAACAACAGAAATAAGTGCGGTAAATTGAAATGTAATAATTGTGTGTTTTATTAATATTTGAAAGTTCGTGTTTTCACGCAAAGTGAAAGGCTTAGTGCTGAGTGATACCTCCACGCAAAGTGGTAGGAAAAATTAAAATTCGTAAAGAAAAAGTTTAATTCGGTGATTAAAGTAAATATCCTGAAAAAGTGAAACGTTCAACAAAAGTAAAGTAACAAATTAAAAGTAAAATAAAAGTAAAATTGATGAAAACAACGGTAAAATCTTGGGCACCTGTGAAAACGTCAAAGTCAAAAGTCTGGAAAAAACAAATCAGATACGAGAGGATTCTATGGTTTGGTAGGCCACCGCATACAGTCAAAAACGGTTGGCAATTATTCATGCTGTGTTCCAGGGACTGAAACAACGAGAGAAAAGCGAAAATCCAAAAGTTGTTGAGTAGAAATTGTCGCAGATTGGTGTCATTTGGGCGAGGTAGCAGAAGGAAAACTTCGAAAAACACAAAAAAAGAAGCGAAATATTTAAGATAAGTAAAAAACCTAAGTTAATTTATATATATTTCGTGTGATTTTACCCAAAATTAATCTGAAAAATTTAAATTACAAGTAAATTAATATCATATTTCAGTATATTTCAGGAAAATTCTCAATCAGAAATTAAACAAAGTTGAGACTTGAAAGGTGGTATCGATAGCCTTCAAATTTTATCTTGCTGGTTGAGAATTGAACGAAAAAGGAAATCTTTGTTGGATGAGAATTATCGAACCCAACAAAAGAAAACTAATTTTCGAACATTGACACAAGTGACAGTTTTTTTCATGTTCACATTGAATAATAGATTGATAAATTGTTTCCCTTTCAGTAATCATCTTTCTCACATTTGTTGAATATTTTCGCATTGTGTATTAATTTGAACCTTGATATGTTTAATAGAATCATCGATGCTCTGATATAAGATTTGGGACTTAATTTAATTTGACTTTGGAAATTATTGACGAAAATAAAATCACAGTAATTTGACAGCTCAAGAAGCAGTAACAACGGCGGAGAGATCAACTCATCGTCGGCAATACATTTCGTAAGAATTAATTTAGAATATTGACTAATTAATAATATAATATTTTTTAACTTGCATTCCCAATCGAGCAGTTGAGACCGTGTTGTGCATTATCGTGCGGCTGAGACCGTGTTACCCCCTAAATTTAAGTTCTCGTGTTTCTGAGGTAGGGCATAAACTCCCTAATACCCGAAAATAATAATAAAATGTCGAGATTTGACAAGAAAAAAGTATTTGATGGAAGGAACTATGATGCCTGGAGGACCACGATGGTATCAACATTATATGCAGAGGGACTGTACCCAGTAATGCATGATGTTGAAACCAAAGTGCTGTTTTTGGGATTAGAACTAAATAATTTTTTAAACCCTGAGTCTGGTAATGCCAGTTTGGCTAATAGGATGGCATATTTTCGTAACCAAGAAAAGGGCAAAGCGTTAATTTATCAAGGATTAAACAACGAATTAATAGAAAGAGTAAAAGATTTAAAAACGATAAATCAAATTCTGAAAGTTCTAGATGAAAGGTATAAAAGATGCACGCAAGTTACATATATCAACGCGAAGCAGGCCTTTTAGAGGTTAAAATTTAATAGTTAAGGTAACATGAGAAGATACTTAGATGTGTTCTCTCGAGCAGCCCAGAAAATAAGGGACTGCGGGAAAATCTTAGACAAACAGGAGGAGATAGAACAACTCCTTATATCTCTGAACATGGATTATGACATGACAAGGCTGGAATTTAATACATTGAGCCAAGATCAAAAAACGATAGAGACTCTTCATGCCATGTTGATCAATAGATCAGATAGACTATATGATGAGGAAAAGTCTAGGAATATCAATAATAATAAATTTTGTAATTTTAATAATAATAATAGAAACCAAAGATTCCAATACGGTGGGAATTATAATAGATACAATTACACAAATAGAAATCAAAATATAGATCAGGGGAAAATGACATACAATAATAATCAAAAGTCAGAAATCCCTCAAAACAATAATAATAATAATTATGAAAATAGAAAATACAACAATAGTCAAAACCAAAATAATTTGCCAAATTCGAATAACTTAGTATGTTTTAAATGCCATGGCAAAGGGCACATAGCTAAGGTATGTCCGTCAAATAAAGAGGGTACAAAACCCCAAGACAAATTAGATGGTCCTGCACAAAATACAAGATACGGACGAAATAATCAAAATAATAATAACAATAAAAACAAAAAAGAACACGATGTACAGTGGTCAACGATGATCAGATATAAGGACCAAGGACCAAATAATAACACAAATAATAAATTGATAGACCTCATAACATCGAAAGATACAAAACAGGAGTCAGATTCTGATTATGTTCCTCTCACGAAGAGAATAATGTTAGATGGTGGAGCTCTGGCCCACGTCATCTCTGATTTATCGAAATTGTCTAATCCTATAATGCTGGAAATGCCTATCGAGTTAGAATGTCCCATCCAAGACACCTTACTCATTGCCACCCATATAGGAACAATGTTTATCAGGGTGGAAAATTCAGAGAGAAACCAGACGGTTATAAGATTAAAAAACGTACACTACGTACCACCCCTAAATGTGGATCTTATGTCAGGAATAAAAATAACTGAGAATAGAGCGCTAGGCATAGACCAAAATTTTTCGGCAGCGCATATATACGTCCGCGGGACGGACGAAGTGATTTTTTCAGCCCCAAAAATCAGGGGGGTGTACATGGTGAAGTACAAGATTGTACCGGAATCAATGGTCAATATTATAGATAGGGAAGACGATTTAAATAAGATATGTCCTTATAATAATAAATCGAATAAATTGGCATGCATGCCTAATATAAATTCCCAGGATGAGTGGATGGAATATGAAATAGAAGAAGAAATTGTTGAGGAAAGTCAGGAGGAAACGGAAGAGGATAGAGAGAATATTAAATAATGATACACAAGAAAAAGAAAATAATAATAACTTAGATGATAATAATATAATAAATATTAATAACGAATATAATAATAATAATACACAAAATTACAAAACGAATGAAGATAGTTGTGAAAGAAATGAGGATGTAGGCACTAACGATAATAATATAATAAATAATAATAATATAATAAACAATATAGAAGGAATAAGGGAGAATATAGAAAAAGCAAAAATAGATAAAAAAATGATATGGCATAGGAGATTGGGACACCTGTCAGGGAAAAATTTAAAATTCTTGACAAAGGTCTCAAGAGGTATTCCAAACGGAATTACATTTCGTGATGACGAATTCAGCCTGTGTGAGACTTGTGTGAAAGCAAACTTCAGGAGACTGGGACACAATGAAACTCGCAGTAAGCCAGAAAGAAAACTTGAACGCGTTTCATCCGATACAATGGGCCCCTTCTCACCAGAAATATATGGTGAAAAGTACGTGTTGATATTCGTGGATCATGCCACAAAATATACTTTTATCTCCACTGTTGAGAAAAAGTCAATGGTGTTTGAAGAATTCAAAAAATTATACATGAAATTAAAATCAAAATTTCCAGACTGTCCCATAGCTACTTTAAGATGTGACAATGCTAGGGAATATCTGGACTCAAACATGAAAACATTTTGTGAGGAAAACGGCGTGAACCTTGAGCCTGTCATTCCGTATTCACCGGAGTTGAATGCGATGGCCGAAAGGCAGAATCAAACAATTATGGCGAGGACTAGGGCCATGCTGTTTGACTCCAATTTAGATTTCAGGTTTTGGTCTTTAGCTGTTTTGACGGCTGTTTATGTTATAAACAGAAGCCCAACTAGGGCCAATAAAGATTATAAGACCCCATATGAAATGAATTAATTGCATTGAATGATGCACTAGACGATATATATGTGATCTAGAGACTAACTGAGAGCATTTTTTCTGTAACCAACCCAGTGCAAGTCTATGAGGACAATATATCTGCATCCAGAATTGCATCTGGGGGAGGCCAGAAACGATCCAGGTCTTTAGCGATCAAATGTTACGCAGTATTGGAAGCATTCAAAACAAACTAATAAGTTTTAACGATATTAGGTTGCCTGATCAAGTTGCCGACATACTTACTAAGACACTTGATCGGAAAACCTTCCAAAATATTGTTATGAGAATACTCCGGACAAGTCAACTTTTCGGCCAATAGTCTTAATTGACATAACCCTCAAAATTTTTTGATATTTGGTTTTGGACTGCGGATGGGTGTCGGTCTTTTAGCACCTATCATAAACCGAGCAGTCCATATGTCGTTTCACAATTCATATCACAATGTTCAATAGGTTCCCCGTCGCTGCTCTGCCTCTCTTATTGGTATCAGCATTCCCTAGTATATACAATTGATTCCCACAATAGCATACTCATATTAAAAACCCACACGATTAATTATAAGGACATATACATATACATATACATATATGATAATATTAATTCTAGACAGCTGACGATGAGGAGATATTGATCTCTCCAACCTGCCATATTATTTATAAATTTAAAAAAAAAAAAATCACACAATATTTATAAGACGTGACACAACAACAGAGGCTCATATGTATACCTCATGTTGGTAATTACACGATATATTTAAGATAAAACACATACTTCCACACACAAATTAATTATATATTATAATACTAGTCAACGACTTATTCAATTTTTTTTACCATTTTATAATATATATATATAGCAATTGTATATGACACTTACATGTAATAATTTTGACTGCTTTTGCTTATTTTAATATTTTTGTTGTTTATATGTTTTTTAAAAATACATACAATGTGTGACAAATTTTTTACTTATATGTTCGTTCGTCCGTTTTGAATCGCAGGGGGGTGTTGGGATACGATTCCCTCACTACCTCACGAACACGGGATGTCACATTGACTAACACTGTATGTAACATACTTTTACATTTATTCGTTTAACATGTGGCAACACTGATCACCAATATAATATTCTTTCCGCTACTGCTCGACGGAGAATGTTCTCCGCTCGTCAGTCGTTGTACTAACGTCGAGAATAAACATTTTTCAAAATGGAAGTCCGTACTTATCTTTTCTATGTAAAGTAACAAATCCTCACCTCAATAGAATGTTTTTATCTACTTGCGAAATATTCTTACAAATATGTCTAATTCTAATTTTTACATAGAAATTTATAATTAATTCGGTTAAATGCGGATCAGGTAGCTCTATGTTTTTAAACAGGAAACCAGTAAACTAACATTTTGAACGGGGATACGGGTGTCTGACTCAACTTCACCAGTTGTTCATTAGATACTGTGTTATTCTTATCAGTATTAGCAGTCCAGTATGTATATAGTCAAAGATAAAAACTGGCGTACAAAGTACCTCACTTTTACACTGATTTTCGATTCTGATTGGTTGGGATGTTCATTCTGGGGTACTTAGCATGCCAGCACGTGGCATCTATAGTCTGGACACTCAACCCCATGTTAAAACTGTTCCGTGTCGTCTCCATCATATATATATCCTCGAAGATGATAACTGATAATTCCTTCTAGTCCTTATTTGAGATTTTTGAAATTTCCAGATTCGAATTAGTGTATCCACTTTTCGCGCACTTTATAAGTTTTTTTTATTTCTTCTATATGAAAATACCTTTTATCACAAATTATTGAACTAACATTAATTAATGTTAATTATTAACAATATATGTTGCAAGTTCGATGAAGCTGACTAAATAATTTTAAAGTTGATTTTATATTTAAGAACCTAAAACTCCGTTAGGTGATTTAAAAATTAGATGCAGGTAATTGAGTAAGTTGTATTCACTTATTTCTGTTTGTTGAAGTGAAAATATCAAAAACTAATGTAGCATTAACATTTATTCAGATCTGAACCAGAAGAAGCCGATCGTGAGACTTGAGCGACAAAAGGCAAGAAGAAATCAATGTTGCTGGATTGCACTTTATGTATTTATCCATTGCCTTTTGATGATAATCTTCTCAAGTAGAATTATTCTGCAGTGTTTCAATCGACAGACTCAGTGTTAAGTTCATTTCATTCTTAATGACGTTCATCCCTAGTTTTTATTTATGTAAGTACAAAAGTTGCTTCAATATTCGGCATCGGTTTGAAAAAAATTGCCAGTTTCAAATGGGATTTCTATAATTGTTTGATATAAAACCGTCGAAATAAGTTGTTTTAAAATGTGGGTTGCCAAAAAGGAAAATGTCGAATTTTAAGTACCTGACATTTTTTTATGCACCTACTCTACTCTGTTGAATCTTTATTTTCTTGATTAACTTGCTGTTCTCCCTAATTACTTAATTATTCTAATTGTTATTTGTCATTTAGTTTCATACATACTTGTAGTCCGTTCCAAGTGAGAAGATAATTTTTTTTGAAGGTGCAAAGAGGAGGTCTGTAAACTGTAATAAATGTAACTGAAGTTGAATTAAATATCGCTGTACTATTCTCTGAGAATTACATGACGTCATTAAGGCAGTTACACATAATTATCAGCACAGTTGAGTGTAATCACTACATCATTGAGACTGAAAATTTGTAACATTCTCGGACACATAATTATGAATTTTTACTCTTTCCGTTTCCTTGTGCCTACAACCTGCTGTGACGTCATGTCTTTAATGAATAGGGTAGTTATAGACAATTTTTTTAAATTTTTTATACGCTTTTATTCTACTCACTCAATTTGTTGAAGTACACCGGATGACCAACTTCAGCGCTGCTTTCAAGTATTGCGACACATGCACACATAAACTTATATCCGTTTTTATCAGTTTTTTTTTCAATTTTTGTTTGGTTCTGTCTCGGAGAAAAAAGTGAGAAATTTTATTTTCTCTCGTCGTTATTTTTTTCTTCAAATTATAAAAGCGTATTTTTTTAAAACTCATTTTTGACATAACTTATTTATCCCTTATTTATTTAATTTTTTATTTTTTTATTTTTTTAATTAACTACAGATCTAACATTTTACAGCAGCCCCAGCCCCCATAATCTCAAATAATATATTTTTAATGAAACCCGCATGTTTTAAATGTTATTTTTTTGATTTTTTTTAATCGATAACTATCCATATTTTTCCATAAATTGTTGAAATTCAAAATTTTGAATTGCCAATGAATAACAAAAAAGTAAAAATTCTAAAAAAGAAAAGTACATAGTAATGACTGAGTTAAAATGGCAAGGGAGGACAACTTGTCCCTGTGGGATGTTGGTAAGTTGGATGGGAGATGAATAAGTTAGGATACACGCTGAATGCGAGACAAAGTATGCCTGTCCGTATACAATTATTATTTTGTCCAGCAATATTGAATTTAACTTCGGTAACGTTTACTATACTCTGTCCAATATAAGATGATCCCAACAAACATCAAAGAAAACACCAATCAGCCAATATGATTGCTTTAAATTGATTCATAATTGCCATTTATAAATAACTAGTCGTTAGCCCTGTCTTTGCCAGGCTGTGAAAAAATGATGACTAAATCTCAGTTAGAGAAGTCAAGAGTCTACGCTTACCAGCACATTGGCAGCAGTCAATAAAATTTCCGAGAAATTTTATCAGTAAGATCGTATTCTGTTGGAAAAAGAAAAAACAATTCCCGACGGTAACCCATGTAACTGACAGTGGAAAAAATACTTCTTCAAAAAGTGTTTTTGGCCCATATCTGCAACCCCTCTCAGGTTTTCAGAATTTTGAGAAAAAAAATCTAGATGCCAAACTGATGCACCAGTATGCCAATTTTCAGCCTTCTAGCTCAATTAGAAGTACGAAAAATAAATACGGATGGAAATCCGAACGTTTTGAATTTTATATAGTAGAATTCTAGGCACCTTGCTGTATAAAATAATATTCATAGTTTATTGATGGTAGCATTGTGTAGAAGCCAGGGATCATCGTTTATTGGACAAAGTACGGAGGTCATCTGTTTGCACCTTCAAAAAAAATTAACTTCTTATTTGAAAGTTGGAACAGTCTACAGTCCGTTCCAAAAAAGAAGATATAGTTCATTCCAAAAGAGAAGTTAATTTACTACCCGTAATATACAGAGTTTGCAGGTATCGTAGGTAATAGTGGGGGACGGAAAAAATAAGGATGCAAGTACGCTAGTTGGTATACAGTTTTTTATTTTTCCTTGCAATATTAATTTAACGTGGTGACTGAAGTTATGTAGACAATTAGACAAATTTGCGCCCTCCGATAAAAAGTCAATTGGAAAATTTTATCTCACTATGTAAATGTTAGTGTCGTTTGCAGTTCAGTTCTTTTCACTTTGAATCGCAAACGATACTTGTGTTTACTTAGTGAGATAATTTGTCCCAACTACAAACTGATTACGATTTTATTACATTGGCTTTATGAAAATTCGTCAACTTGTCTAAACGTATATATGTATAACTTCAGTGATGACATTTATTCCAAGCCGCTTCTTTGCATCTTCGAAAAAAATTACCTTCTCTTTTGGAACGACTATGTAGGCAAAATAAAAATTGTAGACGAACATACGTATTTTTTTTCGCGTCCAGTGTGTATCTTAACTTTTTCCTCTCTCCGCTATTACCCAAGACGCCTGCAGACTCATTGTATTGGGGGTACAAAATTATATATTTATTTAGAACAAACTGTAAGGTACATCCTTTGTCTTTTTCCTCACCTAATTAATCTTAAGTTTTATAGTTTAAAACCAATGCAATAAAATGATCTACCTTTTGAAAATTCAGTTAGAGTGAAGAAATGAACTGGCTGGTTACCAAATTCTCCTTAAATTTGAAACACATTCATGGATTAAGAAAAATGTTTTTTTCAATCATACTTTCATATATTTTTTATGCAAAATTTAAACGGGAATTTTTTCACCCAACGTAGTCGTAGCGAATCTTGGACGTACATTTGTTGAAATCTTTTTTAAAAACTGATTCTACAGAGTGAAAACTTTCCTCTACAGGCTGATTTTAGAATTGGTCGTGTTTTTTTATACTCAACTTAGTTTACCTGTTCTCTCATACTTTTAGATTCGGAAATAGTGTTTTAGTCATAACCTACGATGAAGAAATGCCAGCAATTAACTACAGAAGAAGAAGATGCTCTTCTGGTATGTCAAAAAGATTTCGTTTATTTTATTATCTAATTAATTATGATTCTAATTTAATACCTATTTTTTCACGTGTCATGAAATTAATACTTTTTAGGATCAAAGAGGATTGAAGGAAGTCCAGAGACGTATGAATATTCTCATTCATTCGTGTGCTGCCAATGAATTTCGACTATCCTGTAAAACAGTTGCTGATGTGTTGGAAATTATCAATATTTTTTCAGAAAAAACCCACATCACGTGGCGGACTTTCAAAACAGATCCCAAAAATAGATCTAGTGGGTGCAAAAATATTTTCTATAAAGAATACAGGTGTCAAAATTCCAATACACGAATTACTCCTGGCACAAAAAATCCTCACAGGAAGCATACTAATTGTGGAGCTCAAATGAGAATCACTGTGAAAAAAATTGGTCAACGAAACCGGTAAATTATTTCATACATTATTAATTTAAATTAGAGCATATGTATCACAGTTTTTATCTAATAATCAAGTAATTTTCCCAGTCTTAATCTAATAATCTAGTCCTTTTCCTAGAGTCCTAAATTCCTATTCTAATAATCATGTCCTTTATTCAAATTCTTTTTCTAATAATCAACTTTTGCCGCTAGAACTTCAAATTCATATTCATACATACAAGTTGTTCACATCTTAACTTCCCCAGAGGAAAATACACAAAAATTTTGTTTTTATTTCTTAAAAAGTTCCCATAATTTTTGCATCTTAATAAAATTTTGTGAAAAATCAAATTGTGAAAGTTTTAAGGTCGTATCATCAACATTGAGGAAAATATTGGCCAAATTTGCTGATGGCTATTCCACGTTTTGAAGATCGCTCGAACATTTAAGAAAACTCACAAAGAAAAGTTACATGGAGCTAAATGTGGTGATCTTGTAAGCCATGATATGGTAAAATAAGAACTGTAATTCAATTAGGAAATATATTTTCTAAATTATTCTCAATACGTGAATCATCCATTTGAAACAACTATATATCGGTGTTTTAAATAAAATATTGACTAACAAAGTTCAGATCGTCAAACATCAAATTGAATTTTTACATGGACATGTATACTATGTACCTAGATGGCTAACTTCGAAAAAAACGCCTCCAAATGCATTGCCTGTTTACACCTGACGCTATTTGAATTTTTAAGGAAAAATCCGCAGTTCTATGGACTTGAATTAATTTTTCTGTTTTTATTCAGTATAAAATCGTATAGGTAAAAAATTTAAAGGGGAATACATTTAACGTTCATAAAATTTTGAATACAATGGTCAGTTTAGTGAGTGGTTAAATTTCAAAAGAAAAACATTTTCGTCCATATAACTACGGGTATTTCTTGGAACAATCTGCCAATAGTGTCAGGCGTAAGTAGGCAACCATTTTGGACTCACTTTTAATACCCGTGTTACATAAAGTGTTCATATCCATGAATTTTTATGAAGAATTGATTACACCTTTATTTCTATCACAAATATGGGTACTTCTAGTTAATGTTCTACCTTTATTTTCATGAATATTGCTCTAATGTACTACAATATTTCATCATTCACATCAAATTATCATTCTGAACAGCAACTCACCGTGATAATGAGCCATCATTTTGATGTTTTCTTATTATCAGTCACTAATGTTTTTCAATATATTACACTGTACAGGCACTCAAATTCCGCTTCGTGGTGTGGGGTTTGTAATAGCACAGGACATTTACCGGAACAAAATTAGCAGTGCTGGAGAATCAGCGCCTTAAGATTTCTTTATATTCCACATCAAACACGGTCCAAACCAAATACTGCAAAATCCTATTTGAGCCAAATGCTTCAAATCTATTTTACTTATCCTGTTTCTCTCTTTCCTTTCATTCGTTCACACATGCGCTGTAATTTTTCTATAATTTTCGAATAGTCTGTTTGGATAAATTTATTTATTTTGTTTTTATCAAAGAAAAAAAACATTCAACAGCATTACCATAACTATTCCAGCAAAAGTCCCACGCCCCCATAAGCCAAAGAGCCCTGAAATGCTTCAGGGCTTGTATAATAATAGAAACAAGGTTATGAATAAATTTTATTTAAAAAAAAAGAACTGACTGCGTTAATCTGAATAAGTAGCTCTTATTGGTGGATATGCCTAAATTTTTGACTATAATTTTTTCAATCCTTAAATTCTCATTTTCTTTAATTAAACCTTTCTAATTTTTTAATTTTCAAATATAAATAGCTTCGGACATTCTCCAGATGATCAGGAACATTTTGAGCCTATTTTCATTAAAATCAATAAAGTAAGATACTTGTTCTGAGCGAACGAAATTCCGTTAGTTCCGGAGATAGACATACCAAGCATATAACCTCCTCCGTACGCAGTCAGTAAAAAACTTCAAATAGTGGCTCATACTTTTGTCTCATAATACAATAACCCCAACACTAAAAAACTGAAGTGATTAGAACCTGAACCACGGTGTGCTTTGTCAGTGTAATTGGTTTGGTAGTAATCCATATGAAAACATATAGAAGTAAAATTCAGTGATCCGCAAAAAAAAGATCAATTTTTTGGGGATCGATCTTTTTCTCGTGAAAAATCCAATTTTTGAATCGATCTTTTCCAACCAATTTTTTTGGAAAATTGATATTTTTAGAGTAAAATTGGTAAATGAAAAAACTGATGTAAAAAATGAAAATTTTCAATATTTTTTTTTTGAAATTTTGATTTATTATAAGTGAAAATAATTATTAATATTGATTTGTTCTTTTGTTGATTATTTATTCATTATTTCATTCTTATTAATTCATGTTCATGTCTTCATTGATTCGATTACAGTTTCTTTTTTTTAATAAATTGTAATTTTGCAAAAATGCAAAAAAACTTGGTTTGATTTTAAAAAAATTGATTTTTAAAAGACTGTCTTTTCATCTACGATTTTTGTAAATTAACAGTGTACCTGGAAAGGTAGAGTTTCAAGGAAGTTATTAATTCGATCCGTATATGTATCGGCTGTAGGCTTTTTTTTAAACGGCAAATTTTAACACATTCACCCTCCCAGAAAAATTCTTAATGAGGTCACTGGGCACTTTTTATACAAATTCATAATAACATTTAGAACTTGTGTCTTATTTTAATTGATTAATTAATTCATTTTTATTTTTTCTGTCACAGGTCCAAAGATAAACACTTGCCGCAATATCCTACCAAAATTCTATTTTTAAATGAGCACAATCATTATTCGGATTGTGTTAATAATATAAGGCATAGTGATGTCTCGGAAGTCATTAAAAAGAAATTCCTGACATTGTTTGAAGCAGGCCATTCACCATTTTCAGCCTTAGATATGCATAAAACGGAACTGCAAGCTGAATATGGGGAAAATTATTGTATAGCGGCTGGTGATCGTAGTATTTACCCGGACTTGAAGTGGTGTCACAGGTTGATATTATTATTAATTTGATATTGTGAATAATTTAATAATGACTTGAGTGTACTTATATTCTTACTCCCAATATTTTTCGAATTCTTAAAAAGAAAATGAAACGACTGTGTGGATCTATCTCCTCATATAAGGTAAAGACCACAGCCCTCGTACTCAAACACCCTAACCCATTACCAGTGATGCATAAATAGTGCATTGAACTTCAAATAAAATAATTATTCCAAAAGAATAACAATTTGTTTTTGCTCATTGTCGTAAGTACAGTTTGATATCAGACTATGGTGGAAGGGTATATTCACTATTAAGGACAATTTAATTGTCAGCCATTTGTACTCACATTACCAAAATTATGCGTTGAAATTATTGCTTTTATAGTTCAGAGTTTAATCCCGAGGGTTTTTATGTTTGTCAATTCATAAAAAATTTACTACAAAGATGCCACGTACTTTGACCATCTAATTTATGGGTGACAAAATAAATTCTTCCTGAAACTAAATGCTGATTAGCAACCAGTGGAAAACATCTCAAATAAAAAGGTAATATAATAATATATATGAAAAACAAATGGATATACAAATGGATGAATCATATCATAACATGATAAATGAAAATACTAAAGGAAATTAATGAGATTCACAAAAAAAATCTTTAAAAGTAAAAAAAAATGGAAAATCTGAAAAATAAAAGTCTTTATTGGACTATAGAAAACAAAAACAACAAAACCAAGATGATGATGGGAACTCTTCTTTGTGTAGACGTGACTAGACCTGTAATTAAGATTCGGTTAGTGTACATTGGGTATTTTATTTCAAAGTTTGATGTGTGAATTGGCTAGCAAATGTTTAGTCATAATGTCAGCTAATTATTTCTTGGTTTTGACTCAAAATTTTTACTAGATATAGTTTACCATAGTTTCTAACATAGTCCCAGTTTTTAACAGAAACATGTCTAAACTCTAGGTTCACATCTTTCTTAACACAAATTGTATAGCAGCTGTATTGTTGCACCAAAGTTGAACTGGGAGGAAACTTTGATTTAGTATGTGTTATGAAACTTTATTAATTACAATAATCCTTTGACAACTTTGCGGTATGCTAATAAATTTGCTCATTGATGGAAAGAGCTGTAAAATTTTGTTTATGACTTCTCCAATTAATAGTATCATTAAATAATTGTAAAATATAATTACTAATAGATTTAGAATTTTCATTGTTGCTAAAACTAGCATCAGTATAACGTTCAAAGGGTTCAGCGATACTTTTATAGATTAGACCTAATTTGGAAATTCTCAAATGTATCAAAACACAAAAAATATAAAACATAGGCAAGTTATTGATTGATTTCTTAGCAAATTGAATAATGGAATATAATATATTCAATGTCTGTACCAAATTCTGAGACTATTAAAAAGTTACACATTTTAGAATCATTTGAGCCCCAGAAATGAAACATTATTGGGATGTAATGGACAAACCATTGAGCTAATTTGGACCAAAAATTAGAGGGTCTGTTTTTCTCTAGATCCAAATAAGTGTACTAAATTTTGAGATTATAAGATAAAAATTGCGACTTATACCGAGTCATGTAGAAATGTGTACATATGTATATATGAATTTCAGCTAATAGTGCCAAAATTTTCACGGTGTCCCGATACTAAAAATGAACCTACCCTCACCCCATGATTTCAATAAAAGATCAATTTTAATTTGTAAATTTTCTTTGAAAACCTACATAATAATAAAAATTGAAGGTATACAAAAATCATTAGGTGGAATTGATAACTAACCTTGAAAATAAAATATTCCAACTGGAATTTAAAAAATTAATTACAGCTCTCAGAATAGAGCTTTCAAAACAAAACTTGGCAAAAACTATTTAAGGATAAGTGTGTACATGAGATTAAAATTTGATGAAAATCTGTCAACTGGGAGAGGCATGATGCTGTAACAAAAAAATAATATATATAAGTGTAGAAAATTGTATGATAGTATACAGAATTTTTTGATTTCTCAAAAATTTTTGACAAAAACTATAGCATTAGTGCAGGAAATATTTAACATAAAGAAATAGTAATAAATTAACTGACGTAACAAGTATTATTGTCTCGTTCACACAATGCTGTTTTGCCAGCACTTGTAGTGCTAATTGGCTGGTTCATTCAAACGATGCTGGTGAAAAAGTTGGTGTTCTTGTTGATTTATCTGTTATCACTGGAGATCAGTTGTACTTATTATTCAATTAATTTTCAATATTTTCAAATATAATTCACAAATGAATAGATTTGAGTACAAATTTCATTCAAATCATCCTGAAACATACCAGAACAACCTTTCAAATTTTCACCATTGACTATTCCTTTGTTGCCGATAAAATTTTTTTGTAACAAATTGATTTGAACAAGTTCTAAAATTCCATCACATCTCCAGATTTTCAGCTATAACTCATCTATCAGAAAACAGATTCAAACAAAATTTCTTTGAAATAATCCTCAAACATTGTTTAACAACCCAATAAAATTTCACTGTTGAATATTGTTTGGTTATGGAGAGAAGTCGTTCGAAATATAACCGAAATAATTATAATCAAATTTTCTCAAATTAAAAAATACTCTATACCTACTTAAAAATATTTTCCCAGACAACAGTAAACTTTATTTCCAACTCTAATTAAGTCTCTTAATTAATAACTTTGCAATAGGGATAAACTTTTCTTTGAAAATTAACTTTCGAGATTTCTGTAAGTAATTGTGATACCTGATAACAATTGTTAACATTCGAACTGTTTCACCAGCTGTTAATTCACATGATGCTTTTCATCAGTTAGCCGGTGTACTGGCAGCAAAGGTTGAAAAATTTCAACTTTACCAGCATGCCAGTGGACTGGTAAATCTGCCCTTTACTTGGTGGTGCTTATCAGCAACCAGCATAGATTCTCTACCAACACTGGTAAAACAGCATTGTGTAAACAAGGCTTATGAAAAATCTAAAATTATTTTATCATAATACAAAAATTGTGTTAGAAGAAAATTTTTGAAAGTCTTCTATTTATTTTCTCAAACTGCTAAACTAAGAGTTATACGACAATCCTGGAAATTTTTAATCATTTTCATTGCATTAAAAATTTCATTATTTTTAAGTTAAAGTTCTGTAAATATTAGTCTGGCAATACGCCATTTTATATCCTACAGCTCATAAATGAATTCATTGATAAGTCTGATTCACACTTAGCTAGTTCTCTAGCTACTAGTCAGCTACTTGGGGCACTATTCTGTTGAAAGATGAAGTCACTAGGCCATTTTAGTCATCTAAAGTCTACTTTAACTTGACAGATAGTTTTATACAAATCTCATTTGAATCTCATAAGGCGAACTGCCAAGTTTAAGTTGATTTTAAATGATTCAAACTGTAGTGAATTCAAAAGTTAACAGAATATTACTCCAAGTAGCTGGCTAGTAGCATAAAAACTAGCCAAGTGTGAATTAGGCTATATTCATGTTTAATTTAAGAAATTATCATAGTTTTTGATGATTTCACTAATTTTATAGAGCTTCTTCATTGTTTTACTTGAAATCTACTTTTACCTAACAAACTTAAGGCTAAAAAAACAACTCTCTTATCATACAAAATTTTGTGGGAACAGTTTATACAATCAAAGTTATCAAATGTAGTTACAAAAGAACCACCATTTGTTGAATTCTGAAATTTTTCTGAAACATTAACATGTGTTTCTAAATAAAGATTCTGTGAAAATTTTGTTGAAATTGTACCATTGGTTCTTGAGATATAGCTGAAATTCTGAAAGGTTTATGTGATTCAAACTGTGGATATAAAATGGTGTATTGCCGTACTTGTATCTATAGGACTCTATTTAGGTGAATTCTGTTAATTTTTGAGGCATAAGGTTAGTTCGGGCAACCATTTTTCTGGTAATTCTGATAAAATTTCTGGTTGTTATATCAAAACACTTCCCCGGCATTAGCAAATGTTTCTGATAAAATAACAGTACCTTCAGAGGGGTCCTGTTAAATTATTAGAAATTTCTGATAATTTTTGAAATAAAAGAATTACAGAATCTGCTAAAACATGTTTCTGTAAGTTTTTTTGTAGAAATTTTACCAGAATTATCAAAAAAATGGCTGCCTAGACAAGCCTATAAACTTCTATCTATGACTATAATTATAAAACTAAATAAACTCAGCTTAATACTGGTGGCAGTACAGTGTGGGTCAAGATAACATAATATGTATAATTGGCGGATGTGATTTTTATTACGAAACATTCGGCAACTTTACTATTAATTGAATACTGAAAATTTTTCATTTTAGTTAAAATTACTTTATTTCTCTCTTGTTATTGATCTTTCAAGCATGAACGATGATGCTTCAAAAACTGTCGATAAAAAGCAAAGTCGGGAGGACCTTAATCCTTCGATTATACTGATATATAAGAGATATTGTGCCTTCATGTTTTTATTACTATGCACAGTTGTAAATCCGAATTATTATGTATAGTCACTTTTATCAGTATTTTCAGTGTTTCCAAATTGTCTAATTTTGTTTTTTGGTTTGCAAAAAGAAAGGCTTATCAGTATTAAATTAATAAAATTATTCATTAGGGGAACAAGAGGGAAAGTTTTTGAAGAAAAATCATAAGAAAAACAAAAAAAATTCACCAGAATTTGATAATTATAGTCTTAATAAACAATGTCTTTAAAATACTAATGTCTGAATAAATTTACATCAGTATTGTATGGTAATGGTACTAAGCAGTTTTAATATTATAGTGGTGGGAAATTCCAGATTGGGTGGAAATAGTTTCATAAGTTCTTTTATTAGAACGCTACATCAGGCATTGTGTGATTAATGATACTATTTCGTTGCGTTATTTTTAAAATATGCTTTTCAGGTTAGACTCTTTATTAGCAGGTATGCGCATGAGGCTGATAAGAGATGAGCCTCCATCTTGTGTTATTTGTTTTTTCATGAATTTTACATTGTTTATTATTACTATGCATATAATAACACAAAATGGCAGTTCATTTCCTATCACCCTCATGCGCATACCTGCTAATAAAGAGCCTTAATTCAGGTATTTGTTACGTTTCTGGTATTAATGTTTACATTGGTAAATAGCATTTCTAGTATTGTTTCTTATATCAAAATTCTTTCCATGATTTCAAGTACTCATGGATAGTTTACACGGCCAGCTACTGTAACCCTGTACCCAGCATGGTGTTAGTGCTTAGTACATTAATTTTGAGGTTGGTTGTCTCACCTCGTATAAAATGAGCTCCTTCTGTAGTGGATGTCAGAGGTGCTCCCAATGACCAAATTTTGATTTTTCCCTTATTTCTCTTTTCTTTTTATTTTATGTAATGAGTTTGGCTTCTACAATTGCCTAATTTTATGCTTTAATTTTTTTTGAATTAGATTGTACCAGAAAATCAAAATAAAGGAGTACGGAGAAGAACAGAAAATAGCAGAGAAATTGGAAAACAAGAGTTGTAAATTCAGTGACTGCATGCGGTACAAAATTATTGATAGTCAACTTGTGATTGCTATCTGTACGCCACTAATGAAGAGAGTCCACGAACAGTGGCCGTATAGTTCCAAATTGCTATTTATTGACTCGACTGGTAACTCTGATAAAGATCAACATCGAGTATTTTCATTGCTGACTCACAGCTTTGCAGGTGCTCTTCCTCTGGGAATTATTATTACATCAACTGAAAAAGTTGATGTTCTTGAAGGAGGTTTAAAATTGATTTTAGAAATAGTTGGTGAAGATAAAGTCTTCTATAATTCCGGACAGCCAGATGTTATTATGACTGAAAATTGTGCTTCAGAAAGAAACGCTTTTTGTGCCGTTTTTCCTACCTCAAAATTGTTACTTTGCAGTTTTCATATTTTGCAAGCAGTTTGGCAGTACATTTGGAAGAAAGATAATTGGAATAATTCTATACCCACAGTGTACAAACCACTAGTATATGCACAGTTCAAAAAAATGGTTTATGCCAAAGATGAAGCTGAATTGTTAAATATTTTTGAATCATTTAAAAACATGGAAATCATGAACAGTAATCCAAAAATTATGAAGTATGCCACAGATCTATTCAAGTCCAGAGAATTATGGGCTTCGCATTTAAAAAAAAATATTTTGGTTCAAGGTGATGATATAAATAACCATTCCGAAGTAACTATGTGGATACTAAAAGAGAAATTATGTGATCGCAAAAGAGTTTATAATTTAATTCAGTTAATAGATTTTATTCTCACCAGAATAGATCCGTATTATCAACGTAAACTTATGGATTTCTGTTCTGGAAAAGATCTGTTCATGCAAAAAATATATCAAAGTGATAAAACAACTGATAGTTTGGTTTCTGAATCATTAGATGAATATGGAGTTATGTTTAACGTTATTAATTCTTTAAAAAATTTAGAATATTTGGTAGATTCAAAACTTGAAATATGTACATGTTTTTATGGTCAAAAAGGAGTTCTATGTGAGCACCAGCTTGCTGTTCTCAAATTTAAATTAGAAAATAATTTATTTAATAAGAAAAAATCCGTGTCTACTAATCTCTGTTTTGAAAATGAACATCAAAGGAAACAATTGCATTCTATTGCTTTTGGGTCCAATAATGTCCCATCTAATTGGTATAATTCCTTAGAAATTCAATCTAATGAAAATTCAGTGAATAATGTAAAAGATGATGTAAGAGAGAATGGCTGTATCAGGCTTATTTCTGAAATACCAGTACCAGAAAGCCGTTCAGATTTACATACTGTTGGGATTAGTGAAGAAAAAACACAAAATGTTTTACAGTTACATCAACAGTTCAATGATTTCTTTCTAGACGAGATTAAAACTCAAGAAGGTATTTCATTGTTCACAACTTTCTACAGACAGTTTTTTAGCATTAAAAGTCGTAGTGAGAGGGAGCATGTACTGTACAACATTAAAAGATCTCGTAGGCATGAAAATATTAAGGTCCAGTCAACATCAGTCAGTCAAAGAAAAAATAAAATTGATGGCATAAGACCAATACCTCCTGGTCAGCCAAGGAAGTCCAAATATGTTGATCATCCGTATAGTGCTACTTCATATTTGAAGAAAAAAGCATCCCATTATCCAAATATCTGTGTTAATAATAATAATAATAATAATTTAGTTGCTTAAAACATGATTATCATGTCTTGTGGTTGCCTTTACATTTTTGTGGTTTATGGTAAATCAGTGTTTTACCGTCCCAAGCCTTTTTCCATCTGCATATTTCTTTCAAACCATACATAAAGACCTAAATTACAGAAATACTCTTGTAAATACCAGTTATAAATTATTATTTAAAAACTACAATTTTTCTTTAAAATAATGCCACCCCTCTAATTCTGTTCCCCTCTAAATAATGGCCTGTTTGTGTTAATATCTGCAGTTTAAAAAAAAAGACCTCAGTTAATAAAATTAAGGCTCTTTACTACCAGGTATGCACATGAGGGTGATGAGAAATGAGCTACCATTTCGTGTTATTCGTGTTTTCATTAATTTTACATTGTTTATAATTACGAATATGTATATATTACCCAAAATAGTAGGGATAGGATAACTATCGATAATTATCAATAAATAAGAAGGACTATCGTTAATTATCGATGCAATGTTAGCAATAACTATTGATGGCTTCCAAATTTTGGGTTTTTGTAACTAAAATTGTCTTTTTAAATACGAAAAAAAAAAAATTTATTCATGATTGATTGAAGATGCCTCTTAAAATGTTTTGCAACTTCATTTTTTCTAGCAACTGATGAATCAGGATAAAGATTTCTCTTCTATTGTTATGTTTTTGCTTGGTGTTTTTGAAAATTTTTGAGTCAAAGTAGGGAGGAGGGAACTATCGATAGTTATCGATAAGTGAAAAGTCCGACAGTTTTTATCCTTACAAAATAGTGGTTCATCTTTTATCACCCTCATGCATATACCTGGAGTGTGTTCAGAATTAGCAACCGACCGAAGGTTGTCAGAAAAGTTAACATTAACCGAGAAAATAAGGATCCCGAATCAGCAACTTGCTCCACCCCAAAAAGTGGTTGTCGAATTTATAATGTCCTTAATTAGGACTCGGTTGACGGTGGGCGTGGACAACCATTAACCATCTCGGAAGACCGAGAACATTCTTACCCCAGTTGAGCGACGAGTTGTCCGATCTAAATTTAAAAAAATCAACAAATGTTATCGCATTATATTGTTGTTGTTGTTATCCAAACCCAGCAATGGCGGCCTTTCAACAAAGTATAATGGCATTTTAGGAAGAGTTTGTTTGCGATTCATCATCATTCACTTGAACAAATATAGTTTGAATTTTAAATTCACATTACCATGTCGTCAACTAACCTTTTGATTTTGAATGAGTGATAAAATTTAATTTTTTGGGTAAGGTTAACGTTAACTTTTTGTTAACTGAGTTCGTAATCAACGTGGTTGACTGCCTCAACTATCAGACAACCATTCGTCACCCTAAAGTGGCTGGAATAGGTGTGGTCAACTTATTAACAAGTGTTAACCGTTTTTTTTTTCTTCAGTTATGTGACCGTCAACCATGGTTGCGTGAATTTTAATCTAGTTGCTGATTCTGAACACACTCCTGGTAGTAAATAGTGATGGGCACTTATCGGTTTTTTGATAATCAATTAATTTTTACGCAAGTAATCGATTAATTAATACTCGTTCAAGCTTGGGCAAAGCTGTAAAAATCAGGGAAAATTTTCAAGGTTATTTTTATCACCCTTTTCACAGGAATTTGATAAAATAAATTGATTTGATTGGCAGATTTTATATTTTGATAAAAAGATACTTGTATCTTGTTTGTATTCTTAATAATTTATCTATCTGTACTTTATGAAAATAACAATTTTATTTGATACCGCTTTCATTATTTTTAATAAACTGGCTTGGATGATTTTAACTAAATAAATTGTTTCATCTACTATGATGGTTTTGAAATTTTTTTTTTGAAGTTAGAGGTTACTATACTGGAAAAAAAAATCAATAATGTAAAATTATCATGGTACTAAGTAAGTTGTATTCCTCTTCAGACTTCAGTAATAACGCTGCATTTTTGAGCATCATAATACTGATAAAAAATGAGATAATGTAATAAATTTATAAAACTTTTTCTTAATCAAATTTTTTTGTTTCTAAATCATTCTCTGTTTTGGTTCTCTCTTAAGTCTTCAGCCATCAATTACTTTTCTTCCATTTTAAAATTTCTCTAAATGTTGATTATGGATCTTCTACTTGGCATCTGTATCTGTACTTGTTTTTGCTGCCATTTTCTGTCTGGTGTTTTTTTTTTTTTTGGTTTTATTTGAAATAAACTTTTTGTTGGAAATATTATTGTAGCTAATAAACAAATAGTTGACTCAAGGAAATTTTTCCTGGAAAAGTTCGAACATTTTAACAAGAGTGAGGTCTTCAGGTAAATATTTTACTTCTTTAAGGCAGTTGCCCAATGTGTATATGGGGAAACTTTTTAGGAGCAATGGTGGAATCAACAGTTTTCATTGAAACCTGTGAGAGTCTTTCAGTTAATACACTCCTTTTACCTACATCACTTAGTGATCTATTTTTTTCAGTGAGGCGTATTCATTGCATGATAAAATTCTAAATGCTTCTATGAACAAATTTCTGTATATTGTTACAATTCTTGAGAGGAGTCATTTTGTAAATTATATTTTATTAATAAAAAAAATTATTTTTTACCCGAAGGATATTAGGAAAGTGACTTTATATTTTAAAAACTTTTGAGCTTGATAGTAATACACTTTCATTTGGATAAAAAGTCGTTCAGCTGGGATTCATTAATTTTACTAATATGTCTAATTATACTTTTTTTTTATCATTATTGTTTTATATAATTTCATTCTAGAATACTCACAGTATACAAAAGTATTCTGTTAGCTAACACGAATGGATACTCTCTTCAGTGCTTTTCACCAACGATAAATTTCCGTATTAGGTTTTTTTTTTTTTTTTTTTTCAATGTTTTATGTGATTGGTGGGATCGAGAGGCAAAAGGCACAATACCAGTTGAGGCATCTTTTGGATGATGCAGGGGGCCTCGTCCAAGGCATGTCACTTTGTATGTCAGTAGGGTAATCTGCATGGAGTGGGGAAGAGCCCCACCCACGTTGCCCCCAAAATGGCATACCATGGACCGCCCCCTGCATCTGCCCAAAAGATCCCACCATCTAAGTAATAAGTGAACCACAGACTCTGAAGCTTATTGTAATAAATCTGTCTTTCGAACTAAGTCTACTTAATGTTATAATTAATTTTCTATTGTTACTATAAAAAAAATAAAAAATAAATTCTTTTCCAGTTTTAACCTAACAATCGGCTTAATTAATTTTATAGGGCATAAGAAAAACAAAAAGCATCTCTCTAAGGTTCAATCACCCATTGCTCGAGTGGTAGGCATGAACTTTATATCAGCGCCGATTGTCAACATTCAGAAATACAACAAAAAATAGAATGTAAACGGCTTTCTGTATTGTAATAATAAAAAATAGCAAAAATGCGGCAACCTACAAAAGCACTTGAAAGTAGTATCATTTTGTTTTAGCATTCTGTGATTTTCATCAATATGTACCTTTAATGAATGTTTATTTTATTTCATTTCCCAATTTGGAAAAGGATTTACAAATGTGACTGAAACAATTCTCACAAGTGTGTACAAAAATTCGGCCAATCAGAATCTAGAGAGATGAAAAATCAACATTTTCACTTGAGAAACATTTGTGAAAAATTTGTCTATTATTAAAAACTCCCACTCGGACATACTTAAATGTTACCAAAAAAGTTCTGATGTTACAAGAATGTTTCAGAAATATTATGGTCGGAGAGATCATTAACGATGTCTCATTGTCTTACGGAGGTGGCAACCATAACCACTTGCCATAACCGACTATAAACATAATTTCTGATGGAAAAGCCCAAGCCAATTTCAACCATAACGAAATTTTTAAATAACAGCAGAACATAACCGAAATAAAATAAATAAATTAGTAACCATAAATGATAGTTACAAAAATTTGGTTTTCATCCATTTCCTAAGGAAAACCTTGCCTAAAATAGTAGCTGTAACCAATATTTTCAAGAAAAAACAGTAACCATAACCAAATACTATTTTGATCAATAAAAAACTCTGCAACTCTAATCATAATAGAAAAAAATGCTGCAGGACTGATGAAAAAAAATTGACAATAAATTTTATTTACATTTTATGCAAAGGTGATACTGAAACTCTTATCAGTGCAACTTTATATTGTCCCATTGGAATAAGAATTTTTTATTTCATTAATATTTCATGAATGTTTCAAAGGAAAATCTTTGCATGTATTCGATTCTCATTGCAATTTGCACCATAAATTCAGTGTTAAAATTTTATAGAAGTTTTAAAATTGTTTCAGTTGAAAGTTTAAAATGGCAACTTTCTTGTCCCAATTTATCTCATTGCAAAGGCATATTCTTTTGTAGATGCAAACAGTATCTGTGAATTTCTATATATTACCGATTCCTTTTTTTAGGGGGGAGTAGGTGGATGAGACTTTTTGGAATGAGATCAAATTCTAATGAATCATTTTATTAAAAAATCATTGAAATGCGAATCTCAAATGTAAATTTCATCCAACTTTCTAACTGTCAGTAAAAATTTTTGGATGTTGCTCAAATGTTATATAAAATTGATGCAATATTGCAGTGGATGATATTATTTTGTATTGTCATAAATCATGTCATTTGTCGGTAAATGTTAAGATGCATCACAAACAACTGTGATGAAACATCTTTGTATCTTAGCGAATTGGTTCTTTTTTTTTTTTTCAATTTCGATTTCAATTTGATATCCCTATTTTGATTATTCTAGATCCCAGTTTCAATTTTGGAAGCTGATAATTCAGCAATAGATGCTAAATACTTGTTTCTCTGGGATTCCGAACTTTTTATTATTTTGTCATCCTGATTTTATTTTTTTCTTTTGTCATTTATATGATTTCATTATAAAATACTTATTAATAATGGCGCCACGTGATGTGGATGAAAAATGTATTTCTCTACTATTGTCACTTTCATTATTATAAAAGTTATTGTTTTGTTTTGTGTTGTTTTTTCTCTTATGCAGGTTTTTTATGAAAATCTACATACCAATTTAATCTCGTTAACCAACTTAGGGATGTGGGTTTATTCTCATATTACGTCTTAAAGGGAGTACATTTTTCTTCCTTTTTTTTTTATACATATTGTTAATATTTTCCCACTCAAAGCGGGTCACCTTTTCACTTTTAGATTGCCATATTACTTGTAGACCTAAAGAAAAATTTTCACCAAACGAAATTCACTTCCTTTGAGCATTTCAGTCACAAATGTAGGTGAATTTTTGATAAAAAGTAATAAAAATATTTTTTTCTCCAATTTCTGCATCACACTTGAAACAAAATAACGAGTTATAATAAAAAAAAATGTAATTCAAAATTAAAGAGGAAAAATGAAAGCAACCAAAAAATTCTACACGGGAGAGTTTTCAGGAACTATTCTAGCAACTTTTCTTGGTTCTTTATTGTGCGTTTTGGGACACTGCATTTCTGTCCAACTAATTGGAATCATAGGCACACCTGCAAATAAAGACGCATAAAAAATTGATCACTACCATACATCTGAGAAGACGCGTTTAATTTTGAAGACGATAATTACCTGCTTCACTATGAGCTATAACAACACCTAATTCATTTTCAATAGTTGATAATTGGTACGAATGAATTTCAGTTAACGGTAGCTAAAATTTGGATAAAGAAAATATCTAAATAGTGATAACTGAACATCAGATGTACTTATTAATTAATGACACGAAAGGATACAACTCGAGCGAGTATAATGTCGCCTGGTCGGTAACACTTATAAACATCAATGCGATCTTTATCTGTTGCTCTAATATCTTCTTTTCTTAGGACTGCACGATATGGTCGACTTAATACAACATCTCCGATGCATTTAATAAGACATTTACAATATCTTTGATTGAGGACTATTACCTAAACAGAAAAAAATATATCATTCAATAATCTATTTATTGACACTAATTTAACTGATATTTGAAATTTACTTTCGCTGTAACAATATCACCAGGAGCAGGAACAATGCTCTGCTCATTGATTCCATGAACCTCAACGATGTGCCTCTGAAAACAACAAAGGCGATAAATACGCAATAATTAACAAAATGGTAATGAACGATCGATAGTTGAAACAAATTACTTTCACAGAATTCTCTGTTTTTTCCGTGATTTTCACTATTCCGGCGAGAGACGAATGAATATATCCTTGGTGTTCGTAAGTACCATTTCCACTAATATGTTCATTGTCAAGCAAGCATAATCGTTGCCCTAAATTAATTCGTGTATACTGAGAAAATTAACCAATATAAAATCCATTTTAGTCTCATAAGATGAATATTTAATGGGCTCCTCACCTGGTACACATACGAGTGGTTTTTTAGAATGATCTTCCTCTAAATATGCTTGAGAAGACATTCTGCATTGAAGAACCGGCAAAATCTTACATAAAAAAAATTTCACATCAACATGGGATAGGTTTACAAACGCCAGGGTAACAACTTGTCGTAGATAAATAAGTGATGTGAGGCGGTAAATACGAGGAATGAAAATGAGTAAGAGAGAAGTTTTCAGACAGAATTTATTAGCAGACTAAAAATACAATTTCAAGTAAAATATGTTATGGCGAAGCAACAGCATTATCCCTAACAGAAAGTAGGGGAAGCAATTTGTGATGAGAGTGTACGTGTGACATATATATATATATATAGATTGATGTGATGATGAAGATGAAGAATGAGATGAGGTAGGATTTCGTATCAACACCCCCCTGAAATTTTACCAGTCGAGTTCTTCATTAGTACGATCGCTGAAATTTGTTGAGGTGAGTTCTGATCTTTTCATCCAAAGGAAATGAAGCACGGACATTTATCAATAAAAAGGTTTAATTACGACGTTGATATAACGACTGACGAGCGGAGAACATTCTCCGTCGAGCAGTGGCGGAAAAAATATTATGCTGGCGATCAGTGTCGCCACATGCGAAAAGAATAAATGTAATACTGTGTTACATGCAGTGTTGATTAATATAGGATTGTGTGTTCGTGAGGAAGTGAGGGAATCGTATCCCAACACCCCCCTGCGATTCAAAACGGACGAACGAACATATAAATGAATTAGTGTTACATACCGCATGTATTAAAAACAAACATATATAAAAATAAGCAATAGCAGTCAAAAATTATTACATGTAATTGTCATATAAGGTTACTATATATATAAAATGGTAAGAAAGAATAAATTTAGGTATGTCGTTGACTAGTACAATATTATATGATAAATGTTTATGTGTTCATGTATTGTTATATCTTAAATATATCGTGTATAGGTTAACATGAGGTATATATTTGACCTTATGTTATAGTGTCACGTCTTATAAATATGATGTGATTTTTAATTTTAACATATATAAAACTGTGTCGGAGAGATCAATATCTCCTCATCGTCAGCTGTCGGGAGATGATATTATTACATATATATCCTTATAATTAATTGTGTGTTTTTGGTATGAAATTTACTATTATGGGAATCAATGGAATATATTAGGGGATGCTGATACCAATAAGAGAGGCAGAGCAGCGACGGGGAACCTATTGAACGTTGTGAGGTGAATGGTGAAACGACATATGGACCGCTCGGTTTACGATAGGCGCTAAAAGACCGACGCCCATCCGCAGTCCAAAACCAAATATCAAAAAAAAATTTTGAGGGTTGAGTCAATTAAGACTAATGGCCGAAAAGTTGACTTGTTCGGAGTATTCTCATGACAATATTCTGGTACGTTTTCCGGTCAAGTGCCTTCGTTAAAATATCCGCTACTTGATCGGCTGACCTAATATCGTTGAACATAATTAACTTATTTTGAAATGCTTCCAAAACTGCGTAGCATTTGATCGCTAAAGACCTGGATCGTTTCTGGCCTCCCCCAGATGCAATTCTGGACGCCGATATGTTGTCCTCATAGACTTGCACTGGGTCGGTTACAGAGAAAACGTTCTCAGTGAGTCTCCAGATCACGTATATATCGTCAAGTGCGTCATTCAACGCAATCAATTCGGCTGCAGTTGACGATGTTGCAACCGAGTTCTGCCGGTGAACGGCCCAGTTTAACAAGTCTCCGTTAACAAAAATCATATAGCCTGTTGTGGAGCACCCTTTCTCCAAATTTTCTATTTGTATGGGTGAGTCGTCTACGTCGGGTGCATACGACGCATCGACAAATGCTTTAATCTGAGTTTGGTCAGAATGAAATACTAGAGAGAAGTCCCTTGTTGTTTTAAGGTACCTAATAATTCGACGGACATAGTTCTTAATTTCATTATTAGAGGATTTCTGAAAGCGTGACAGGTAATTAACGGCGAAGGCAATGTCCGGGCGGGTCAGCCTCGCTACATACAGCAAATTCCCTATCATGGCCCTGTATTCAGTGTCATCTACTCCATTAGCTGGCTTTCTTATTTTAAGGCCCGTTTCCATGGGTGTGGTTGTCGGATTGCATTCCGCCATACCAAATTTACGTAAAATTTTGTCTATGTATCTATTTTGTGTCAATATTATTTGTTTCCTCGAGATGTCCCGACTTATTTCAAAACCGACAAAGAAAGTTGGATTTCTTTCTATCTTCAATGTGAAATTTTTATTAAATGTATTTATTAGTTCTTGTGTCCACTCGTTGTGGTTGCTAGCCAACAACATGTCATCCACATAAACTATTAGGAGTGCCATTGCACCCTTATTATTTTGTTTTGTGTATAAACATCTATCTATCTTTGATTGAATAAATCCCGCTTGAGCTATTGTCGAGTTTAGTAAGTCGTACCAGCTTTTAGAAGACGTTTTTAGTCCGTATATTGACTTAATTAGTTTTAGACAATTATTTTCGCCTAACTGGCATCCTCTGGGATTTGATATATATATCGGGTATTTTATTTCTGAATTAAGGAAAGCTGTTTTAATGTCAAATTGTATTATATCTAGATTATATTTATTTGTGATGGATAATGTCCATCTTATCAGCCAATACTGCACTACCGGGGCATATGTTTCAGTTAAGGAATAGTGAGTAAGGTCCTTAAAACCCCTTGCAACTAACCTAGCTTTTGGTTTATGAATACCTTGATTGTCGGGTTTTGTGGTAAAACACCACTTGGTATCTACCATCCTCACATTCCGTTGTTTGGGAACAACCTCCCACACACCCATATCAGACAATGACTCCAACTCGTCAGTGATGGCTTTTTGCCACTCTGTCTTAAATGGATTGTTTTCCACATCCTCCCATTTTTGAGGGATGTGGTCCTCTATATAATTCTTATTTCTTTGTTTACATACGTTCAATATTAGAGTGTTTTCTGTTATATTATCTTGTTTGCTTTCGTATTTATTATTAATATTGTTTATATCTATTATGTTCCTCATTTCATCGAATCTGACATCGCAAGTTACGTGTGATTTGTCGATTAGCGGGTCCCTTATGCAGTACCCACTACTTGTATACCCTACAAATACGCCCTTGTCTGCCCTTTGTGTGAGTTTCGGATGTTCAGTATTTGTTTTCTTCTTTTTATTTTTTGTGGCCTGTTGTTGGCGAACCTCCATGGGTATATGTCTATAGGCGAGAGACCCAAAAACTCTCATGTTTGATAAATCCGGTTTTATTTCATAAAGCATTTCAAAAGGGGTTTTGTTATCTTTGTTTGCCCTTGTTGGGCTCCTATTTATGACATAGACCGCCGTCAGAACAGCCAATGACCAAAATTTAAAGTCTAATTCGGAGTCAAACAGCATAGCTCTAGTTCTAGCCATTATTGTTTGGTTCTGTCTTTCAGCCATTGCATTTAGCTCTGGTGAATACGGAACCACAGGCTCGAGACTTACGCCGTTTTCCTCACAAAAAGTCTTCATATGTGCATCTAAGTATTCTTTTGCATTGTCACATCTTAAGGTGGCAATGGGATGATCAGGAAATTTTGATTTTAGTTTCATATATAATTTTTTAAATTCTTCACATACCATTGATTTTTTCTCTATGGTAGAGACGAAGGTGTATTTAGTGGCATGATCTACAAATATCAATACGTACTTTTCACCGTATACACCCGGTGAAAAGGGGCCCATTGTATCCGATGAAACGAGTTCCAGTTTCCTCTCAGGCCTGGTTCTCGTACCATTATGTCCTAGTCTTTTTGAATTAGCCTTTACGCATACCTCGCATAAACTAAATTCATCATCTCGGAATGTTATTCCGCTAGGGATGCCTCTTGAGACCTTAGTCAAGAATCTTAAATTCTTTCCCGACAAGTGTCCCAGTCTCCTATGCCATATCATATTTTTTTGTGTTTTTAATTCTCCTTTACTTTCTTTCGACTCCTGGTTATTATTTGTTATTTCATTATCTATAGTGTTATTATTATCGCTTGAACCTATATCCTCGTTCATTTCTTTATCCTCCTCGCTAGTTTTCCTATTTTGGGTTTGATGGCTATTTTGTTCGTCATTTTGACTTATTATTGTGTTGTTATTATCATTATTATTATTAGTTACATTCTCTCTATTATCTTCATTTTCCTCCTGACTATCCTCAACGATTTCCTCTTCTATTTCATATTCCATCCATTCGTCTTGGGAATTTACATTGGGCATACATGCCAATTTATTTGATTTATTTTTATAAGGACATATTTTATTTATCTCGTTTTCATCTTCTATCATATTGACTGTGGATTCCGGCACAATTTCGTACTTGACCATGTATACCCCCCTTATTTTAGGGGCTGAGAAGAGTACTTCATTTGTTCCTCTGACATATATATGTGCCGCAGAGAAGTTTTGGTCTATACCCAGTGCCCTGTTCTCAGTTATTTTAATTCCTGACATCAGGTCTATATTTAGGGAAGGTACATAATGTACATTTTTAAGTCTTATTACCTTTTGTTTCCTTTCAGAATTTTCTACTCTAATAAACATCGTTCCTATATGTGTGGCAATTAATAAAGTGTCTTGGATGGCACATTCTAACTCTATCGGTTTTTCCAACATTATGGGGTTTGATAGTTTTGATAGGTCTGACACTACATGAGCAACAGCCCCTCCATCTAACATTATTCTATTCGTAAGGGGAATATATTCTGGGTTAGATTCGTGTCTTGTATCCCTAGATGTTATTAAATTTATTAATTTATTATTATTTGTATTTTTGTTATGTTCACTGTCCTTGTATCTTATCATCATGGACCACTGAACATCGTTCTCTTTTTTATTTTTGTAATTATTATTATTATTATTTCGCCCATATCGGGTATTTTGTGCAGGGCCATCTAGTTTATTTTGGGGTACTATATCCTCTTTATTGGACGGACATACCTTGGCTATGTGCCCCTTGCCATGGCACTTAAAGCATACTAGATTATCTGAATTCGGCAGGTTATTTTGATTTTGGGTATGTTTTCTATTTTCGTAATTATTATTGTTGTTATTTTGGGACATATCTGATTTTTGATTATTATTTTGTGTAATTTTCCCTTGATCTGTTCTTTGACCGTAATTTTGACTTCTGTTTGTGTTATTATACCTGTTGTAATTTCCTCCGTATTGGGATCTTTGATTTTTATTATTTTGATTAAAGTTACGAAATTTGTTATTATTATATCTTAACCTTTTTTCGTCATATAGTCTGTCTGACCTTTCGATCAGCATTGCGTGAAGGGTTTCAATTGTCTTCTGATCTTGACTCAAAGTATTGAATTCCAATCTAGTCATATCATAATCCATGTTTAAAGATATTAGGAGTTGTTCTATCTCCTCTTGTCTATCTAAATTTTTCCCACAGTCTCTTATTTTCTGAGCTGATTTCGAAAATACGTCTAGGTAACTCCTCATATTTCCCTCACTATTAAACTTTAATCTTTGAAAGGCCTGCTTCGCATTTATATATGTAACTTGCGTGCAGCTTTTATACCTTTCGTCGAGAACTTTTAGTATTTGGTTTATAGTTTTGAGATCTTTTACTCTTTCGATCAGGTCATTATTTAATCCCTGATAGATTAATGCTTTCCCCTTTTCCTGATTACGAAAGTATGTCATTCTGTTAGCTGGACTAGCGTTGCCAGATTCAGGGTTTAAAAAACTATTTAATTCCAATCCCAAAAATAGAACTTCAGTTTCATTGTCGTGCATAATTGGGTACAATCCCTCTGCATAGAGTGTAGAGACCATCATGGTCCTCCACGCGTCATAATTTCTCCCATCAAAAACTTTCTTTGTGTCAAAACGTGACATTTTGTCAATTTTGGATCTTCGGGAGTTCTAGGTCCTACCTCAGAAACACGAGAACTTAATTCTAGGGGGTAACACGGTCTTAACCGCACGATTATGCAAAACACGGTCTCAACCGCTCGATTGGGAATGCAAGTCAAATATTATATTACAATTCTTAATAATTAATCGATATTCTAATTAATTCTCACGAATATTGGCGCTGACGATGAGTTGATCTCTCCGCCGTTGTTTCAAATTCTTCTCAATCTATCGAAATTCTGGTATATTATCGCCAAAAAAAATTCTAAGTCGAAATTGGTTTCTGCGTTTGGTCTTGTTCCAGAACGAAAAACAATTCTGTTGAACACGTTAAAACATAAATTAGATTTCAAAGCAAAAATTATTCAACAGAAATACGAAAGTTAAGGCTGAAAGGAAAAATAATTTGTTATCTTTTGTCAATTTAAAGTACTCTATACAAATTGTGGACAGGAATAAACTGTCACTCAAGTCAAATGATATTCAATATTCTTCTTTTGTTATTCAAGATGTATTTTATTCAACCAATATTTCCTGTTTTCGACCACTTTCAACCAACGAGATAAAGTTTGAAAGGTTACCAATGACACCTTTCAAGTCTCAACTTCACTCGAACTTTGGTTTGGAGCTAACATGAAAATATATCGAACTTTTTACTTTACTTTAATTAATTTTCGAACTTTTATTACCAATTTTGGGCAAAAATCACATCAATTATTAATTAATTATTCTAGGTTTTACTTATCTTTTATTTTCTGTTCTTCTTTTCGGCGTTTCCCAGTGCTTCTTTGCGAAGTTGACTTGATTCTCCGACGTTGAGACTTTCAGACTTTCGACTTTTCGACTCTGATTTCTTCTCCGGAACACAGCACAAATAATTGCCAGCCGTTTTTGACTCTGCAACTTGGTTTTCCAAACCACAGGATTCTCTCGTACCTGATTTGCCTGCTCCAAACTTTCGACTTTGACGTTTTACTCGGCGCCCAGGATTTCACTGAAGTTTTCATCAATTTTAATTTTCACTTTTGATTCATTGAATTTACCGCTTTTTCGACTATTCCAGGATCGTTCCTTCGATTGCTGGAAACGAACTTTACGTTCACAAACTTTTAACTGTCCTTCCACTTTGCATGGAGGATTTTTTTAACACGAATTTTTT
This sequence comes from Ericerus pela, assembly GCA_011428145.1. Taxonomy (NCBI): domain Eukaryota; kingdom Metazoa; phylum Arthropoda; class Insecta; order Hemiptera; family Coccidae; genus Ericerus; species Ericerus pela. The sequence goes on from WOFM01000399.1 coordinate 68,452, forward strand.
ACTTTTTCGTGGCACATAAACTTTCACTTTTTAACAAATTACACGATTTCTATGAACACATATCGACTTCCGCACTTATTTCCGTTGGTCCGCAGCTCTGGCTACCATGTTGAGGTGAGTTCTGATCTTTTCATCCAAAGGAAATGAAGCACGGACATTTATCAATAAAAAGGTTTAATTACGACGTTGATATAACGACTGACGAGCGGAGAACATTCTCCGTCGAGCAGTGGCGGAAAAAATATTATGCTGGCGATCAGTGTCGCCACATGCGAAAAGAATAAATGTAATACTGTGTTACATGCAGTGTTGATTAATATAGGATTGTGTGTTCGTGAGGAAGTGAGGGAATCGTATCCCAACAAAATTTAATATATTAATTCACATAAAAATAATAAAAAATTAGATATTATTACAATATGGTAACTTTAAGTTTTGAAAATAATTTTTGGTTGCTGTGCTTCGAAATTTTGACTTGGTACGACTTGACTTTTTGGACGGGTATTTTCTTTAATAAATGTATATAATATTATGTGTACAAATTCGTATTTTTGAGAATTTTAATTATTAAATTTTCGAATTTTGTTCTATCTAAAGATTTTGTGAGTAAATCCGCTAGCTGATTTTCAGAATTGACAGATCTAAAGTGAATTACTTTTGTTGTAACGGAAATCCCACCTTCACTCATTTTTCATCATTATCATCACGATCACTATATATATGTCATACGTACACTCTCACCACGAAGTGCTTTTCCCCCTACTACTTTCAATCGTACATTGCTGTTGCTTCGCCATTTCATATTCTGTTAATATTGTATTAATCATTCGTGTAATAAACCTCCAGATTATTAGAAGTCTCAAGTTCTTTCGATCCTTGTTCTGTACGCCTCACATCATGGTAGCCATCGCTGCGGTAGAACTATGAGGAGAGACTTACAAACTTAAACAAATGAAATAATTTTTTTTGAATTCATTTACTGTTGCGCGAAAATCTTTTCATGTTTTCTGTTGAATTATACAAAATAGTTACCGGTTTATTTTCGAGAAGTTTAACTCGAAATATAATACATTTTTAATTTTTTAAAAATTCAAAATTGAATAAAAATTTGAAGCTGAAGTTCCCGACTTAATAACGGCCGATCCTGAAAGTCATCGAATGCTAAATTCAGGAAGGACCGCCAAAAAGATCGAGTGAACAGCCCAAGGAAACCTGCTCCCGTCGTCGAGGACTCATCGCAGATCCACACATCGAGGACCCAATTTTTCGGCCAACTCCAAACCAAAATTAAGCAGGCAGTACAACGGTAGACAGCAGAGTGCAGAAAACTGAAATTATTCGTCGGCGCAACAGAAAAAAGTAACGTACAATTTTCAAATTTTGTAAAGGTAATATTTATTGAAGTTAGTTATTTTTCGTGATTGCATAATTTTATTTTGAACTGAGCCCAATATAAAAAATAAAGAATTATAAATTTTTTATGCCCCCCACAATAAGTTTGTGCGAAGGAAAATTAGGAGAATACAATATTGAAAAGGAGGAACTGAAAGAATTAATTGATAAATTTGAAGACGAAAAAGTAATAGATGTAAAAATTGAAACTTACAACTTACCCTACGTCACATATTTTACTGGGGAAATAATATTAGAGTCCTTTGTAGTAGATATATCCGGAAGAATAGAAAACATTAGTACCTTAAAATATATTAAAATTTTGGAATCCTCAGTAAATTATTTTTCAAACAGAATTTATAGTTCAGAAAAATCAAAAGAAAAATTTATGAATAGATTTTTTAATTAATAAGTAACAACAAAAACTGGAGGATATCGAAAGAAAGAAAATTGAAAATAAAGAAAAAGAAAAAATAATTAAAAAAATTGAAAAGGAATCAATAGAGAATAAAAAATACGTAGCTGTCATTAATATCGAAAAAAGTGTGTTAGGATTTCGAAAAATTAAAGAAAATATGGCATCCCAAAACGAAATTAAACCTATACAAGCGCCATTGGGAAAAGTGTTTAATGGAAAGTATTACTTTGATTGGCGAAGAATGATAATTTCGGCCATTAGGGGAGCCGGGTATTATGATATTTTCGGAGAACATGAATTCCTGCAATTATATATTGACCATATAGACGATCTAAATTTTCGTCCCGAAAAAGATATAAGCTATTGTAAAATGCAAGACAATGCAAAAGCATTTATACTGGAAAGAGTGTCGAATGAAATAACAAAACAAATAAGGGATTGTAATACAGCGATATTAATGTTAAAAAAAATGGATAATATTTATGGTACGAAAACTTCCGTCACAGCAAATATAGCGAAGGCAAAATGGACTGAGTTTAGATTTCAACCAGGAGGAAATATGAAGGGTTTCTTAAAAAAATGGGATGAATTAGTAACCGACGTAAGAGATAGCGGTAAAGAAGTCACTGAATCGGAAGAATTAGAGAATCTGCAATTAGCTTTATGCTATGAACAAGCAATTGCGAAAATTCAATATGAAAATTTACCTTCAAAAGAAAAAAATTTAGATAATTTTAAAAGAATATTAAGGGAAGACTCTGATCAAAAATTCAGAGATCAAACTTTAAAAAAACAAAATGGTAATAATAACCAAATAAACAATAATTATAGAAACAATAATAATAATTATAATAGGAATAATTACAGGGGTAGATATAATAACTATAGAAGTAGAAATAATTATAGAGGAAACGGCAATGGTCGTAATGGTTATACAAATAGTAATCGAAATAATTCTTATAATAATAGTAATGGTAATAATAATGAAACAAACCAGAACCAGAATAATAACTCGAATAATAATGGGAACAATGGTAATGGAAATTATAGAGGAAATAGTTACAGAGGTAACTCGAATTATAGAGGCAATAATTATAGAGGTAACAATTATAGAGGTAATAATAGGAATAATTATCAGAATAATAATCCAAAATGTTACAAGTGTGGGCAATTTGGCCATATAGCGCAAAATTGCAGTAATAATAATTCACAGGGAAATAGTAATAATAATAATTTTAATAATAGTCAGGGAACATATCCCCCAAAAGCTAATACAACCCAACCAAACTCCAATAAAAAAGAGAATTCGGAACAGCAAGTGAAGATGTCTTGTATGGTGAAAAAGTTCAATAAAAATAATAATGAATGGTTGTTGAATGAACTTATAAATAATAATAATAATAATAAACATGAAAATTATGATATATTAAATCACAAAGCAATTTTGGATGGAGCTGCAGAAGTGCATTTGACATCTGACTTGGACAAATTAGTCGATGTTAAAAAATTTGTGACTCCAATAAAATTGCAATGTGCTGGTAAAAATACTTTCTTATATGCTACTCACACAGGGAGAATGGTGATCAAAGTCGAAAACTATAACAGAATTCAATCATTGATAGAATTAAATGATGTTCATTATGTGCCCGATTTAAACCTAGACATTATTTCAGCAATAAAAATTACAAACACAGGTATGATCAATATTGATCAACAGAAGGATATTGCTAATATATATTTTATCGAAAATGCAGAAATAATAATGACTGCCAAAAAAGAAGAGGGAATATTTTATATATATTATAATATTGAAAATAATAATAAAAACATTATTAATAATATGAATAATAATGAAAATAATATGATATGTGCCCCCGTCACTCAAAATATAGATGATGAATGGGATGACTTTACCGTAGAATTAGAAATTCAGGAAGATGACGATAATAAGGAATCACCTGAGGGGGGTGAAGAAGAAGAAATAAGAGAAGACAATAATGAAATTGAGGAAATACCTCAAAACCCACAAATAAATAATAATATTAATAAAAAATTAATCATACATAGGAGACTAGGGCATTTGAATGCCAGATATTTACAAAAACTAAAAAATTTAGCAGTAGGCATTCCCGATAATATAAATTTTAGGGATGAAGATTTTTTGAATTGTCAAATATGTTGTCTAGCAAATAATACGAGGTTGGGACATAATGGTATTAGAACTAAACCAACTCGAAAATTAGAAGTGGCATCCTCAGATATTATGGGTCCATTTACGCCCTCAGTAGCGAATCAAAAATATATCTTAACCTTTATAGATCACTTCTCAAAATATACCTTCGTAATGCCCATTATTAGCAAAAGTCAAGTAACAAACGAATTTAAGAATATTATAGTATCCATGAAAAATAAATTTCCGGAATACCCCATAGGGACTATTAGGTGTGATAATGCCAAAGAATATACTGATATAAAAATAATAAATTATTGCAAAGAGGTTGGCATAACAATGGATTATGTGGTGCCATATTCTCCGGAATTGAATGGTGTTGCCGAAAGGCAAAATCAAACTTTAATGAGGAGAGTACGGGCCATGCTAATTGATGCCAACCTTGACATAAAGTATTGGTCTTATGCTGTGGTAACAGCGGCCTATTTAATTAATAGATCCCCCACGAAAGCAAATGAGGGATATAAAACACCCTATGAACTATTTTATGGGATGAAACCAAACCTTAAGAACCTAAAAGTCTTTGGAGCATTGACCTACAGACATATTCCTGTAGAAGTCAGAAAGCAAAACGCCACTAAAGCCAAAGCAAAATCGAAAAACAAAATTGACCCAAAGCTAGCACATAGAGCAGAGAAAAATATAATGATGGGTTATACAAATACAGGATACTGTCTTAAAGACCTGTGAGAAAATACGAACTGCCAACGGATCGAACTACACGAAAAGCAACGACAAAACCTACACTGATGAAAAGATTGAACGACGACTAGAAACACACATTACGAACACATAAATAAAAAGACTAAATATTCACTATTTCACGAATTTTATTCCACATAATGTTAGCGGACATGTTGATGGTACAAAGGTTGACGAGCGACGAGAAGGCATACAAAACATATAATCACAGTTGAGTTACAAACACAAATATCACAGATTAATAATAACAATAAAAACAGTGTTGCCACAACATGTGATGTGCGAGAATAATAAGTCAACGTATAAAATAATTTGCTATTATTCCCACACGCCTCCTCAAATTATATTTATACGATAAAGTCAAAAAATACTATCAAACAAATTTTCTAAATTTATAAAGTCATTTTAACAGAAATGACAAAGGTCAACAATAACACAACAAATTTATAACAGACAAAAAATATCAACACAAATGGTAAACATATATAAAAAGTTACATTAATTTCAACAGTTTACAAAACATATCAAATTTGGGCTTCGGGCAGCCCTTCGTGAAAACGTCCCCCAACTGTCGCGAAGTCGGTACGTACGAATACTTAAAATCTATATCTACGTGATTGCACACAAAACGGTACTTTACATCTATATGTTTGGATCTGCGAGTATTCCACTTTCCAGAGTGCAGAAGAGCCAGACAACTCTGGTTATCTTCATAAATCACAGCTCTGTTATTAATCTGAATGCAAAAGTCACTTAACAGATACTTCAACCAGATCGACTCAGTGGTAGCATCGCATATTGCAATCAACTCACTCTCAGTGCTAGATAGTGCTACAGTTGGTTGCTTTTTGCTAGACCAGGACACCAGTGACCCATAAACAAAGACACAGTAACCGGAGACAGACCGTCTTGTGGTGATACAGTTACCCCAATCGGCATCAGAAAAAGTTTCTAAAATATTGCCGTTATTATATTCATTAGAAAATATTAATTTTTTATCTTTCGTGGTAACTAAATATTTAAGTACTCTCAATAAGTATTTATAATGTTCGTCAGTGGCATAACTGGAGAATTGGCTAAAATACGATATTGCAAAGCAAATATCGGGCCGTGATCCTAGCATCAGATACATTAGGCATCCCACGAGCTGTTGATAGTTGTTGTTGAGTACGCTATCACACGCATTGAGATCCCTGTCCAATTGGAGTTTGGGGTCAATGGGTGTGTAGGTTGGTGCGCAGTTATCAACGCCAAAACGCCTAGCAACAGACTCAATGAGACCCCTCTGCTCAATTTCCAGTATGCCATCTTCACGATTGTGATTTATATTCAAACCTAAATATTTCCTGACCTTTCCCAGATCCTTACACTTAAACCTTTTATTTATTTTATTTTTGAAAATTGTGATTTGTGTTTTGTTATTTGAGCTAATCAGGACATCGTCAACATATGTGAGTAAAAAGACTACAGTCCCATCACTTTTATTTTTATATATGTATAAGCAGTCATCCGCCGTGCTCTGAACAAAGCCAAGAGCAATAAGGAACTCGTTGAACAATTTGTTCCATACCTTGGGCGACTGCTTTAGACCATAGATAGACCTATTCAATTTCAAAACATTATTATGTCTATCGATTTTAGTTTCTATCCCTTCGGGTATCTCAAGATACACATCTTCCGAAAGAACTCCATTCAGGAAGGCACTACATATATCAATTTGTTCTATGTGAAATTTTAATTTATTGCTAACAGCCAAGAGGGTCCTGACAGTCGAAAGTTTCGCCACTGGCGCATACACTTCATTAAAATTGAAGCCCTTCTTCTGTTGGCATCCTCTGGCAACTAATCTAGCCTTATATAACACATCATTATTAATATCATATTTTTTATTAAAAATCCACCGACACGTGATGGTGGGGGCTTCCTTTGGACGTTTGGTCACCCGCCAAGTCTGATTGGAATTCAGAGCACTTATTTCCGAAGAAATAGCATCCCTCCACATCAGACTGTCCGGTGCAGCATTCGCCTCCTCAAACGTCAAAGGGACGCCATCCTCAGCAAGATATATATTGCTCGCTACTTCATCACGTTCAGTCGTTTCCTGTGGAAGGCAATCTAAATTCAAGTCACCATCAACTTCAATATTTTCTAAGTTTGACTCCGTGACTTCTGTGAAAATATCATCATCTTTAGTATATTTATTTATATTATTATTATCTATTTTATTTTCGAAGAACTCAACATCTCGTGACAGACGTATCTCCCTAGCATCTATATCCAACAATCTATAACCACAGGGAGAATATCCCACCATTATCAACTTTTCACTTTTATTTTTAAATTTATTAGAGTCATGTTTGAATGACAACATATATGCGTTGCATCCAAACGTTTTTAATTTTCTATAATCAAATTGTTCATTACACCACCTTTCATAGGGAACAAAATCCTTGTTTGTGGGGCATCTGTTCACGATATAGGCGGAGCACAATATGGCTTCCGACCAAAATATCTTATCAAGACCACTCTCGAATAACAGCGTCCTTGCCCTTTCACATAGCGTCCTGTTCATTCTTTCAGCTTTTCCATTTTGCTGTGGAGAGCCACCAACCGTAGGTTCAACCACAATTCCTTTCTCAGTACAATATGACTGGAAGGTAGTGTTCAAGTATTCTGTGCCGCGATCACAACGAAGTCTCTTTACGTTATAACCAAATTTATTCGAGACCATCTCGTGATATTCTTTAAATTTTGAAAAGGCTTCCGTCTTACTTGTCAGCAGGTACACACAACAAAAATTTGAATAGTCATCTATAAACGTCATAAAATATTTCGCTCCTTTATATGCAGGAGGATTTATAGGACCACAGAGATCAGTATGTACCAATTCCAGAGGCTTACTAGTTTTTCGTTCATGCCTCAAGAATGGTTTTCGACTCTGTTTCCCCATCACGCAAGGCTCACACAGCAATCTGCGGTTGGAGTCAACGTTCGGTATTAAACCTCTGTTTGACAACAACTTAACATCGTTCACGTTCAAATGAGCAAGTCGCCTATGCCACACAGTCAGTGGGCTCGACTCATCCCCCAATGTCAGATTACACGATTGACTAGTCATTTTAAAAAAATCAATGGTGTAAAGATCTGAATTTACGCTAACACCAGTGGTCACTATTTTTCCACTGCAGCGTTGGATGATATCGACAGATTCCTCTTTGAACAGGGTATCAAAACCCGACCTGCTCATCCGTTTCACCGATAGCAGATTCTGCGGAAGTTCCCGAGCATATCTAACATTTTTTAATTCAATTACTATTCCATTTAATAATTTCAATTTTACTGTACCAACAGATGTAACGGACAAAGAAACTCCTTTCTTCGCAACACAGATACTATGTGGTTTAATTAAATCAATGTAGTCACTGAATAAGTCTATATCGTTAATTATGTGAATTGTGCATCCACTGTCTACTACGAACGTGGTTCGAGGCATCAAATTTACGTCTCCCTTTGCATTACAGAACTCATCAATTTTATTATTATTACTATTATTTAATGTGAAACTATAACCCACATTTGAACAATCATCATTATCATTAAAATTTTCATTGCACATCTGTGCAGAACTTCTATTATTATTATTATTATTGGAAACATGGTCATTAGAACGATTTCCGTTATTATTAATACTGTTACAAGAGTCATTATTATTGTTATTTCGATTTTTAGCATAGCAATTTCGTGCTATATGTCCAATCTTATTACAAAAATGACATTTAATATTTGAATGTCCATTGTCAACACCAGAACTACGACCATTTCCATTAAAACTATTATTATTATTACTTTGTGAGTTAAAATTATGATTATTATTACTGTTTCGACCTTCATTATTAGAAGATGAGTTATAAAAATTATTATTATTATGATTATTATTTCTGCCTCGATTGAAACCACGATTATTATTTCGATTTTGGGACCTACCACGATTAAAACGATTACTACTATTATTATTATTACCATTACCTGAATTTCGTCCGATACTGTAATGATTACCGAAAAACACATTCTCCTCACCAGTGACAACCACTGATGAAGGTTTTTGGGATGCAGAATTCAGAGAGTTACCTCTCACTGTCGACTTACTATCAGATGATAGCTCACGCTGGAAGTTGTTTAGCTTCATAAACACAGCATCCCAGGTGACGACTTCTGCATCCTCTATCACCACTTTGATCGGACGAAACTCCGCAGGCAACGATCGCAGCAATACCAATACAAATTGCCTTGTGGTTGTCAGGTCTCCCAATTCGGTTAATCGTCTACAACGGGCACGATAATCAAGCAGATACTTCTGCAAATCAGAACCAGAAACATACCGTTTTGTGTACAATTCACCTCGTAAATCCATGAGTGTTTGGTCGTTTCCGTTGTCAATCAGGTTCGTTAGCACGTTGAACATCTCCTTCGCCGTAGTGTACGTCTGAAGCATCTCCAAATATTCATCTGTCACGTTGTTGGCTATCAGGAACATCGCCTTCGCGTTCTCCTTGGACCAGGCATCTCCCCTATTACGAACAGTAGGCAAAGAATCAACAATTATATTACTTAATGACTCCTTTGCCAGCAGCAGCTCCATTCTAAACTTCCATGTTCGACCATTCTGCCCATTGAACGGCTCAATCGAATTCTTCTTTCTCGCGTCCATCTCGTTTACAGGTTACGACGATCAGTTGCACCGCAAAACAGCATTTTCAGCAACTATCAGATACGCCGACCAACGATTCAACACGAACGAGATCACAGGAACATCGAGAAGCGAACATATCAAACAATGAAAAATGAATTAAGAAGCATGGTACTACTTGGGAGTGGCGAGCAGAATTCGACAGCACAACTTTGAAGACTCAGAACAATGGCGACCACGTTGACATCCAGGTAACTGGGCCCATAACCTGTGAGAAAATACGAACTGCCAACGGATCGAACTACACGAAAAGCAACGACAAAACCTACACTGATGAAAAGATTGAACGACGACTAGAAACACACATTACGAACACATAAATAAAAAGACTAAATATTCACTATTTCACGAATTTTATTCCACATAATGTTAGCGGACATGTTGATGGTACAAAGGTTGACGAGCGACGAGAAGGCATACAAAACATATAATCACAGTTGAGTTACAAACACAAATATCACAGATTAATAATAACAATAAAAACAGTGTTGCCACAACATGTGATGTGCGAGAATAATAAGTCAACGTATAAAATAATTTGCTATTATTCCCACAAGACCCCTATAATACAAAATCATATATCTCATGTGATGTTAAGGTAGATGAAACTCAGAATATAAAATCATTACTAATAAATAATAAACCATTAGTAATAAAGTCATCAGATTACGAGTATGATTTGGGGATAATTAATCCTGTAGTCATGAATATAAATATAAGATATAATAAAATATATATAGAAGATAACATACCAAAAAACTATTCTGAAATAGAAATAAACCCTTTTAGAGATGATTGGATCAGAGCCATAAATGATGAATTTAATTCTCTCGATGATATGAATGTGTGGGAAATAGTCGACTATGATCGCCAAAAACTCATAGATACAAGATGGATTTTCACAATTAAATTTGATGAATTTGGAAATCCAAAACCCAAGGCAAGACTTGTAGCAAGAGGTTTTAAGGATAGAACCGAATATGGTATTGCTGAAACTCATGGCCCTGTGGCATCAGTAGGAACAATAAGATCCTTACTATCTATAATAAATAAAGAAAAATTAATTATGGTGCAGTATGATGTAAAAACTGCATACCTAAATTCACCAATCATTAAACCCATTTTTGTGAGAAGACCTGAAGGTGTGAATATCAATACGAATCAGGTGTTGGAATTGAAAAAGTCTATATATGGACTAAAAACGTCTAGTAAGTCATGGTATGACCTATTGGACGCAAAAGTAAGAGAGATGGGCTTTACTAAAACTAAAAGCGATAGATGCTTATACACAATAATTAATAATAATGAAAAAATATATTTTTTAACATATGTGGATGACATATTGATCGCATCAAACTTACAGTCATCAATCACAAAAATAAATGAGGAACTACAAAAAGACTTTACGATTACCATAATAAATAACCCAAGATTTTTTGTGGGATTGGAAATAACGAGAGATATAGAACATAATACAATAATACTTTCCCAATATAAACATATAGATAAAATATTAAAAAAATTTGGGATTTCAGAGTTAAAAAATACGAACACTCCGATGGAAACGGGACTGAAGTTGGACAAAATTGAAGGTGGCATAGATGACACCGAATATAGGTCAATGATAGGTGGATTGCTATACTTAGCAAGACTTACAAGACCGGACATATTATTCCCGGTAAATTTTTTATCCCGTTTTCAAAATAATTCTAACAACACATTAAAAAATTATGTAAAAAGAATTTTCAAATATATTAATACTACCAAAAATTATAATATAATATATAGATCGAAAGGGGATGGTATACAGGCCTATATTGATGCCTCATATGCACCCCAAGTAGATGAAAATAATATAGATCTAAATAATTTAGGAAAAGGGAAGTCCATAACTGGATTCATGATATTTTCTTATGGGGATTTGATAGAATGGAATTGCGGCAAGCAAACCATTCATGCATTGTCTAGCACAGCAGCTGAAATAATTGCAGTTTATGATGCACTCGATACCATAAAAGTCATACAAAATATAAATTACGAAATTTTAGGTGAAAAATTAAGTGTGGATATAATGGAAGATAATATCTCAACACAAAAAATATGTTCAGGGGGTAGTCAGAAAAAGTCGAGAGCCCTAATGATCAAATGCTACTCAATTTTGGAGGCATTTGAAGAAAAAATAATATTTTTTAGGACTGTAAGCTCCGAAAATCAGTTGGCAGATATTTTGACAAAATCATTGGATCGTTCAAAGTTCGAAAATATAGTTGTCAAAATATTAAACGAAACAAATATCTATACATAATATAAAAATGGTTCATTTATTTCAAAGTCATAATATATCTCGAAATTTACCATTTCAAAGTACAAGTCGTCCCAAGTCCAAAATATAGGTTGTAACATGAAAAAAGATGCTTAAAAGTTAACCTTCAATTACTGAAAAAATTAGTACGCAACAAACCCATTTACCAGAAAATACTTGTAACAGATAAATACCCGACCTCTTAAAAATGTGAACAAAAGAAAAAGCAGAAAAATCGAACAGGAATAAACCCTACAATTCACATAATAAAAACCCTATACATTTTCAAACAACTGTGAGAGAAATACACGTAATATTCCCACACGAAATAGTGAAAAGAACTCTCCGACAATAAATACAATAAAGATTAAACCCATTACATGACCGCAAAACAAGATAAGTTGAAAATGTTCCTTTATCACATTACATCTTAAGCGCCAGTTCAAATACAATAGCAATACACGAAAGATAATAAACGATGCGATGAATATTATACTACAATCTTTTTCATGTCACACGTTTAAGATAAAATACAAAACGTAACGTTCCTTTGAATTCGATCAACTTCTAATTGGAAATACCATATTATATATATTTTTTTTCTATTTCTTTTTCTTTATGTATACGTGAATATTTTTTTTCTCGAATTTTTTTCTTTCTAATTTTTTTTCTTCTTTCCCTAATCGAAAGACATAATAATTAAATCACACGTTACCTATAATAAAATAATATTTTGCATGTAACCAATTTTATATTATTATAATATTTTTTTTTACAATATTTTTTTTACATATTATATATTATCATTGAATATCTTATGCATGTTACCATATTTATTTATTTGTTTATTTTATTATTTTATTTATTCTCGAAGCACAGCAAAACAAAATTTTATTTTGAAACTTAGTTACCATAATATTTAAATAATACGATGTCAATATTTTTATTTTTTATTTTTGAAATTTTTTATTACGCATATATCATTTTGAAGTTAATATTTTTCTTGTATAAACAGTAATAATTCGTTTACCTTCAGCGTCAAACATGATGAAGAACTCATTCGGTAAAATTTCAGGGGGGTGTTGTAACGGAAATCCCACCTTCACTCATTCTTCATCATCATCATCACGATCACTATATATATGTCATACGTACACTCTCACCACGAAGTGCTTTTCCCCCTACTACTTTCAATCGTACATTGCTGTTGCTTCGCCATTTCATATTCTGTTAATATTGTATTAATCATTCGTGTAATAAACCTCCAGATTATTAGAAGTCTCAAGTTCTTTCGATCCTCGTTCTGTACGCCTCACATCAACTTTTTCTTCCATTGCCTCCAAAATTGAGTAGCATTTTATCATTAGGGCTCTCGATTTCTTTTTGCTTCCGCCCGAGAAAATTTTTTGAGTTGATATATTATCCTCCATTATGTCCACAGTTATTTTTTCTTCAAAAATTTCAAAATTCATATGTTGTATGACTTTTATTATATCTAGGGTGTCAAAGACTGCTATGATTTCTGCAGCGGTGCTCGATGAAGTATGGATTGTCTGTTTTGAACAATTCTATTCTATCAAATCTCCATTTGCAAAAATCATAAAGCCAGTAATTGATTTTTCCTTTTGTAAATTATTTGGGTCAATATTATTATCATCTACTTAAGGGGCATACGAGGCATCAACATATGCTTGTATTTCATCTCCCTCAGATCATTATGTTATATTATAATTTTTTATGGAGCTAATGTACCTGAATATTCTCCTAACATAATTTTTAAGTGTATCATTTGAATTATTCTGGAAGTGTGAGAAAAAGTTTACTGGAAATAATATGTCGGGTCTGGTTAATCTGGCCAAGTATAATAATCCGCCAATCATCAACCTATATTCCCTGTCGTCCTTACCATTATCAACTTTATCAATTTTTAGGGTAGTTTCCATTGGAGTATTTGTCTTTTTTATTTTGGAAATGTCAAACTTTTTTATCATCTTTTCTATGTGTTTATTTTGGGATAATATTATGGTCTTGTTTTCAATATTTCTCTCAATTTCCAATCCCACAAAAAATTTTGGATTATTAATAATTGTAATAGTAAAAGATTTTTCTAATTGTTCGTTAATTTTTGTAATTGCCATTTATGAATTTGAGATCATCTACATAGCTTAAAAAATATGTGTTTTCATTATTCGTATTCATTTGATATAAGCATCTATCTGCCTTTGTTCTTAAAAAACCCATTTCTTTTATTTTATAGTCTAATAGGTCGTACCAAGATTTACTTGACGTTTTGAGTCCATATATTGATTTCTTTAATTCAAGGACTTGGTTTGAATTGATATTTATCCCCTCAGGTTTTTTTACATAAATAGGTTTTATAATGGGGGAGTTCAAATATGCTGTTTTGACATCATATTGTACAAGAATTAATTTTTGTTTATTAACTATAGAGAGCAACCATCTAATAGTACTTATTGATGCAACAGGACCATGAGTTTCAGTAATATTGTATTCAGTTTGGTCTTTGAAGCCCCTCGCTACTAATCTGGCTTTGGGTTTGGGGTTGCCGAACTCATCGTATTTTATTGTGAATATCCATCTTGTGTCAATTAATTTCTGACAATTGTAGTCTACTATCTCCCAAACATTCATATCATTTAAGGAATTGAATTCGTCATTAATTGCACTTACCCACTCTGTTCTAAAAGGATTATTATTAATTTTGTTAAAATTTTTTGGGACGCAATCTTCTATGTATGATTTATTATAGTTAATATTGATATTCATAATTATTGGATTTATTATTCCCAATCTTGTTCGTAATTTGCTGGCTGAATTATTAATTTTCTGTTGGATGTTTCCAATGATTTAATATTTTGAGACTCATCTACCCTTACGTCACATGCAATATACGATTTAGTTTCAAATGGATCCCTTAAACAATATCCTGTATTTGTATATCCCATCATAATACTTTTTTCTGCTCTGGGAGCCAATTTTGAGTCAATTTTATTTTTTGATTTAGATTTAGCCTTAGTTGCATTTTGTTTTCAAACTTCAAAATGGATGTGTCGGTATGTTAATGAGCCAAATACTTTTAAATTTTTTAAGTTGGGTTTTGTGCCATAAAATAGTTCATATGGGGTTTTAAAATCTCTATTGGCTTTTGTTGGTGAGCGATTTATTAAATAGGCCGATGTAACTATTGGATATGACCAGTACTTAATGTCGAGATTGGCATCAATGAGCATAGCTCTTACTCTTCTCATGAGTGTCTGGTTCTGCCTTTCGGCTACGACATTCAACTCTGGGGAATAAGGAACTACGTAATGCATTGTGATACCATTTTCCTGACAATAATTTACTATTTTTGCATCTGTGTATTCTTTTGCATTGTCGCATCTAATAGTCCCTATGGGGGAATTTGGAATTTATTTTTCATTGACATTATCATGTTTTTAAATTCAGTTGCCACTTGATTTTTTGTTGATATGGGCATCACAAAAGTATATTTTGAGTAATGATCGATGAAGGTTAAAATATATTTCTGATTTGCGATCGATGGTGTGAATGGACCCATTATATCTGAAGAAGTTATCTCTAATTTTCTTGAGGATTTTGTTCTTAATCCATTATGCCCTAATCTTGTATTATTTGCGATGCAGCAGATTTGTCAGTTTTTAAAATCACCATCTCTAAAGTTTAAATTTTACGGAATACCAATAGATAAATTTTTTAATTTTTGTATATAGCGTGCATTTAAGTGACCAAACCTTCTATGTATGATCATTTTTTTATTTATTATATTATTATTATTATTATGAGTATCATTAATACCATCAATATCTTCATTATTGTTTGAATTTTCATTTGGTTTTTCTGAATTGTTATTATTTACACCCCCCTCAGATGAATCTGTATTTTCATTTAATATGCTGTTTTCGTCAGTTTCTTGTATTTCAAGTTCAATTGAAATATATTCCCATTTGTCCTCATTTTCTTGGGTTACAGGGCATATTTTCGTAGAACTATCTAATTCTAAATTAAATTCTTCATCGTTGTTTTTTTTAATTTCATTATTTTGTTTATGTGTATTATAATGTATATAAAATATTCCATTTTCCTTTGGGGCGGTTATTAGAATTTCCCCATTTTCTGTAAAATATATATTAGCACAATCTTTTTGTTGGTCGATATTTACTGTACCCTTTTTGTGATTTTTATTGCACTAATTATATCGATGTTTAAATCAGGTACGTAATGTACATCATTTAATTCTATTAATGATTGTATTTTATTAGAATTTTCAATTTTTATGGTCATTTGACCAGTGTGTGTGGCATACAAGAAAGCATTTTTACCAGCACATTGAAGTTTTATAGGGTTGATAAATTTTTTAATATTGTGGCAACGGGTGGTCGATGACGAACGAGTGTGTATTACACACTCGTCGACCACCTAGCGGGCCAGTGGGGTAAAACCCACGAACTATCTTTTGGTGCTCACGGCTGTATATTTTGTCTATGCAGCTAAACTTGTTTACTGGGCTTGGCCCGCACACACTCCTCGCTGTACACGCAACTGACTGCTATTGGTATTTGTGTGGTGTCGTGTACACTTATACACACAAATATTATTTAATTTATTTATATCGGATGTAAGGTGTACTTCTGCCGCTCCATCTGAAATTGCTTTATCTTTTAGATGTGTATAATTTTCATTTGTTTCATTATTTTTAATTAATTTATTTAATAGCCATTCATTTGAATTAATTGAATATTTTTTGATCATGCAGGACATTTTTACCTGCTGTTTGGGATTCTTTTTTTTATTTGTTGTATTATTATTATTTTGAATTGGTTTAGGTGGATAATTATTTTGATTTTTATTAATATTTTCAGTATTATTATTTTGTTGGGGATTATTATTATTACAATTTTGGGCTATGTGACCATTTTGACCACATTTGTAACATTTTGGATTATTTGGGTTATAATTTCTATTATTACCTCTATAATTATTGCCTCGGTAATTTCAATTGTTTCGATAATTATTTCCCTTATAATTACAGTTTCCATTATTATTCGAACTATTATTATTATTATTTTGTTGTGTATTTGGTTCATTGCCATTTCCATTATTATTCGTACTATAATTTCGATTGTTGCCTCTATAGTTATTATAATTATTACCCCTATAATTGTTTCATACTCTATAATTACAATTACGACCTCTATAATTACTATTATTTCCATTGCCATTATTCCTATAGTTATTATAATTATTATTGGAATTATTGTTATTTTGTTTCTTTAATGTCTGATCTCTAAATTTTTGATCAGCATCTTCTCTCAAAATTCGTTTAAAATTATCGATATTTCGTTCATTAGGGGGTAGATTCTTGAACTGCATTTTTGCCAGGGCCTGTTCATAGCATAGTGCAAGTTGTAAGTTCTCTAATTCTTCCTCCTCACTCACTTCCTTTCCGCTATCTCTTATATCTGTAACGAGTTCATACCATTTTTTAAGGAATCCTCTCATATTTCCCCCAGGTTGGAATCTGAATTCCATCCATTTAGATTTAGCCATGTTAGCTGTAACTGATATTTTAGTACCATATATATTATCTAATTTTTTAACATTATTATGGCTGTGTTACAGTCTCGTATTTGCTTTGTAACATCATTAGAAACCCTTTCAAGTACAAATGCTTTGGCATTTTCTTTCATTTTACAGTAGTTTATCATTTCCTTACTTGGCCTAAAATTTAAATCATCTATGTGGGATATATAAGATTGTAAGAATTCATGCTCTCCAAAGATGTCATAATAACCAACACCCCTAATGGCTGAAATAATCATTCACCTCCAATCCAAGCAATAATTTCCATTGAAAACCTTTCCTAATGGAGCTTGAATGGGTTTAATTTCATTTATATTCGACATATTTTCCTCAATTTTTTTGAAACCTAATAAATTATCTTCTATATTCGTAATAGGTATATATTTTTTACTTTCTAATATTTCTTTTTCAATATTTCTTATAAGTTTTTGTTCTTTTAATTCAATTTTTTCGTATTCTTTTTCAATATTATTAATTTTTTCTTTTTCTTTTTTATCCAATTTCTTTATTTTTTAATTTTATTATTTATTATTTCAAAAATCTATTTATAAATTTTTTCTCTGATTCCAATGAACTATATATTCTAGATGAAAAGTAATTTGGTGTTGAATCAGATATTTTAATATATTTAAATGAGCTAATTTCCTCTATTTTTCCAGAAATGTCTATTGTGAAAGACTCCAATATTACTTCTCCTGTAAAATACGTGTAATAAGGAAGATTATATCTTTCTAATTTTAAATCCACTACTTTCTCCCCTTCAAACTTCTTCAACAATTCTTCTAATTCTTCTTTCTCAATCTTATACTCTCCTATTTTATTTTCTAATATATTTATTAAAGTTGACATATATTTTATAAGAGGAAAGGAAAAAAAAATTATTTATCACACCTCAAATGCACAATAAAAATTTAAGAAATGTAAAAAATAATTCAACTAAACATATATTACCTTAACATGAATGAATTTTTTCGTTGATCCGTTGCTGTGTGAATTTATAGTTTATTGATTCCCAATTTCACCGTCCTAATCTTCACCGAATTTTGATGTAGGTTGGCCCAAAAATTTGTGGTCTTTGTTGTTGGTGATCTCTTGTAGAGTCCTAGAAGACGGGAGCAGAAGATTTCTTCAGGTGGTTCCCTGAATTGTTGGTGGTCCTTTCTGAATTGTAGTTTGTTGACTTTCAGGATTGGCCGTTATTGGATCAGGAACAATTTTGGTTACGTTTTATTTATTTATTTTTTTTTGACTTCGAGAAAAAAAAAATTTAATTAAAAAATTCGAGTTTAACTTTCTTGATTTCACGACACTTTTTGTGTATTATTCGTGTAAAAACGATATAAATTTATGCACAACAATGAATCAATTTCAAAAATAAGTCTGCTTTTTTTATTATTTAATTTATTCTTCTCTTACTGTTTAACCGCAGTGATGGCTACCATGATGTAAGGCGGTAAATATGAGGAATGAAAATGAGTAAGAGAGAAGTTTTCACGACAGAATTTATTAGCAGGCTAAAAATACAATTTCAAGTAAAATACGTAATGGTGAAGCAACAGCATTATCGGTAACAGAAAGTAGGGGAAGCAATTCGAGATGAGAGTGTACGTGTGACATATATATATAGATTGATGTGATGATGATGATGAAGAATGAAATGGGTGGGATTTCGTATCAACAATGAGTAAATGTAATATACTGGCAACTTGTGTTGTATTGTAGTAAGGACGTAGTGTCTGGATAGAACTCGGTGGTCGGTACTTTGGTAGACTCGGTTTATCAATTAGTCCCTGAGTTGCAGCGCACTCTACAGTCTGTTTGAATTCATAAGAAGTGATATTTGGATTTGATTACGTATACCTTTAATGTCTCCAAGCTCCAAATTTAATATAAATTTATCATATGGCGGTCTGGAACATGCAATTAATTCACTCTTAATTTACCTAGAAAATGAATTAATAAATAACAATATTTAACTGAAACAGTCACCGCACGAAAAAACGGAATCGACGAACAACGATGCTGGTTTCTAAAACTATTACCATTTTACCCACTTCTGTAAGTACTCCTGTTTGTAATTTGTTGGAAAGATAATAAAATGAAAGTTGATCTCATTTAATTTTTCTACTTTCAATTGACATTATTTCAGCTTTTACAAAACTATTTAAGAACCGGAATCGCTTTTTCTTCTCCGGATTCAGTGAGGAATATATATAAATTTCGGCGAGGTTTCACGGCTAATAAACATTGGAAACCTGAATTTAAAAAACTTCGGGGTCTTAAAGTACTTGCATCACTTCTATTCTTCGTCAAAGTCGCTACCGTATTTAACGTGTATGTTCTCATATTTTTTCAGGTTATTAAAGTAGATTTACCTAAGTTTGAAAAAGACAAAAATTTTGATGATTTCGCTCCAGAAGAGAAACGATCCTGGTTCAAAGAACGCGGATTACAACCAGTTCGGCCTTGGCATGAAAAGCCATTTGTTTCGTTCACTTTAGCCGAAGTGCTTGATGAATATGTGCCTCCAGAAGGTGACGGAAAATTATCTCCGTTAAACACAGCTGTATGTTTATTCATTGAGATTCATTGTTATCCAAATCGCAATATTCGTTCTATTTTAAATGAATTTTCATTGTAGGGAGCCCAACAGAAATTAGAATGGTTGAAGAAAAAAACAAGATCGTGGAAAGATTTAAGAACCATCAGAAAATTTGAAGAAGATTTTGAATTGTATCCTGAATTTGTTGATAGAGCGCAAGAAATTTACATTAAAGCTCATGAAGCATTAGCATCGTAAGTTCAATTTGAATTTATTTCACCAGTTTATTGTTTTTTTCCGTGGCTAATAATTTTAAATTTTAATCGTAGGAATGACGAAAAAAATCTTATACAGTTCGTAACAGAAAAGGCATTTCCGGTATGACTATTTTTTTAGAGTTTTAATTTTTGATACGTTTTAGTTTCATAAAATAACTATAAATTACCCTTTACATTCAGGTAATGTTAATGAATACAAAATTTAAGACGATTCGGTGGAAGTTTATCAAATCTTTGGAGCCCCCTCGTGTTTGCCACATACGGGCTTCTGAACTCATGACTAAATCAAACATATTTGGGCAGATAACAGTTCGGTTTCACTCGCAGCAGGTACTGTCGATTTTGTTTTTAAATTATGTTATATATCGTTTTTTTTTTTACTGGAGAATCATAAATTTAATTTTTTCTAATATTTATACTTCCTCGCTTCTTTGTTCATTGTTAATACATTTCAGTATCACCTTAGAGGGTTGTGCGATATCTGGATTTATGACTTTATTTTTTCATATATTCTCCTGCTATAGATTATTTATCTATTCCATTGTTCAGTTGCCTCTTTCACGTTACTTGATAACATTGAATGCAAATATTAAACATATTCTGCGCGTAGAGAGAAGTCAATGTATGACAAATAACGCACTAACGACTTTGAAGAAGTGTTCAATTTTTGAAAATATATTAATATTTTCAGAAAAAGCCAGTATGATTATTCGTTAAAAAATTTTTAATGAATTAAGACTAAAAAAAATTTTTCACTCATTTGTTGGCCTTCTCTGCTTATCCTCGGTGTAAACAAATACTATGGCAGTATTGACAGAAACTGTCTATTTTGAAAATCTAGATGTACCATCATACACTGTGTGAAACTTGAACTAAAACATTCTTATGTATTCGTTGAATTCTTGCAGACATTAGCCATTTATGATCGATTTGGACGCCTGATGCACGGTAGTGAAACAGTGGCCAAAGATGTACTTGAGTACGTGGTGTTCGAAAAACATATTTCCAGTCAATTCGGCGCTTGGCGATTGCATCATAAAATCATACCGGACTGGTTGCCTGAAAGGGATCCATCTTCACGTACTTACATAATGCCAGAAGAAGAAAAGGAGACTGGAACTGCGGAAGAAGCCGAATCCGATAAATTAAAAACATTGATCCAAGTGCCTCAATAGATTTAATGTAGTGTTGTATTAAAGTGTTTTGTATCTGTTGATTCAATTTTTTCTCTTTTAGTGTGAGCAGTAATAGACTGTATTTATTAGATCAATCGACAATCTTTTGGGAACATATTTTGATCGTTCGATTACTCTTTCATTTGTCCAAAATTATATTGTTAATAATGTTATTTTTAATTTTTTTTCTGCCAATAATATATTAACGTTATTTTTTCTTTTGAAAGAACATTCTCCTGTAGATTTTCTTCTCAAACCCGCGTAAAAAATAGTTACATGATGATGACAGGAGACGTTACTCCTTATTTTCAGACAACAAGAACAATACGACTCTGAAAAAATAAGGAAGTCAGACCTCAACGACTTGATTATTGTGATTAAGAAACGCTAACTTTTTCATTTTGTTTCCGTTAGTTGAGTTTCTGAAATCCTATACTATTGTATGAGCAATAATTGTGTGTGTATATATATATGTATGCAAACGCGTTCTGAGAAACTAGACCGACAATGTTACTGAAAATCATCATTTTCAGGTTTTTAGGTACGAAAAAACAATCTAGATAGGTCTCAAGTTGGAGAAAATTTGTTGAACAGATACATGAGCATCTCAATCTACCCATCAGTTAGGCTTCATTCAGAATTTCAGTCCAGGTTATTGTTCAGCTTTGAGGATATATATATGATGGAGATGACAAATGGGCAGTTTCGGTGCCCTGCCTATAGAAATTAAAAAGGCTTCTACAAACATGTGTACTTCCAACTAAATATCTAATTGGACGAAAATGTCGCAACGTGCATTTGTTTAAAAACACTGGCCTACTAAGTGTTGTAACGGAAATCCCACCTCAATTCATTCTTCATCATCATCACCCTAAATATATATATATGTCTATGTTCCACTTCTTGCACAAACCCTTATCTCTATTTACGATCATGGCTAGCGCTGCGCCTCGTCATTATATATTTTATTATATTTTATTCTTGCATGATGTTTAAGTCTGCATATTGTATTCGTTTGAAACTGATGTCTTGTGTTCATTTTTCGGTTCTTGTACTCACAACCTCACATCATGGTAGCTATTGCTGTGGTTGAGCACAAATGTTAAAGACTCAGTGAAAAATTAAATACAGACATAATTGAATTTTGATGTGAGGCGGTAAATACGAGGAACGAAAAAGAGTAAGAGAGAAGTTTTCACGATAGAATTTATTAGCAGACTAAAAATATAATTTCAAGTAAAATATGTAATGGCGAAGCAACAGCGTTATCGGTTCGAGAATAGTAGGGGAAGCACTTCCTGATGAGAGTGTACGTGTGACATATATATGTCACAGTCTCGTATTTGCTTTGTAATATCATTAGAAACCCTTTCAAGTACAAATGCTTTGGCATTGTCTTGCATTTTACAGTAGTTTATCATTTAAATCATCTATGTGGGATATATAAGATTGTAAGAATTCATGCTCTCCAAAGATGTCATAATAACCAGCACCCATAATGGCTGAAATAATCATTCACCTCCAATCCAAGTAATACTTTCCATTGAAAACCTTTCCTAATGGAGCTTGAATGGGTTTAATTTCATTTACATTTGACATATTTTCTTCAATTTTCTTGAAACCTAATAAATATTTTCTATATTCGTAATAGATATATATTTTTTACTTCCTAATATTTCTTTTTCAATATTTCTTATAAGATTTCGTTCTTTTAATTCAATTTTTTCATATTCTTTTTCAATATTATTAATTTTTTCTTTTTCTTTTTTATCCAGTTTCTTTATTTTTTAATTTTATTATTTATTATTTCAAAAATTTATTTATAAATTTTTTCTCTGATTTCAATGAACTATATATTCTAGATGAAAAGTAATTTGGTGTTGAATCAGATATTTTAATATATTTAAATGAGCTAATTTCCTCTATTTTTCCAGAAATGTCAATTGTGAATGACTCCAATAATACTTCTCCCGTGAAATACGTATACCAAGGAAGATTATATGTTTCTAATTTCAAATCTACTACTTTCTCCCCTTCAAACTATTTCAACAATTCTTCTAATTCCTCTTTCTCAATCTTATACTCTCCTATTTTATTTTCTAATATATTTATTAAAGTTGACATATATTTTATAAGAGGAAAGGAAAAAAAATTATTTATCACACCTCAAATGCACAATAAAAAATTTAAGAAACGTAAAAAATAATTCAACTAAACATATATTACCTTGACATGAATGAATTTTTTCGTCGTTCCGTTGTTGTGTGAATTTGTAGTTTTTTGAATCCCAATTTTCACCGTTGTAATCTCCGCTTAATTTTGATGTAGATTGGCCCAAAAATTTGTGGACTTCGTTGTTGGTGATCTCTTGTAGAGTCCTTGAAGACGGGAGCAGAAGATTTCTTCAGGTGGTTCGCTGTATCGTTGGCGGTCCTTTCTGAATTGTAGTTCGTTGACTTTCAGGGTTGGCCGTTATTGGATCAGGAACAATTTTGGTTACGTTTTTATTTTTTTCGACTTTGAAAAAACATTTTAATTTAAAAATTCCAGTTCAACTTTCTTGATTGCACGACACTTTTCGTGTATTATTCGTATAAAAACGATATAAATTTATGCACGACAATGAATTAATTTCAAAAATAAGTCTGCTTTTTTATAATTTAATTTTATTCTTCTCTTACTGTCCAACCACAGCGATGGCTACCATGATGTGAGGCGGTAAATACGAGGAACGAAAAAGAGTAAGAGAGAAGTTTTCACGATAGAATTTATTAGTAGACTAAAAATATAATTTCAAGTAAAATACGTAATGGCGAAGCAACAGAGTTATCGGTTCGAGAATAGTAGGGAATGCACTTTGTGATGAGAGTGTACGTGTGACATATATATATAGATTGATGTGATGATGATGATGAAGAATGAGATGAGGTAGGATTTCGTATCAACAAATTTTTAATGTGATTTATTTGTTGTGTGAAAATGTTTTTTTTTTTTAATTTTCTTATGTGAATATAAGCGAATTACTGTCGTGTTTTTCGAGTATTTTAACTTGAATTTTTAATTTTTTTTAATTTTTCAAAATTGAAAAATAAAAGTTAAACAGCCCATCTCGAGAGTCATCGAATTACAAATCCAGAAAGAACTGCCAAAAGATCCAGAGAACCACTGACTGCCATTATTCATTCCTGTCATCAAAGAATCCACCACGACTCTACATATCAAAGACCATCATTTTTTCACCATTTCAAAATTTCAACGGAGAAGACGTCAGCGAATTCCAAGATAAGAACACCATTTCAAAATTTCAATGGAGAAGACGTCAGCGAATTCCAAGATAAGAAAATATCAAAAACATCACACAATGTAAATCACAAGAAAATTAAGTGTAACAGGTAATAAATATCAAAATTGATTATTTTTGTGTTTGGAATACGAAAATTTTATATAAGTCCCAATATATTAATATTGAAGAAAAAAGGATAGGAAAATTCAAATTAGAAAAAGAGGTATTTATTGAGGTGAGGTCTGATCACTTTACACAGAAAAGATAAGTACGGACTTCCATCTTGAAAATGTTTATTGACGACGTTAGTACAACAACTGACAAATGGAGAACATTCTCCGTCGAGCAGTGGTGGAAAGAATATTATGTTGGCAATCAGTGTCGCCACATGCAAAACAAATAAGTGTAATAGTATGTTACATACAGTGTTAGTCAATGTGGTATTATGTGTTCATGAGGTAGTGAGGGAATCATATCCCAACACCCCCCTGCGACTCAAAACGGACGAACGAACATATAAGTAAAAAAATGTGTCACACCTTGTATTTATTTAAAAAACATATAAAAAAATAAAATAAGCAATAGCAGTAAAAATTGTTACATATAGATGTCATATAAAATTGCTATATATATAAAAATGGTAAAAATAAAAATATTAGGTATGTCGTTGACTAGTATTATGATGTACAATTAAAATGTGTGTGGATTTATATATCAAATGTTTTATCTTAAATATATCGTGTAATTATTAACGTGAGGTATACATTTAACCTTCTGTTATAGTGTCACGTCTTATAAGTATTGTGTGATTTTAATTTAAAAAATATATATATATAAAAAATGGCAGGTCGGAGAGATCAATATCTCCTCATCGTCAGCTGTAGAGAGATAATATCATTATATATATGTCCTTATAATTAATCGTGTGGGGTTTTATATAAATATGCTATTGTGGGAATCAATTGTATATATTGGGGAATGCTGATACCAATAAGAGAGGCAGAGCAGCGACGGGGAACCTATTGAATATTGTGATGTGAAGTGTGAAACAACATATGGACCACTCGATTTACGATAGGCGCTAAAAGACCGACGCCCATCCGCAGTCCAAAACCAAATATCAAAAAATTTTAAGGGTTATGTCAATTAAGACTATTGGCCAAAAAGTTGACTTGTTTGGAGGATTCTCATAACGATATTTTGGAAGGTTCTCCAATCAAGTGCCTTAGTAAGTATATCAGCAACTTGATCAGGTGACCTAATATCATTAAAACTTATAAGTTTCTTTTGGAAAGCTTCCAATACTGCATAACATTTGATCGCTAGAGACCTGGAGAATTTCTGGCCTCCCCCAGATGCAATACGGGATGCAGATATATTGTCCTCGTAGACTTGCACTGGGTCGGTTACAGAGAAAACACTCTCAGTAAGTCTCCAGATCACATATATATCGTCTAGTGCATCATTCAATGCAATTAGTTTGGCTGCAGTCGACGAATTGCAACCGAGTTTTGCCAGTGAACGGCCCAATTTAACAAGTCTCCGTTAACAAATATCATGTAGCCGGTTGTGGAGCACCCTTTCTCCAAGTTATTTATATCTATGGGTGAATTGTCTACGTTGGGTGCATACGACGCATCGACAAAAGCTTTAATTTGTGTTTGGTCAGAGTGGAAGACCAGAGAGAAGTCCCTTGTGGTTTTAAGGTATCTAATAATACAGCGAACATAATTTTTGACTTCACTCTTGGAGGATGCCTGAAAATGTGACAAATAATTGACGGCGAAGGCAATATCCGGGCGGGTCAGTCTTGCCACATATAACAAATTCCTAATCATAGCCCTATATTTGGTATCATCCAATCCATTTTTTGGCTTATTTATCTTTAATCCCGTCTCCATAGGTGTGGAAGATGGATTGCATTCCGTCATTCCAAATTTCTGGAGAATCTTATCAATGTATCTATTTTGTGTTAATATGATTTGTTTCCTAGGTATATCTCGACTTATTTCAAATCCCACAAAGAAAGTTGGATTATATTCTATTTTTAGTGTGAAATTTTTGTTGAAAATATTTATTAAGTCTTGTGTCCACTCGTCGTGGTTACTAGCCAACAACATGTCATCCACATAGACTATTAAAAGTGCCATTGCACCACTATTATTTTGTTTTATATACAAACATCTATCTATTTTTGATTGAATGAATCCAGCTTGAATTATTGTTGAATTCAACAAGTCGTACCAACTCTTGGAAGACGTTTTCAGTCCATATATAGACTTTATTAATCTTAGACAATTGTTTTCGCCTAGTTGGCATCCTTTAGGGTTTGATATAAATATAGGGTATTTTATTTGTGAATTGAGGAAAGCTGTTTTTATATCGAATTGTGTTATATTTAATCCGTATTTATTTGTAATTGATAGTATCCATCTTATTAGCCAATATTGGATTACTGGGGCATATGTTTCAGTTAGAGAATAGTGAGTAAGATCTTTAAAACCCCTTGCAACCAACCTGGCCTTTGGTATGTGAACACCTTGGTTGTCAGGTTTTGTGGTGAAACACCACTTTGTATCCACTAACCTCACATTTCTCTCCCTACGGACAACTTCCCACACACCCATATCAGATAATGACTTCAGCTCGTCAGTAATGGCTTGTTGCCATTCTTCCTTAAAAGGGTTGTTTTTGACATCCTCCCATTTTTGAGGGATGTGGTCCTCAATGTAATTTTTGTATCTTGATTTAAATAAATTTAAGATTACAGGGGTTTCTATTATATTATTATTATCCTGTATTATTTCATTATTATTATTTTTATTGTCTATTTGTTTTATATTCCTCATTTCATCAAATCTTACGTCACATGTAACGTGTCATTTGTCTATTAATGGGTCCCTTATACAGTACCCACTATTTGTATACCCTAGGAATATTCCTTTATCGGATCTCTGGGTTAGTTTCGGGTGTTCACTATTTACTTGTTTTCTTTTATTTTTTGTGGCCTGTTGCTGATGGACCTCTATGGGGATATGTCTATGAGCGAGAGACCCAAAAACTCTCATGTTAGATAAGTCCGGCTTTATGCTGTAAAACATTTCGAAAGGGGTCTTATGATCTTTATTGGCCCTAGTTGGGCTTCTGTTTATAACATAAACAGCCGTCAGAACAGCCAACGACCAGAAGCTGAAATCCAGGTCGGAGTTGAACAACATGGCCCTTGTCCTCGCCATGATCGTTTGATTCTGCCTTTCAGCCATCACATTCAACTCTGGTGAATACGGAACGACAGGCTCAAGGTTCACACCGTTGTCCTCACAAAATGTCTTCATGTTCGAGTCAAGATACTCTCTAGCATTATCACATCTTAAGGTAGCTATTGGGTGATCCGGGAATTTCGATTTAAATTTCATGTATAATTTTTTAAACTCCTCGAAAACCATTGATTTTTTCTCAATAGCGGAGATAAAAGTATATTTTGTGGCATGAACCACAAATATCAAAATGTACTTTCCACCATATATTCCTGGTGAGAAGGGGCCCATTGTATCTGATGAAATGAGTTCTAGTTTTTGTTCCAGTCTAGTGCGAGTTCCACTGTGTCCCAATCTCCTAGAGTTCGCTTTCACACATATCTCACACAGACTGAATTCGTCATCACAAAATGTAATTCCATTTGGAATACCTCTTGAGACCTTAGTCAAGAATTTTAAATTTTTTCCTGATAAGTGTCCCAATCTCCTATGCCATATCATATATTTATCTATTTTTAATTTTTCTATATTCTCGTTGATTTTTTGATCATCGTTTATTATTTCATTATTATTTGTTATATTATTATTATTTATACCTACATCCTCATTCATTTCATTATTTTGTGTGTTATCACTATCATATTCATCATTAGAGTATTTCCTATTTCTACAATTCTCGACCAACAAGATAAAGTTTGAAAGGCTATTAATATCACCTTTCAAGTTACAACTTTACTTGGAATTTGGTTGAGAAATTACCTGAAATATATCGAAATTTAACTTTATTTTACTGTAATTTTAATTTTTTCTGATTAATTTTGGGCAAAATCACACGAATTATTTATTAATTAATTTAAACTTTTTACTTGTCTTTAATTTTTCTGTTCTTTTTTCGTATTTTTTCGATGTTTTTTCTTCTGCTACCTCGCCCAAATGACACCAAACTCCGACAATTTTTACTCTGCAACTTCAAAATTTTCTATTTTCTTCCGCTGTTTCACTCTCTGGAACACAGCATGAACAATTGCCAACCATTTTTGATTGTGTGCACTGGTCTACCAAACCATAAAATCCTCTCGTATCTGATTTGTTTTCTCCAGACTTTCGACTTTGACGTTTTCACAGGCGCCCAAGATTTTACCTTTGTTTTCATTAATTTCACTTTTATTTCACTTTTAATTTGTTGATTTACTTTAATTGAACATTTAACTTTTTCAGGATTGTTACTTTAATCACTGAATCGAACTTTTTTGTTCACAAACTTTAACTTTTCCTACCACTTTGCATGGAGGTATCACTCGGCACTAAGCCTTTCACTTTGTGTGAAACACGAACTTTCAAATTTTAACAAATTACACGATTATCACAATCACATTTCAATTACCACACTTATTTCTTTGATCCGCAGCTCTGCTAACATATTGAGGTGAGGTCTGATCACTTTACACAGAAAAGATAAGTACGGACTTCCATCTTGAAAATGTTTATTGACGACGTTAGTACAACAACTGACAAATGGAGAACATTCTCCGTCGAGCAGTGGCGGAAAGAATATATGTTGGCTATCAGTGTCGCCACATGCAAAACGAATAAGTGTAATAGTATGTTACATACAGTGTTAGTCAATGTGGTATTATGTGTTCGTGAGGTAGTGAGGGAATCGTATCCCAACAGTATTTAATAATTTGATTAAAAAATTTGAAGGAGAGAATATTGTAAACTTAAAAACTGAAACTTATAATTTTCCTAATTATATATATTTTACTGGGGAATAATATTGGAGTCTTTTAGAGTAGATATTTCGGGTAGAATAGAAGAAATTAGTAGTGAGAAGTAACTAACAATTTTAGAATCATCACCAAAACTATTTTTTATCGAGAATTTACAGTTCACCTGAGTCTGAGCAGAAATTTATAGATTGGTTTTTTTAATAATAATTAAAAAATAAAAATAAAACGCTGGATATATTAGACATAGAAGAAATAACAGATAGTGAACAAGAATACGAAAAAAGACTAGAAAAAGAACAAGAATTAATCAATAAAATTAAAAAAGGATTACAAGAAAATAACAAATACACAAAAATAATTATTAAAGAAGAGAGTGTGTTAGGTTTTGAAATAATAAAAGAAAAAATTATGGCTACCTGAAATGAAGTAAAACCCATTCAAGCACCCTTGGGAAAGATCTTCAATGGTAAATATTACTTAGATTGGAGAAGA
This sequence comes from Ericerus pela, assembly GCA_011428145.1. Lineage (NCBI taxonomy): Eukaryota > Metazoa > Arthropoda > Insecta > Hemiptera > Coccidae > Ericerus > Ericerus pela. The sequence continues at coordinate 98,622 of WOFM01000399.1, forward strand.
ATGATTATTTCAGCAATCAGGGGAGCTGGGTATTACAATATATTTGGGGAATATGAATTCTTAAAGCCATATATAACTCATATTGATGATTTAAATTTTAGACCCGATAGTGAGATGATTAATTATTGTAAAATGCAAAACAATGCAAAGGCCTTTAAAAAACAAATAAGGGACTGTAACACAGCTATAATGATGCTTAAAAAACTTGATAATATTTATGGTACAAAAACATCTGCAACGGCGAATATGGCCAAGGCAAAATGGATGTAGTTTAGATTTCAGCCAGGTGGCAACATGAGAGGTTGTTTGAAAAAATGGGATGAACTAGTAACGGATGTTAGAGATAGTGGAAAGGAAGTGGGTGAGGATGAGGAATTGGAAAATTTGCAATTAGCATTATGCTATGAACAGGCATTGGCCAAAATGAAGTTTGAAATTTTCCTGTAAGAGAAAGAAACATAGATAATTTTAAAAGAATATTGAGAGATGCAGACCAAAAGTTTAGGGATCAAACACTTAAAAAACAAGCCTTTAATAATAATAATTCACAACGAAATAATTATAAAAATAACTACAATTATAATAATATTAATTATAGGGGTAGAAATGGAAATTTTAAAGGTCATAATAATTATAGAGGCAATAATAATAATAATAATTATAGAAGTGGGAATCAGAATTATAATTCCATTAACACGAATTCAAGTAATAGAACAAATGGAAATAATGGTAATAATAATAACACGAATAATAATGGAACCAATAATTGTAGAGGAAGTAACTAACGAGGTAATAACTATAGAGGAAATAATTATAGGGGCAACAAACAAAATTATAACCCCAACAATATTAAATGCTACAAATGTGGCCAAAATGGTCATATCACACAAAATTGTAATTATAACCAATCAACAAAATATTAATAATGAGAATGCTAATAAAAATCAAAACAATTACCCACCTAAAACAAACACGAATCAATTGAATACGAATAAAAAAGAAACCCCTGAGTAGCAGGTAAAAATGTCTTGTATTGTCAGGAAATTTTCACTTGACCAAAAAGAATGGTTATTGAATAAATTAATTAAAAATAAGGAATATAATGAAAATTACACAAAATTAGAAAATAAGGAAATTTTAGATGGAGCAGCTGAGGTCCATTTGACAGATCTAAATAAATTAAATGATGTAAAAAAATTTGTCACCCCAATAAAATTGCAATGTGTGGGAAGAAATGCATTCTTATATGCTACCCATACAGGGAAAATGGTTATAAAAATAGAAAATTCACAAAAACAACAATCCCTAATAGAATTAAATGATGTTCATTATGTACCAGATTTGAATATGGATACTATTTCTACCATAAAAATTACAAATTCAGGAATAATGAACATAGACCAGCAAAAAAATATTGTAAACATATACTTTATAGAAAATGGGGAAATACTAATAACTGCCCTACAAGAAAATGGTATATTTTATATACATTATAATATATAAAATATTTTAATAGATTTTAATAAAAAAAAAAATTATAATAATAATGATATCAAATATGATGAAATAAATGAAGATTCTGCAAACATTTGTGTATTCATAACTCAAAAAGATGAGGACAAATGGGACAATTTTTCTGTAGAATTGCAAATAGAAGAAGAAGATGAAAATAGTGTAACCAGTGAGGATATAAGCTCTGTTTGATAGGATTATACTAACTTACACCAACCTACACCGGTAGGGGTATTCCACAAATATTCAAGTAAAACTTGGTGCAAAGTCCAATAACATTCCTGCATTTGTGGAATCGTCCTCCTGGTGTAGGTTGGTGTAAGTTGGTCTACTTCTATCAAACAGTGCAATAGCCTCACTTCAGGGGGATGAAAATGAAAACGAGAATAATAATGAAATAATTAATAATAATAATGATATTGAAAATAGAAGTAATACACAATTGAATAATAATAATAATAATAATAATAATTTAAATAAAAAAATTCTAATACATAGAAAGTTGGGACACCTCAATGCACGATATATACAAAAACTAAAGGGTTTATCAATCGGAATACCAGAAAATATGAACTTTAGGGATGACAATTTTAAAAATTGTCAAATATGTTGCATAGCTAATAACTCAAGACTAGGTCATAATGGGATCAGAACTAAACTAACCAGAAAATTTGAAATAACCTCATCGGATATAATGGGTCCATTTACCCTCTTGGTGGCGAATCAAAACTATATATTAACCTTTATTGATCATTACTCGAAATATACTTTTGTTATGCCAGTATCTAGTAAAAGTCAGGTAACAACCTAATTAAAAAATATTATAATTTCAATGCAAAATAAATTCCCTAATTTTCCCATAGGAACAATTAGATGCGATAATGCAAAAAAATATACTGACACAAGGACAACCAATTATTGTAATGAAAATGGCATCACAATGAATTACGTGGTCCCTTACTCCCCTGAACTAAATGGTGTGGCCCAAAGGCAAAACCAGACATTAATGAGGAGAGTAAGAGCCTAAGAGGCATGCTCATTGATGCCAATTTAGATATTAAATATTGGTCATATGCGGTAGTGACATCCGCATATTTAATAAATTGCTCACCCACAAAAACAAATCCTGATTACATCAGGATATATGATATTTGCAAATGGCGACTTGGTGGACTGGAATTGTTCTAAACAAACGATCCATGCCTCATCGAGTACACCTTTGGAAATCATAGCTGTATTTGACACATTAGACATAATTAAGGTCATTCAATACATGCATTTTGAAATTTTTGGAGAAAAATTTACGTAATGGAGGATAATATATCAACTCAAAAAATATGTTCTGGGGGAAGCCAAAAGAAATTGAGAGCATTAATGATGAAATGTTACTCGATTTTGGATGCAATTGAAGAAAAAATTATACATTTTAGGTCAGTAAGTTCTAAAAACCAATTAGCCAATATACTTACAAAATCCTTGGACAGAAATAAACTCTTATTTCAGAAAAATTCCCATACAAAATAATAAGTCATCCCAAGTCCAAGTAGAAGTCGAAATAAGTCCAAAACATGAAAGAAAAATACCCCTATATTGTCAAAAATAAAAATCTAAACTTATAATAATTCGAGAAAATACTTGTCAAAAATATAAAATCTTAACAAAGAAAACCACATCAAAATCGAGCAAGTCTAAACCCTAATAATCCAATAATAGAAAACTCACTCAAGTTCAAACCCAGAGTGAGAAAAATATACACGAATTCTCACATGCTACAAAAAAGAAAAAATCTAATGCGATAAATACGTTCGAAGAGAAATTACATTCGTTTGAAACTTGTTGAGATTGTTAAAAAAAGGTATTAATAACAATGTGGACCTTTCATTTGAGAGACTAATTTTATAAGTTCAAGAAAAAACAAACGTTGTTTTCGTCTTAAAGGTTTAATTCCCAATAAACACATAACACGGCCATGATGCCAAAATAGATATACAAAAGCCTAGGTAGAACTGATCGCAAATTTAACAGGTTATGGGCCCAGCAGTGTAAACGGGTACCAAATGCAGGTTGTTTCGTTTTTATGTGAAATGTTATAAGTGATCGATAAAGTGTGTGAGGCTGGTCCTTACAAGCTCCTGGTGAGCAGTCGTGTACCCATACTTCTTTTGTTTTCAATCACGCTTCCATTGTGTTCATAATGGATAATCAGCACTGGTTTGCACAGAAACTGGAGAATCTGGAACGACGAAGCCATATCCATCAGTTTGCGGGTACGAATTATGATAATTGGAGATTTCGATTGTTTATTTTTATTAGAGGTGAAGATTTGTTTGATTACCTCGATCGAAATACAGCTCCTGCTAATGGTCGAGTCTATCGTAAGAATGCAAACAGATGCATGGCTATCATTATTCGTTTTTTAGCCGATTCTCACTTGTCATTTGCTCAAGATGCAACAGAACCGTACGAGATAATTGAAAAATTGAATGCTGTGTACATGAAGTCGGGTACTGCGAGTCGTGTTTTCTTAAAACGTCAGTGGGCTCAACTCAAGATGCATGAAAACGGTGATCTGGAGGAGCATTTTTGCAAGTTTGAGGACTTGGTGGTGAAGCTGAAATCTGCTGGTGTGAAACTTGAAGAGGAAGATGTCGTTGAACAACTCCTAATGTCCCTACCTTCGAGCTACGATGTAACTGTGGCTGTTCTCAAAAATGACGATGAGCTAGATCTTCAGAAGGCAAAAATGAGATTGCTGAACGAATTTGCTAAGCAACGTGCGAATAATTCAAAGTTAAGCGTCGAAAGCGAGTCCGCGATGTTTGCTGGGAAGTCGTCAGCTGGTTCTGAGTCTGGTAAATCGTCTGGTTGCTCAATTAAGTGTTTTGGTTGTGGCAAAATGGATCATATGCGTAAGGATTGCCATTCACAGTCGTCGAAGGTTAGTAAGCCCACATATAAATGTTATAAATGTAATCGTGTCGGGCACATAGCCAAGTTTTGTCGTAATCCAAAGGCTAATTTGGTTGTTGAGGATTCGGCTAAATCAGCCAGTCCTATGCCTAGTAACAACGAATCAGAAGACGCTTGTGCTCTTATGTGTAATACTAGTAGTAGTTCTGTCAAGTTGGATAGTAATAACGACGTAATTGTTTTCACACTTGATTCAGGGGCAACAAACCATAACATGAATGATGACTTGATTTTCAGTAAATGCATAACGTTAAAGGAGCCAATTCGTATCAAAATTTATAAACGTAACTGTTTTGTTTATGCCACTAAGATAGGGAACATCGAGTGCTGGTCTCAAACAGGCGCAAAGTGTGTAATTAGAAATGTATTTTACTCAGAGGATTTTCCTGTAAATTTGTTATCGATTAAAAAGCTGGGTGAATATGGAGTTAACGTAACATTTGACTGTAATGGTAATGTAAAATTAATCAAAGAAAAAGACAACCAGCTGCTAAATTATGGAAAATCCGTTGGTTCTGAACTTTATTACACAAAATGTTTTAAGTCCCCTGTACAATTTTCTGAACATTTAGCAATGATGAGTTCTGTTAATGAATCTGATGTTAACATTTGGCATGCTAGAATTGGTCATCCTAATATTGAAATTATGCGTAAAATAAACTGATCAAGGATTTTAATTATAACAATATGCAATTTTGTAAAGGATGTGTTTCAGGAAAACAACATAAGTTGCCACACAAATCTGTGGAACGTCGTACTACTAGTCCACTTGAACTGATTCATTCAGATATCTGTGGTCCAATGCAGACGACTGCTTACAGTGGTAAAAAATATATATTAACCGTTTTAGACAATTTTTTGGCATTTTGTTCTGTTTACTTGTTGGAGAATAAAGATCAGGTGTTTGAGAAGTTTTTGGACTTTGAAGTCAAAGTTTGTAACATGTTTGGTCGAAGCATTGGCGAGATTTGCTGTGACAACGGTACAAAGTACATTAACATGAGGTTCAAGACGCAGTGCAAGCTAAAAGGGCATAACAATTCAATTGGCAATACTGTTCCATACTGTCCATAAATGAATGGCAAGGTGGAGAGGCTCAATCGGACATTGGTCGAAAAGGGCAGAACAATGTTGTTGTTTGGTAATATGCATTTTATGTACTGGTCTGAGGCCATAATGTGTGCAGCCTATCTCAATAACTGTACGTTAAATAGTCGAGGCGAAATTCCTGCCAAAATTTGGTTTGGTCGAGACACTAACTTGTCACATACACATATATTTGGTTGCGATGCGTATGCGCTTGTACCAAAAGAAAAACGCAAGGACAAATTTGAAAGTAAAGTCACCCCTCTTGTGTTTGTTGGCTATAACCCTGAGGGTTACCATTTGTTGAATACCAACAAGAACGAGATTCAGATCGCTAGGGATGTAACTTTTGATGAGTCCAGGTTTATTAGTAAAGTTTTGAGTAACGTAAACAATCAAGTTGCATCCGATGATAGTCAGGTAGCTAGTGGAAATTCATTTAACGTAAAATGTAACGTAAATGTCAATGACATAGAGAATTTTGAACTAGATGAGGATATGATTAATGACATCTGTCATTACGCGTATCACACTATCAGCGAATCTCCTAGTACTCTTAGTGAGGCAAAGGCCTCAGCAAATGGAAAAGAGTGGGATGAAGCCATTTCCAATGAGGTAAAAGCTATTCATGCTAATGACACATGGAAACTGGTTGATAGGCTCAATAACGTAAAACCTATCTCATCTCGCTGGTTATTTAAGATTAAAGACGATGTTAATAGAAAGAAATTGTATAAGGCAAGGTTAGTGGCTCGGGGCTTCGAAGTTAAAAAAGTCTTTGATTTTAGGGAAATATACGCACTGGTTACAAAGATGAGCACACTTAGGATTTTGCTTTCTGTTTGTAATAAACTGGGATACTCGATTTTTCAATTAGATGTGAAAAACGCTTTTCTGAATGGAATTTTAACTGACGAAGTATACCTTGAGATCCCAGATGGTGTTTACAGTAACGTAGATCAAAATTCTAAAGTATTAAAGTTAAATAAAGCCCTGTATGGCCTTAAGCAGGCACCAAAGGCATGGTATGTTAAATTTAAAAAGTTTGTTAAATCTCTTGGCTTTTCCAACAGCAAACATGATGAATGCCTATATTATAGAAAGAAAAATGGAAGTGTCGTTTTTATACTGAGTTATGTAGACGATATTTTAATTTGTGGCAAAAACAAAAAAGAAATAGACGAATTAAAGAAGTCTTTTTCTGACACTTTTCAAACTCATGATCTATTTAAAATTAAGTCATACTTGGGATTACAAATTTGCTACGATCAAAACAATAGAACAATGTCTCTTAAACAAAATCAATTAATTTCAAAAGTAGCTCAAAAATTTAAAGTTGAAAATTGTAATTCTGTTTTTACTCCAATTGAAGAAAAGCTGTACCTTCAACTGGACGAGAATAATAACTTAAATGATAACGTAACAACTCAATTCAAGGAACTTTTAGGGTGCCTCATGTATATCATGTTGGGAAGCAGACCAGACATATGCTATGCCATAAGTTACTTTAGCCAATTTCAGAATAGAGCTAACAGGGTCTTGTTCTCTCACCTTTTCCGTGTACTCAAGTACTTGATCACCACTATTGATCAGAGTCTTGTGTTTCGTCCATCTAATGACATCGTTAAGTGCTATGTAGATGCAGATTGGGCAAATTGCCCTGATACTCGTAGGTCTATAAGTGGTTACAGCATTTTCGTTTATGGTTCACTCGTTTTATGGCGAAGCAAAAAGCAGCCACTTGTAACTCTTTCATCTACTGATAGTGAGATTGTCGCACTTTGTGAGTCTGTTATCGATGTCATTTCAACAGTAAACATTCTCAAGGACATGACAATTAGTGTTAATGGACCGTGCCCTGTCTTTGAAGATAATGCCAATTGCATTAAGTTTGCCAATGGCTCCAGGAAGAAGTCTAAGCACCTAGATGTCAAATATTACTATGTACGTGACCATGTTAATAATAACCTAATTAAATTAGTTCCTATAGACACATCAGACCAGATAGCCGATACGTTTACCAAAGGTCTGGGTCGTGTCAAATTTATAAAATTTTGATCTCTCCTTCTAAATTTGCGAGATCTATATAAACCTTTTGATTCGTGACATACATATTCAATTTTTTTTTACATACATATATTTCCGTGATTTAAATGTTAGTGCATACCTTTCATATTTACATATTTGCACTTGTGATATTTTATTATTTTTTTGTCGATGTATTGACTGCAGGTTTGAAGGGGAAGTATTGATTTAACTCATGCTTTTGGCAAACCTGCACACTATCTCATATATCTAGTTGTACTTTTGTTACCAATGGTGGCTACACTGTTGCCATTAGCCGAACGCCGATTCACTTTGTCTGTAATTCTTTTGTGATAGATAAGCTGTTCGAATCTTAACGTCGACTGACGTACATCTAATAAAATATGGTGTTGTGAATTTCGTTATTTTTAAATAAAAGGATACATTTCTCGTTCGATCTGATCGCAAATTTAACACGTAGTAAAGAGGTGACTGAACAACAAAACTGATGTCTTGTGTTCATTTTTCAGTTCTCATACTCACACCCTCACATCACAAAGTACCTCACTTTTATACCAATTTTTGATTCTGATTAGTTGAGGTGTTCAGTCTGGGCTCTGGGGTTCTTCAAACGCCAGCACATGGCATCTATAGTCTGAACACTCAACTCTTATTAATACTGTTCCTTGTCGTCTCCATCATATATATATCCTCGAAGATAATACCTTCGACCATATATAATTATAATGGACTGTGCATTCTCATTTTCAGTCCTAGAATGAAAACACATGTTCAATATACAGTACCCTTCATCGTGGAATCCGTCAATTTTAATGGGTTATTGTTTTTTTTTAATTGGTAACCTTTTGACGGGTTTGATTAATTTAATTATGAATACATTGTTAGTGAGCGATGCCTGGAGTGTTGTTATAACAATGTTGTATATGTTCATCTGTTGCTCTGCATCATTATATTTGTACGTCAATAATTTTCAAATTTCATAAAAAAAGTAATCATCTGACGAGATAAATATGAACTTCATAATTTAAATTTAAAGTCATTTATGGAGAATTATTTATTGATCAACATATTTTTAATGTTTTATATTTAATATTATATGATCGATAAATTTCCAGTAATTCGTCTGGTTTTTTATTAACATATAAATGAATATTAGCTGTACCTTGTATGCAGCTGAGCTGACTTTCATTTTGTAAAATGAAGTGCAAAATTAATCAATTGACCTATAATATTGGATAAATCTTGAAAAAACAATACTTTTGAATGAAATGTACGCCTTCATGATGTCTCCATATAAGCCTTTGACTATATACATACTGGACTGCTAATACTGATAGGAATAACACAGAGTCTAATGAACAACTGGTGAAGTTGAGTGAGACACCCGTATCCCCGTTCAAAATGTTAGTTTACTGGTAGGCTAAAAATGTGTTAGGATACAATTCCCTCACTCCCTCACAAACACATAACCTAAACCTTGACTAACACTGTATATAACACATTTATAACATTTAACCTTTTCACATGTGGCGACACTGATTGCCGGCATAATCTTTTTCCACCACTGCTCGACGGAGAATGTTCTCCGCTCGTCAGTCGTTGCACTAATGTTGTGAATAAATCTTTTTCAAAGATGATAATCCGTTTTTATCTTTTCCACATCAAAAGATCATAACTCACCTCAATATGGTAGGCAGAGCAATAGATCGGAAAAGAAGTGCAAGTAATTAAAATGTGTTGATCGTGTAATTAATTAAAAGTTAATTTTTGTGTTTCACACAAAGTGAAAAAAGGCTTAGTGCTGTGTGATACCTCCACGCAAAGTGGAAGGAAAAGTTGTAAAATTTGTGAACGCAAAGTTCGTTTCAGTGATATAAAAGTAAAAATCCTGAAAAGTTAAAAGTTTTAAATTGAGTGAATCGAAAAGTAAAATTCGAAATCAAAGAAAACGACGGTGAATCTTTGGGCGTCAGTAGAAAAATTCAAAGTTAAAAAGTTGGGAAAGCAGATCAAAAGGATCCTGTTGTTCAACAAATCAATCAAAGAAGGTAAAAATAGTTGGTAACTGCTCATGCTGTGTTCCGGAGAGAAAAAGCTAAGTAAGAGAAATCGAGACTCAAGAAATTCTTATGAAGAATCATCGAAGTTTGGTGTCAACTGGGTATGAAAGTAGCAGAAAACATAGAAAAAAACTATAAAAGTGAACGGAAAAATATAAGATAAGTAAAAAAATTTAAACTAATTAATTATTATTTCGTGTGATTTTGCTCAAAAATTGGCTAAAAAATCAAAAATTCAGTAGCTTAAAATTAAAATTTGGTATATTTTCAAGTATATTTTCAACCAAAAGTCAAGTAAAGTTGAAACTTGAAAGGTGGATTCAATTATCCTTTCAAACTTTATCTTGTTGGTCGAGAATTGCAGAAACAGGAAATCTTTGTTGGATGAGCTTCATCGAATCCAACAATAGAAAACCAGAATATATGAACATTAACCTTGGTGACAAACTTTTTCATGATCACAAACAATAAAATATATTTTCAATAGTTGGAGGTTAATAGATTATTTTCTTTTCAGCATTAATCTCTTTCATAATTTCAATGAATAATTTTGACTTGACATTTAATTTATGTTTTAACGTGTTTAAAAGAATCCTTTTTGTTCTGGAACACAACCCCAAGTATTAATTAAATCGAATTTGAATATTTTCGGCGATAAAGTCCAAAGTAAAGCAAACACTCAAACATCTGAAACAATGGAGGAGAGATCACCTCATCGTCGGTAGAATATAATTAGTAAGAATAATTTTAGAATATTGAATAATTATTAGATATTGTACTTTAATATATTTCATTTGCATTCCCTATCGAGTGGTTGAGACCATGTTGTGCATTATCGTGCAGTTGAGACCGTGTTACCCTCTAGATTTAAGTTCTCATGTTTCTGAGGTAGGTTTCAAATTCCTCACACTATCAAAATTAATAAAATGTCACGATTTGATACTAAAAAAGTCTTTGATGGGAGGAATTATGATGCCTGGAGGACCACGATGGTCTTGACACTCTATGCAGAAGGATTGTATCCAATTATGTATGATGTCGAAACCGAAGTGCTATTTTTGGGACTCGAATTAAATAATTTTCTAAACCCTGACCCTGGAAATGCAAGTCCAGCTAATCGTATGGCATATTTTTGTAATCAAGAAAAGGGAAAAGCGTTAATTTATCAGGGACTTAATAACGAACTCATTGAGCGAGTAGAAGACTTAAAAACAATAAATCAAATATTAAAAGTTTTAGACGAAAGATATAAGAGCTGCACTCAGGTGACATATATCAATGCAAAACAAGCCTTCCAAATATTAAAATTTAACAGTGAAGGTAATATGCGAAGTTATTTAGACGTTTTCTCGAGATCTGCTCAAAAAATAAGGGACTGTGGAAAACCTCCCGACAAACAGGAAGAGATAGAACAACTCTTAATATCATTAAACATGGACTATGACATGACAAGGTTGGAGTTTAATACACTAAGTCAGGACCAGAAAACAATTGAAACACTCCATGCCATGTTAATTAAAAGGTCTGATAGGTTATATGACAAGAAAAAGTCAAAATATAATAATAATAAATTTCGTATTTTCAGCCAAAATAATAAAAGTCAAAGGTTTCAATATGGAGGAAATTACAATAGATATAATAATACTAATAGAAATCAGAAATACAGTCAGAATATAGATCAGGGGAAAATGACATATAATAATAATCAACAACTAGAAATGTCTCAGAATAATAATAATACATATGAAAATAAAAAATATAATAATAACCAAAATCAAAATACTTGGCCAAGTTAGAATGTTCTAGTATGCTTTAAGTGTCAGGGCAAAGGACACATAGCAAAAGTATGTCCGTCAAATAAAGAGGGTATAAAACCCCAAGATAAATTAGATGGTCCTGCACAAAACACAAGATACGGACGAAACAACAACTATAATAATAATAATGAAAATAAAAAATAAAATGATGTTCAATGGTCCACGATGCTGAGATATAAGAATCATGATCCAAGAATAAACACAAATGATAATAAACTAATAAATTTAATTACATCTAAAGATACAAAACAAGAGTTAGACTCAAATTATGTCCCTCTTACTAAAAGAATTATGTTAGATGGTGGAGCTGTTGCTCACGTAATCTCGGATTTATCAAAATTATCCAACCCTATAATGTTGGAAAAGCCTATCGAGCTGGAGTGTGCTATCCAGGACACACTACTGATTACCACACATATAGGTACCATGTTCATCAGAGTGGAAAACTCAGAAAGAAACCAAACAGTCATAAGACTCAAAAACGTACATTATGTACCATATTTAAATGTAGATCTAATGTCAGGGATTAAAATAACAGAAAATAGAGTGCTTGGCATAGATCAAAATTTCTCTGCAGCGCACATATACGTCCAAGGCACGGACGAAGTTATCTTTTCAGCCCCAAAAATAAAAGGCGTGTACATGGTTAAGTACGAAATTGTACCAGAGTCCGCCGTTAATATTGTAGAAGATGAAAACAAATTAAATAAAATATGCCCTTATAATAATGAATCTAATAAATTGGCATGTATGCCCAATATAAATTCCCAAGATGAATGGATGGAATATGAAATAGAAGAAGAAGTAATAGAGGAAAGTCAGGAGGAGAACGAAGAGAATGGAGACAATACTAATAATAAAACACAAAACAACACAATTAATAACAATAAAGAACATAATAATATAATAAATCCTAATGATATAAATGATAATAATCCACAACAAAATGAAGTGAATGAAGATGGAAATGAAATGAATGAGAATATAGGAACAAACATAAATAATAATATAATAAATGATAATAATATAATAAGTGACACGCAGGAGTCTAATGAGAGTACAGAAACTGCAAAACTAGACAAAAAAAATGATATGGCATAGGAGATTAGGACACTTGTCAGGAAAAAACTTAAAGTTCTTGACAAAGGTCTCAAGAGGTATTTCAAATGAAATTACTTTTTGTGATGACGAGTTCAGTCTTTGTAAGGTATGTGTAAAAGCCAATTCTAGAAGATTAGGGCACAATGGAACTCGCACACGACCTGAGAGGAAACTCGAGCTCGTTTCATCAGATACAATAGGCCCCTTCTCACCAGGTATATATGGTGAAAAATATGTTTTAATTTTTGTGGACCATGCTACAAAATACACTTTTATTTCCAACATCGAGAAAAAATCCATGGTTTTTGAAGAATTTAAAAAATTGTATATGAAGTTAAAATTGAAATTCCCGGATCACCCTATAGCCACGTTAAAATGTGACAATACTAGGGAATATCTTGACTCAAATATGAAATCATTTTGAGAGAACAACGGAGTAAACCTTCAGCCAGTCGTTCCGTATTCACCGGAGTTGAATGCGATGGCCGAAAGGCAGAACCAGACAATTATGGCTAGGACGAGGGCTATGCTGTTTGACTCTGATTTAGATTTCAGTTTTTGGTCATTGGCTGTTGTGACGGCTGTTTATGTAATAAACAGGAGCCCAACTAGGGCCAATAAAGATAACAAAACCCCCTTTGAGATGTTTTACAGCACAAAGCCGGACTTATCCAACATGAGAGTTTTTGGGTCTCTCGCTCACAGGCACATTCCCATAGAAGTCCGTCAGCAACAAGCCACTAAAAATAAAAGAAAAAGTGCCAATATTGAACATCCAAAATTAACCCAAAGATCCGACAAAGGAATTTTCATAGGGTATACCAATAGTGGGTACTGTATAAGGGACCCATTAATGGAGAAATCGCACGTCACTTGCGATGTCAGATTTGATGAAACAAGGAATATAAAACAAATACAAAATAGACACAATAATAATAAAGAAAATACACAAAATGATGATAATATTATAGATACTCCTGTAATTTTAAATTTATTCAAATCATGATATAAAAATTACATTGAGGACCATATCCCTCAGAAATGGGAGGATGTCAAAAACAACCCCTTTAAGAAAGAGTGGCTTCAAGCCATCACAGAAGAGTTGAAGTCACTATCTGATATGGGCGTTTGGGAAGTCGTCCCAAAAGAAAGGAATGTGAGGTTGGTAGACACAAAGTGGTGTTTCACCACAAAACCCAACAACCTAGGCATTCACATACTGAAAGCTAGATTGGTTGCGAGGGGTTTTAAAGATCTCACTCACTATTCCTTGACCAAAACATGTGCCCCGGTAGTCCAATACTGGTTAATCAGATGAATACTATCAATTACCAATAAATACGGTTTAAATATCACACAATTCGATATAAAAACAGCCTTTTTAAACTCACAAATAAAATACCCAATATTCATATCTACCCTTAAGGGATGAAAATTAGGCAAAAATAAATGCCTGAAACTTATAAAGTCCATATATGGACTTAAAACCTCATCAAAAAGTTGGTATGATTTGTTGAATTCAACAATAGTTCAAGCTGGCTGCGCCCAGTTGAAAATTGACAGATATTTATACATCAAACAGGATAATATTGGTGCAATGGCTCTCTTAATAGTCTATGTAGATGACATTTTGTTGGCAAGTAACCACAACGAGTGGACACAAGACTTAATAAACACATTCAATAAATGTTTCACACTAAAAATAGAAAATAATCCCACCTTTTTTGTTGGATTCGAAATAAATCGTGATATACCACGAAAACAAATTATACTTACACAACATAGATATATTGATAAGATTCTCCAGAAGTTCGGAATGTCTGAATGTAATCCATCTTCCACACCCAAGGAGACTGGGCTTAAACTTAATAAACCGACAAATGGAATTGACGATACCGAATATAGGGCTATGATTGGGAATCTGCTATATGTGGCAAGACTTACTCACCGGGATATTGCGTTCGCCGTCAACTACTTATCCCACTTTCAGACATCCTCCAACAGTGAAATTAAAAACTATGTTCGTCGTATCATTAGGTACCTTAAAACTACATGAGATTTCTCTCTAGTCTTCCACTCCGACCAAACTCACATAAAACATTTGTTGATGCGTCGTATACACCCAACGTAGACAACTCACCCATAGACATAAATGACTTGGAGAAAGGGTGCTCCACAACTGGCTTCATGATCTTTGTAAACAGAGACTTGCTAAATTGGGCCGTTCATCAACAACACATGGTTGCAACTTTGTCAACTGCAACCGAGTTAATTGCATTGAATGATGCACTCAACAACATCTATGTGATCTGGAGACTTATGGAAAGCGTTTTCTCTGTAACCGACCCAGTGCAGGTGTATGAGGACAATATATCTGTGTCCCGGATTGCATCTGGGGGAGGCCAGAAACAATCCAGGTCTCTCGCGATCAAATGCTACACCTTGTTGGAGGCTTTCCAGCAAAAATTGATAAATTTCAATGATATTAGGTCACCTGATCAAGTTGCCGACATATTAACTAAAGCACTTGATCAGAAAACCTTTCAGAATATCGTTATGAGAATCCTCTGAGCAAGTCGAATTTTCGGCCAATAGTCTTCATTGACATAACCTTTCAAAATTTTTGATATTTGGTTTTGGACTGTGGATGGGCATCGGTCTTTTAGCGCCTATCGTAAACCGAGTGGTCCATATTTCATTTCACAAACTCACATCACATATTTCACAATAGGTTCCCCATCGCTGCTCTGCCTCTCTTACTGGCACCAGCATCCCCTAATAAACTCAATTGATTCCAACAATAGCATACTTATTTAAACCCCACACAATTAATTATAAGGATATAGATAATAATGTTTTTCTTCTACAGCTGACGATGAGGAGATATTGATTTCTCCGATCTTTTAATATGCATAATAATTTAAAATCACACAGTATATTTATAAGGCGTGACACTATAACAGAAGGTTAAATGCATACCTCATGTTAATAATTACACAATATATAAGACAAAACACTTGATTTATAGATTTATACACATTTTAATTGTACATCATAATGCTAGTCAACGACATATTTAATAGTTTACCATTTTTAGCAACATTTAAAATTTTTTTATACATGATATTTGTGTTCAATAATTTTGACTGCTATTGCTCATTTATATTATTTTTTTATCTTAATACATACATCGTGTGATATTTTTTTAACCTATATGTTCGTTCGTCCGTTTTGAATTGTAGGGGGTGTTGGGGTACGATTCCCTCACACCCTCACAAACACATAACCTGAACCTTGACTAACACTGTATGTAACACGTTTATAACATTTAACCTTTTCATATGTGGCGACACTGATTGCCAGCATAATCTTTGCCGCTACTGCTCGACAGAGAATGTTCTCCACTCGTCAGTCGTTGTACTAACGTTGTGAATAAATCTTTTTCAAAGATGATAATCCGTTTTTATCTTTTCCGTATCAAAAGATCATAACTCACCTCAATAAAATGTTCCTGACCATTTGGAAAATGTTCTAGGTTATTCATATTTGAAAATTGAAAAATTTGTTGAGGTGAGTTTCGATCTTTTCATCCAACGAAAATGAAGCACGGACATTTATCAATAAAAAGGTTTATTTACGACTTTAGTGCAACGACTGACGAGCGGAGAACATTCTCCGTCGAGCAGTGGCGGAAAAAATATTATGCTGGCGATCAGTGTCGCCACATGTAAAGAGAATAAATGTTATTGATTACACGCAGTGTTGATTAATGTACAGTTGTGTGTTCGTGAGGTAGTGAGGGAATCGTATCCCAACACCCCCCTGCGATTCAAAACGGACGAACGAACATATAAACGAATAGGTATTACATATTGCATGTATTAAACAACAAAAATATAAAAAATAAATAAGCAAAAGCAGTCAAAATTATTACATGTAATTGTCACATAAAGTTGCTATTAAAATGGTAAAAATATATTTGAGTTATTAAAAAAATTTGTGTGTCGTTGACTAGTATGTTATTGTCTTATAAATGTTTATGCGTTCATATCTTAAATAAATCGTGTAAATATTAGCATGAGGTATATGTTGAACCTTATGTTCTAGTGTCACATCTTATAAATATTGTGTGATTTTTCGGCTTAACGTATATATATGTATAAAAAAAACACGTCGGAGAGATCAATGTCTCCTCATCGTCAGCTGTATGAAGATAATATTATTATGTATATATGTATATATCCTTATAATTAATTGTGTATTTTCATATAAATTTGCTATTGTTGGAATCAATGGTATATATTAGGGAATGCTGATGCCAATAAGAGAGGCAGAGCAGCGACGGGGAACCTATTGAAAAATTGTGAAATGAGTGGTGAAACAACATATGGACTGCTCGGTTTACGATAGGCGCTAAAAGACCGACGCCCATCCGCAGTCCAAAACCAAAAACAAAAAATTTTGCAGGTTGAGTCAATTAAGACTATTTGCCGAAAGGTTGACTTGTTCGGAGTATCTTCGTGACAATATTTTGGTACGTTTTCCGATCAAGTGCTTTCGTTAAAATATCTGCAACTTGATCGGTTGACCTAATATCGTTGAACGTAATCAATTTATTTTGGAATGCTTCCAAAACTGCGTAACACTTGATCGCTAAAGACCTGGAGCGTTTTTGGCCTCCCCCAGATGCAATGCGTGATGCGGATATATTATCCTCGTACACCTGCACTGAGTCGGTTACAGAAAAAACGCTCTCAGTGAGTCTCCAGATCACGTATATGTCGTCAAGTGCGTCATTCAACGCAATTAGTTCAGCTGCAGTTGACGAGGTTGCAACTAAGTTTTGCCGGTGAACGGCCCAATTTAACAAGTCTCCGTTTGCGAAAATCATATAGCCGGTGGTGGAGCACCCTTTCTCCAAATTATTTATTTCAATGGGTGAGTCGTCTACGTCGGGTGCATACGACGCATCGACAAATGCTTTAATTTTAGTTTGGTCAGAGTGGAACACAAGAGAGAAGTCCCTTGTTGTTTTAAGGTACCTAATAATGCGGCGGACATAATTTTTAGTTTCACTATTAGAGGATTTTTGAAAACGTGACAAATAATTGACGGCGAACGCAATGTCCGGGCGGGTCAGTCTCGCTACATATAGCAAATTCCCTATCATTGCCCTATATTCGGTGTCATCCGTACCATTAGTTGGCTTACTTATTTTAAGGCCTGTTTCCATAGGTGTTGTTGTCGGATTACACTCCGTCATACCAAATTTACGTAAAATTTTATCTATATACCTATGTTGTGTTAAGGTTATCTGCTTCCTCGGGATGTCTCGACTTATTTCAAACCCGACAAAAAAGGTTGGATTCATTTCTATTTTCAATGTAAAATTTTTATTAAAAGCATCTATTAAGTTCCGTGTCCACTCGTCGTGGTTGCTAGCCAACAACATGTCATCCACGTATACTATTAGAAGTGCCATTGCACCATTGTTATTTTGTTTTGTGTATAGACATCTGTCTATTTTCGATTGAAGAAATCCAGCTTGTATTATTGTCGAATTTAATAAGTCGTACCAGCTTTTAGAAGACGTCTTTAGTCCATATATTGACTTAATCAGTCTTAGGCAATTGTTTTCACTTAGTTGGCATCCTTTTGGGTTAGATATATATATGGGGTATTTTATTTCTGAATTAAGAAAGGCCGTTTTTATGTCAAATTGTGTGATATTTAAGTTGTATTTATTTGTGATGGATAATGTCCATCTTATGAGCCAATACTGTATTACCGGGGCGTACGTTTCAGTTAAGGAGTAATGAGTTAGGTCCTTAAAACCCCTTGC
This sequence comes from Ericerus pela, assembly GCA_011428145.1. NCBI lineage: Eukaryota > Metazoa > Arthropoda > Insecta > Hemiptera > Coccidae > Ericerus > Ericerus pela. The sequence goes on from WOFM01000399.1 coordinate 117,056, forward strand.
AACCAATCTAGCTTTTGGCTTATGGATGCCTTGGTTATCGGGTTTTGTGGTAAAGCACCATTTGGTATCTACCAATCTCACATTTTTTTCCTTGGGAACGACCTCCCACACACCCATATCAGACATTGATCTCATCTCGTCTGTTATAGCTTTTTGCCAATCCGTTTTAAATTGGTTGTTTTCCACATCCTCCCATTTTTGAGGGATGTGGTCCTCTATATAATACCTGTCTCTTTGTTTACATACATTTAATATTAGGGGTTTTTTTGTTATATTATTAATATTAGTTCTATCAATGTTTATTATGTTCCTCATTTCATCGAATCTGACATCACAAGTTACATGTGATTTGTCATTTATTGGGTCTCTTATGCAGTAACCACTACTTGTGTATCCCACAAATACGCCCTTGTCTGCCCTTTGTGTGAGTTTTGGATGTTCAGGATTTGTTTTCTTCTTTTTATTCTTCGTGGCTTGTTGTTGGCGAACTTCCATGGGAATATGTCTATAGGCCAGAGACCCGAAAACTCTCATGTTTGATAGATCCGGCTTTGTGCCGTAAAGCATTTCAAAAGGGGTTTTATTTTCTTTATTTGCCCTAGTTGGGCTCCTATTTATGACATATACCGCCGTTAGAACTGCCAATGACCAAAATTTAAAGTCCAATTCGGAGTCAAACAGCATGGCTCTCGTTCTAGCCATTATTGTTTGGTTCTGTCTCTCGGCCATTGCATTTAGCTCTGGTGAGTACGGAACCACAGGCTCGAGACTTACGCCGTTTTCCTCACAAAATGTTTTCATATGAGAATCTAAATATTCTTTTGCATTGTCACATCTTAGTGTGGCAATGGGGTAATCCGGAAATTTTGTTTTGAGTTTCATGTATAATTTTTTAAATTCCTCACACACCATTGATTTTTTCTCTATGGTGGAGACGAAGGTGTATTTCGTGGCGTGGTCTACAAATATCAGTACATACTTCTCACCAGTATATACCCGGTGAAAATGGGCCCATCGTATCCGATGAAATGAGTTCCAATTTCCTATCAGGACGAGATCTTACACTATTGTGCCCTAGTCTTTTTGAATTTGCCTTTACGCATATCTCGCACAAACTGAACTCATCATCTCGGAATGTTATTCCATTGGGAATACCTCTCGATACTTTGGTTAAAAATTTTAAGTTTTTTCCCGAAAGGTGTCCCAATCTTCTGTGCCATATCATATTTTTTTCTATTTTTGAATCCCCTTTATATTCGGTCGATTCTTGATTATTATTTGCAGTTTCATAGTCTACTGCGTTATTATTATTAATTGTGTTTATGTTTTCTTCCATTTCTATTTTCTCCTCATTTATTTCCCTATTTTGGGTCTGATCATTTGTTTTGTTGTTATTTTGACTTACTATTATATTACTGTTCTCGACATTATTAGTTTCATTTTCCCTGTTGTTCTCACTTTCCTCCTGACTTTCCTCAACTATCTCCTCTTCTATTTCGTATTCCATCCATTCGTCTTGGGAATTTATGTTGGGCATACATGCCAATTTATTCGATTCATTTTTATAAGGACATACTCTATTTATTTCATTTTCATTCTCTATTAGGTTGACTGTGGATTCCGGCACTATCTCGTATTTGACCATGTATACCCCCTTTATTTTTGGGGCTGAGAAGAGTACTTCGTTTGTTCCTCTGACATATACATGTGCCGCCGAGAAATTTTGGTCTATGCCCAATGCCCTATTTTCTGTTATTTTTATTCCTGACATCAGGTCTACGTTCAATGATGGGACATAGTGTACATTTTTTAGTCTTATTACTTTTTGTTCACGTTCGGAGTTTTCTACTCTGATGAACATGGTCCCTATATGGGTTGCTATTAAGAGAGTGTCTTGGATGGCACATTCCAATTCAATTGGTTTTTCGAGCATTGTTGGGTTGGACAGTTTCGACAGGTCTGATATAACATGAGCAACAGCTCCACCGTCTAGCATTATTCTTTTGGTTAATGGAAGGTAATTCAAATCTGATTCTTTTTTTATGTCATTTGACGTTATTAAATTTATTAATTTATTATTATTATTAGATTCCTGATATCTGTATCTGATCATCATTGACCATTGAACGTCATTTTCTTTTTTATTTTTGTTATTATTATTATTGGTGTTATTTCGTCCGTATCTTGTATTCTGTGCAGGGCCATCCAATTTATTTTGGGGTATTGCACCCTCTTTATTTGACGGACATACTTTGGCTATGTGCCCTTTGCCATGGCACTTAAAACAGACTATCATATCCGAACTTGGCAAAGTGTTATGATTTTTACTGTTTTCATATTTTTTATTTTCATAACTATTATTATTATTTGATGTTTCTTTCTGTTGATTATTATTATATTTTACGTTTCCCTGTTCTGAATTTTGGCTTCTATTTGAGTAATTATACCTGTTGTAGTTTCCTCCGTATTGAAATCTTTGGTTTTTATTATTATTTGTGGAGTTTCTAAATTTATTATTATTATATTTATGCTTTTTTTCGTCGTACAGTCTGTCCGACCTTTCGATTAACATGGCATGGAGTGTCTCAATAGTTTTCTGGTCCTGACTTAATGTATTAAACTCCAGCCTTGTCATATCGTAGTCCATGTTTAAAGAGATTAGAAGTTGTTCTATCTCTTCCTGTCTGTCCAGATTCTTCCCGCAATCCCTTATTTTTTGAGCTGCCCTCGAGAAAACATCCAAATAACTTCTCATGTTCCCATCGCTATGAAATTTTAATCTTTGAAATGTCTGTTTGGCGTTGATGTACGTGACTTGAGTGCAGCTCTTATATCTCTCGTCAAGTACTTTCAAAATTTGGTTTATAGTTTTCAGATCTTTTACCCTTTCTATTAATTCGTTGTTCAAGCCTTGATATATGAGAGCCTTTCCCTTTTCCTGATTTCGGAAGTATGTCATTCGTGTTGCAGGGTTGGCGTTACTAGACTCGGGGTTTAAAAAATTATTCAAATCTAATCCCAAAAAAAGTACTTCTGTTTCAGTATCATGCATTATCGGGTATAAGCCTTCCGCATAAAGTGTGGAGACCATCATGGTCCTCCAAGCGTCATAATTTCTTCCATCGAAGACCTTTTTTGAGTCAAAACGTGACATCTTGTTCAATTATTATGTTCGGGGCTTATTTTCCTTACCTCAGAAACACGAGAGCTTAATACTAGGGGGTAACACGGTCTTAGCCGCACGATTATGCAAACACGGTCTCAACCGCTCGATCGGGAATGCAAAGTCAAGATATTATTTTATAAATCTTAATAATTAATATACGTTTTCTAAATAAATCTCACGCTATCTGCCGCTGACGATGAGTCGATCTCTCCGCCGTTGTTTTCAATCCGTCTTTGATTCGGAGATACTTTTTACATTTACCGCCAAAGTGTTTTTGATTCGAAATATTCTGAGTCTTTTAGTCTAGTTCCGGATCGAAAAGCAATTCTGCTAAACAGGTTAAAACGTAGATTAGTTTCCAATATAAAATTATTCAACAAAAAATACAATAAGCTGAAGCTGAAAGGAAAATAATTTGTTATCTATTGTCGAATTGAAAAGCTTCATACAAATTTCTGACAGGAATAAACTGTCACTCAACACTAAAGATGTTTAATAATTTTCTATTGTTGTTCAAAGTGTATCTTTTTCACTAAATATTTTCCTATTTCGACCAATTTCAACCAACGAGATAAAGCCTGAAAGGTTACCAGTGAATCTTTCAAGTTTCGACTTTCCTCTAATTTTGGTTGAGAGTCAACAGGAAAATATTTCGAACTTTTTACTTTACTTTAACGAATTTTTGAACTTTTGTAACCAATTTTAGGGCAAAAATCACACCGATTATTAATTAATTATTCTAAATTTTTACTTATCTTTACTCGGTTTTCGTAATTTTCTGCTTCCTGGGTCCTCTGCTTCGATGTTGACTTGATTCTCCGACGTTGAGACTTTCAGACTTTCGATTTTTCGACTTTAATTTCTTCTCCGGAACACAGCACAAACAATTGCCAGCCGTTTTTGACTCTGCAACTTGGTTTTCCAAACCACAGGATTCTCTCGTACCTGATTTGCCTGCTCCAAACTTTTATACATTTGATTCGTCGCTTTCCTGTTCTTCCAGGATGCTTCTTTCGATCACTGAACACGAACTTTATACTTTCGAACTTTTAATTTTCCATCCACTTTGCGCGGAGGTTTTACACAACACGAACTTTTACTTTTTCATGACACTTAAATTTTCACTTTTTCATTTAACTTCACGATTATTATAAACGCACTTTGCTTTTTCGTACTTATTTCCGTTGGTCCGCAGCTCTGGCTACCATGTTGAGGTGAGTTTCGATCTTTTCATCCAACGAAAATGAAGCACGGACATTTATCAATAAAAAGGTTTATTTACGACTTTAGTGCAACGACTGACGAGCGGAGAACATTCTCCGTCGAGCAGTGGCGGAAAAAATATTATGCTGGCGATCAGTGTCGCCACATGTAAAGAGAATAAATGTTATTGATTACACGCAGTGTTGATTAATGTACAGTTGTGTGTTCGTGAGGTAGTGAGGGAATCGTATCCCAACAAAATTAGAAGATGTAATTAAAGAAAATGGGAATTTAAAGATTGAAAAAATTGTTGGCATAAATTTAGGCATATCCACCAATAAGAGCTATGCATCAATAAATCAAATTTTAAATTGATTTAACTGAAATTTTTGAACTTCTGAGTTTTATAAAACTACATCATTACCGATTTAATTCGTAATTATAAGCAATAATTGTGTTAAAAAGAGACCTAGTCAAAGGAAAAGACAATAAGTATTAATAAATTTGATAATGAACTAACATTTTGAACAGAAATACGCCTGTTTGTTTTTAACACAGCTTTTTATCAGTATTAGCAGTCCAGTATGTATATAGTCAAAGATATAAGCCAATGTTAATTTTATCAGTATGCGCAGTCCATTATGTATATAGTCGAAGGATAATACTCCGTGGTTGTCAGGCTGTCAGCTGTTTATTTACGTTTATTGTTATTGGGAGGGTGGGTAATTGCAGGTAAATGTTAAACTGGTAAAGTTTGAATCGGTTGAAGAATGAAGATATTTCACTTTCTAACTTCAACTGAATTAAGTAGACGTAGAGGAACTAACATTATTCCACTTTGTGTAAACTGAGGAAGAATACTAATTTAAACTTAGTGTTTTGATTAGATTGCAATATTATTGAGCTAACTCAGTAGTGTGATTTTTGTATTCATAAAAATTTGGTAAGTCTCGATACTTAGTTCAGCTGTAACTAATAATTATGATTCTTCCGTCTGTACTTGTAATCTTTCTTCCTAACATTCGGAATAAATTATTTGTGAAACAGTATTCTATCATTCTTTACAGAATTGGTTGTCAATTATATCGTGTAATGAGTCCATATCTACCCTGTGTTTTCATGATATTCGTTTTCGTATTGATAGTAATTTTTTCATTCATGATGCTCTTACGATGGAAAGGTCAGTCGTCCAAAAACAGCAACCTATCGGACAGACATATACTAGTGAATAGAATTCATTTTTCGTTGAAATAATTTTTTGAATATGAATATTTGATTATGCGAAAAGTATTGCAATATTTCTCGTAGGTAACAGGTGGATCGAGCGGAATTGGAAAATGTGTTGCCATAGAAGCAGCCAAAGCAGGTGCTGATGTAACAATAATAGCAAGAGATAGTGATAAACTTCAAACTTCTGTGGAGGAAATCAAAAAACATATTGTTAATCAAAATCAAAGAATAGATTATTTGTCCTGTAAGTGAGGGGCTCTGTGTTCTTTTTTTTTAAGTTGATATATATTTATATATATATATATTATATATTTCTGTTCTATCATTAACTTTGTTACTAATGATTGTTTTAGTGGATATATCCAGAGATTATGGTCTCGTTAAGAAAAATATACAGAAACTCGAGGAAAACTATGGTCCAGTTTATATGCTATTTAGTTGTGCAGGCACAGCTATTTGTGGCACCATTGACCAAGTATCGATAGAAGATGCGAATGTGAGACGCAGCTTTCCATCAAATTTTGTAATATTATTATGACTTTTTCGACTAATCTTTGAAAAATCAATTTGGTTTTCAGTATTTGATTAATCTTAATTTTTTGGGAACGTTGCACATAGTTAAAGCTTTAATTCCTTCATTAAAGAAACAGAAAGAAGGATATATTATTATCACCGCCTCTCAAGCTGCATTATTGGGCATTTACGGGTATTCTACATACTGCTGTACAAAATTTGCTCTTCGTGGTCTTGCCGAATGTTTACATTCAGAAGTGAATATCGCCTCAGTATACAATAGTCGGTATAATTTATTCGCGTTCTTGATTGAAATATTTTTTAGCTTAGACCTTACAATATCAATGTTACATTGGCTCTGCCTCCGGATACTGATACTCCAGGCTTTGCTAATGAAGAAAAATCAAAACCTGAAGCTACAAGAGAAATTTCCCAGAAAGGTGGTTTGTACAAGCCTGAAGCAGTTGCTGTTCAAATGATGAAAGATGCTCTGGTGAGTAATTCCACTTTTTTTATGAATTCAGTTTTTAATTAAAGTTTCTGAATATTCACTGTCATTACAGGATAAAAAATTTTTCAGTACTATTGGCCTCGATGGTGCTATGTTAACGATTTTATGTAGTGGAATGTCACCAGCTTCTTCAGTTTTGAGATTATTGTATGAAGTAAGTAAAATGCTGATCTTTATTAAACCGATATTTTGATTTCTCTGAAGACGGATGAAAAGGTGTGAATCAAAATTATAGAAATAATTACTTAAATCCCTCAATAAACTGATCATAAGGTAGTTCAAAAATATTTCGGATAAAATTGCTCCGACTAATACGGATTGAACAATTGAACTGTTTTTGATTTTTTTCGAAACAAACCTTGAATTTCTCTGTGATAATTATTTGCATTTTTCATGCTTCTGTCAGCTTACATTTGCATATCTAATTTTAGTATTTACATAAATCAGTTCAGATATTCTTGTTGTAGACAGTCATATTTCAAACTTAATTTATGCTCCTTCACGTTAGTTGTGAAAAACTTATCCAATCTATTTAATGTTTTTTTTTTTGTAGAGTTTTTTCATTGGATTTCTTCGGCTTGTTAGCCATTATATTCATTACGACATGGCAAGAATCGTCGCCAAACATGAGAAAATGGAGATGCGCTGATCAGCTGTGATCTGTTCATCAAGAAATAATTGGAAAATATAACATTTTAATGTGTAATTTAAAAACAACAGCGAAATTATGGCTTAGAGAAGACATCATTTGCGGTTGTCTGATTACTATGAAATGAAAAGTCGGTAAAACCTAATGAATTCAATACTATTACATCTGAAAATTAATTATTATGGTCATTAGAACATGATGAAAACAATTGTTGTAAACTTCGAAAATTCATTTAAAATAAAATAACCTTTAACAAATTATGCTTTGCGAAACTGCATACATAAAATCTTCGGTTCTGCGTATTCAAATGTGAAACAGGCCTATTCTAAATATAAAAACGTTAAGTCATTAGGAAATGTTTTGTTTACTGTGGGACTATTAGCTCCATTCTTTTTAGCTGCTTGCCGTAAAAAGAACAGAGCTGTTGTTTGATGAAATGATACTTCTGCTAAACTTTGAATTAGTCGGGAAACCATGAAGATCCATTCTATGAAACGTACATATCTCAAGAGTAAAACTACCCTAAGAAAATTTGTAATGACGTGTTCTGTATATTATTTCCTTTGAGGTTAATTTAAAGGTTTCATTTTCTACAAGTTTATAATGTCTGTCGACGTCAAGAATTTTTTCTCAAGAAAGAAACCCAAGAAAAGTTTTAAAATAAGGACATCTAAAAATAAATAATATGTCTCAAATCATAAATTTAGAAGAGAAATGTACAAAAAATAAGTTATCATCGAGTTGGTAATAAGTAATCATCAATTATACGTTTTTTTTTACAAAAAATGTTTGCTCAATGAATCTAGAGGAGGCCAAAGGAGATCGATGGCCTTAATGATAAAATGCTATTCAATTCTGGGAGCCACCCAATGTCAAATCATTTATTTTCGACCTGTAAAATCGGGGGATCCATTAACATATATACTCACAAGTTTAGACAGGATAAAAATTGGCTAATAGGATAATAAATAAATTTTATTTAAAATAAAAACAAAAAAATCGACTTCGTTAATTTGAATGAGTAGCTCTTATTGAAAGATATGCCCAAATTTATGACAGTAATTTTTTCATTTTTTTATTTTCAAATATGTATTATCTTGGGTGGGAATGCCCACAATCTCCTGCGCGCCTGGCGAGCATAAAGGGAACTAGCCTACTGAAGAATGTAGGTAGGTGAGTAACTGGGCTGAGGAGATTGCCGTAGTTGTTACAGATCTAGTGAGCGAGATAGCTGTGTGATGACGTATATTTTCTTGTCCCTTGCACATTAAACACATTATATATAAGTGCCAACAACGGTAGTGTTTCTGCCACTACATGTATAACCTAGGACATTCTCCGGATGATCAAAAACATTTTGAGCCTACTTTCATCAAAATCTATAAAGTAAGACACTTGTTCTGAGCGAATGAAATTCTGTTAGTCCCGGAGATAGTCATACCAAACATATAACCTCCTCTGTACGTTGTCGGTAAAAACACAGAATTTCTTAGATACCAGTTACTTGACTTTAGTACAAAATTTCAGCCAAAATTCAAAATTAGTCTTTCAGAGTTCGATATGTGTAATTGTGAATGTGTGGAAAGAAACCAAGTCTCAATGTTGTACATCTCTTCATTTTCCTCCGAAATTCTATTTCTCGCTCAAAACATGAATAAATTATCGATACCTAGATATTAAACAGGCTTTCAATAAGCAGCTAGACGTCACATTTGACCCACACGTGAATTTTTTTTCAATCTTTCAAATTTCCGAAAAAAAAGAGTAACGCATATTCTAAAGTGTACATATATGTATACATAATATATGTATATATACGTATATTTTTTTTAAAACGTTTTACAAAAATCATAAAATAAGTAGGCATTAAAAAATTTCTACGTACAAAAAACAGAGAGGACAGAAAAACATACAACACACAAAATGGAAACAAACACAAAACACATACAACACACAGACGGGGTACTTAATAAATTACTACATACGCATAATCTACACAAAACTGCTGGTTGGATGATCAAGATATATCGCCTTGGAATGGACGTCGAAATTGTTGTAACTAATACCGTTCGACAACCGCCATGCAATATTTTTGGGTTTGGGCGGCAACGGCGGCGGCTCTTTGAACACGGCAGGGGTAGAATTCGAATTGCTGCCAAAATTTAGCACGTCATTCGCGTAAATGTTGGCCTCTTCGTCGTCGTCGTGATCGTCGTTGTCGCCGTCACCGCCTCGCTTGTAGTCAATGACGCCAGAACCGAAGTCTGGAGTCTGGTAATGGTCAGTCGTGATCGTCGTCGTACCGTAACTGGAGGCGCCTTCTTGAGCATTTTTGTCGGCGACAACCGTTTGGTGCGCAGTCGACATGTTTGGAACGACTTTCGTTTCTCGATCCAGCGTTTTTGTCTCGCCGTTGATCTCTTTACGAATTTTCTTCATTTTTTTACGACCATTTGGCGTGTTCTCTTTATCCTGTAAAAATAAGGATATGGATAAAAGTTCAAGAATTTGATTTTCACACAAAAAAAAATTAAATTAAAAGTCAAGACTAGTAAGATGGATGGATAATTCTGGATTTAAATTTATATTTTCGTACTTCTATCGATCGAATTATGCCACTCCAAAATGTAATTTCAATATCCTCTCTGATAGAAGTGTTTCTTGAACAACAACAATTAAAAGGAGAATTGTTTAGCGGAGTATTACTTTACAGATGATGGCAATTTGGGAAACTAGAAATATAGCACAACAGGTCCACACATAATTTCGCTCCAAATTCAAAAGTTACTTTAGGAGTTTAACGGATTTTTACTTTTTTTTCACTTTATAACTTCAGTTTCTTAAGGGCGGTTACGAAATTCAAAACATTCCTTTCACACTAAATCAATTCGATTTTGAGAAAACTTTCAAAATCTGATTGAAAAAGTTTAATAATTTCGAAGTTTTGTTTGATTTGCTTTTAAAAAAGTCGAGAAGAATAAGAGAAATATGGCAAATAAATTTAATTTAAAAAAAAAAACTGCGTTAATCTAATTGAGTAGCTCTTATTGGTGAATATGCTCAAATTTACGACAGTAATTTTTTCAATATTTAAATTCTCATTTTCTTCAATTATACCCTACTAATTTTTGAATTTTCAAATATTAATAGCCTACGACATTCTCCGAATGATCAGGAACATATTGAATATTGAGCCTACTTTCATTAAAATCTATTAAGACACTTTTTCTGAGCAAACGAAATTCCGTTAGTTCCGGAGATAGACATACCAAAAACTTATAACCTGCTCCGTACGCAGTCGGCAAAAACACCAATTACACAATGAAAAGATGGATAAGAAAAATATTCCACCAAAACATTTTAAAAAGATTCGATTTTCACTGAAAAATCTTTTTTCAAGCAAAACAAGTATGAATCTAGCGAAATTTTTCAAGGTTTTCAAGATAAGTTTTGATTAGTATTAATCGACTTTCTGACTTCTACATCACTTTTGCAACGGCCCTAAAAAATGATTCAGACGTGAATTAGATGAACTGATTCCATCGAACTATTTTACAATTTAAAGCGAATGTTCGGATGAAAAATTTTCATTCTTAATCAATTTTCCGTCCCCACTACCACCGAAGCATTGAACTCCGATGACCGAGAGAAAGGTAAATAATTTGCATTTGTTGACGACTAATATGTACGGAGGCACTTCGGCAGGTTTTACTGTTGAGTTTCCATGAATATACAGACGGCAAAAAGAAGCGCATGAGCCAAAAATTTTTATTGCAGCTGACATCGAATTCAAGATCATAAAATAACAATGCTGTGTTAGCGAAAACGAGAGGTACAAATTAGGGATAAAAATGGTAAAACTCATCATTTCTTCACACATCTCTCAAGAAGCAGTCGACACAAATCTTTCATTAAGATACGAATTCAAATATTGAGATAATAAATCCGCATGATTTCATTAGAATAAGTTCAATAGTTAAAAAGATAAACATCAACTTCCATATTAAAAACCATGAAAAATTCTACAATACTCGTATATCTAGATGTAAGTTATATTTTCAGTGGATTGGTCAAAAAGTGCATAGTAAAAAAAATACTCTTCCATCGAGACACAGGTTCAAATGACTAATTAAGTGTGAACGTCTTTCAAAAATATTCAGGAATTTACAGCCTCAAAAGATATACTTAACCCAAAAATACAGACCAGCTGGTCATTCATTTTCCTTTAACAGCTGCATACAACACGCAGAAGATATACAGCTAAAGAGATGTCCAACGCTCCACATACGCTGTGTTTTGCATATACGTGCAAGATAGAAAAAAACAATTTGAGTTATATGTTCTGCGCATCCAAAGCCACGCATATTTCGTAGTGAAAACGAACATCTCTATATCAATACACACACACACTATCAAGCTACGACACATGCGCAAAAACAAATACTGGAATTGAAAACGTTTTATAACATTTTATCTTTGACATGTTTTTGATCGGGCGTTGGACATCTCTAGCTATATGTCCCTGAAATTACCGGACAAATTGATGAAATAACTCGCAAACGTGCACATTCAGATCAATTCAACAACTTTTTTGATAACCAATACTACCGAAATTCAGGATTCAAATTCCGCGCTCTCAAACGGTTCACCTTGAGTTACTGATACAAGAGCTTACCTTTAGGAATTCGGGCAGTTCTACATTAATTTCAGTTCCTCTTTGGTCCTCCAGACGGCCACGTTGACATCGTTTCAGTCCTTCATACAAACCTGTGAAACAGAGAAATTTGTTATTCGATGGGTGGTTCAACTACTCAAAAGTTAGTCCTCAAGTTCGATGTAAGACGATTAATGAAAAAAAAAAAAAAAAAAGGTGACAACCTTCAATTTCTACAATGATTAGGAGCTCTCAGACCACTCAGGAAAGGTAACCCAGTCTACATCGAAAAAACTTTTTTTCAGAGTAGGGACAAACGTTAGGACTCGTCATTTTGTTCACTCATGAAAACGAACATTCACAAATCAAACAGACTGCGTCAGGGCCGGATTTAGGGGGGTGCAAAGGGTACAACTGTACTGGGAGGCACATTTTTACTTTTTTTTTTGTAACATTAAGTATGACTGTATGACAGGGAAAAAATATTTAATTAAACTTATAAATTTTTAATGCAGTAAAAACTTCTGATAAAAATCCATAAAAAAAATTTTTTGGGGATGGGGTGGGTTGCTAAAATTAGAAAAATGAGGGGGCGCGAAAATTTTATTGTACCGGGCACTTGAGCTCTAAATCCGGCCCTGGACTGCGTGAACCTTTGTCATTGGTGCGCATATCTCACCAGGGTATCAAAGAGGAAACGTTTGTTCCAATGAAAATACGCAGTTCCTAATAAAAAGTTGAACGTCTAGCATCCAGCGGGTCCACGGACTAAACCGCTTTATCGATGCAACGTTGATGAAGTCACGAATTTACGAGGGTGGCAATTTTTTTTAATTGACCGAATTACGGAACCATTAAAACGTACCATCTTTTTCGAATCGAAGATCTAACTTTGAAGATGGCTTCCACTTGGCAATAACCATCGGTATTCTCGTGCTGGTAGTTTTCTTATCGGAACTAGGTTCTTCGCCAAATTTTTTGTTTCTCTACATCAAGAAATGTGAAATCAACACAAGAAATAAAAACACGGTCAGTAACAAGTGAACGGGCAGATCGAGATCCCAAAAATTGAAACAAATCAAAATCGCGTTTTTTACATTCCAATTAAAATCGTTCGTATCTTATAGCTATTTTTTTTTTCTTCGTTTAGTAATTAGAAGAGGAGTCGATGAAGGTGTCAAACGCACTCATCTAAGGCTGTAATTTTTTAGTCACATTCTTACCGTCTTCTCGCAATTGATCATTTTTGATTTTGTGTTGCGTCTGAAGCTGTTGATCTTTTCCCACGGCTTCCTTGCCAGCTTTTGCCATAGGTGCTTCCGAATTTTCACCGGCAAATTTTTTAAGCATAAACAACGATCGGTTAATAACGTAAAAGAATGTGGCTTGTTACACAATTATTCGTCTTTTCTGTAGTCGTCTGCTCAGCTAAAGTAAAAATTATTTTGTTCTGCACATTTACATTAATGACAACTTTTAATTTGTTCATCTACACTTGCGTCGTGAAACAATGATGCTGTGGATTCATTAATTGTGTAACAAGCCAAATTCTTTTATGCTATTAACCGATCGTCGTTTCTGCCAACGAAATTTTCCCGGGAAAATTCGGAAGCAGCTATGGCAAGGAAGCAGTGAGAAAAGATCAACAGCTTAAGATGCAACATAAAATCAAAAATAATCAATGGCGAGATGACGATAAGAATGTGACTAGAAAACTCCAGCGTTATGTGAATGTGTGTTTGACACCATCATCGACTCCTCTTCTAATTAAAAACGAAGGAAAAAAAATAGTGATAAGTTAGGAACGATTTTAATTGGAAGGCAAAAAACGCGATTATGGTTGGTTTTAATTTTTGGGATCCCGTTCCGCTCGTATAAGTGACGTGTTTAGCGAACTTACTCGGTGTTTGTCACGGTGAAATGAATCTTTTCGTAAGAATTTATCAATAATGCGAGACGAATGCTCAGAGCTCCAATCTTCAGACTGTAAACATAAACAAAAACAGACTGAAATGAAAAATCAAGTAAAAAAAATAAAAAATAAAAACTCGCTAATATTCGTCAGTGAAATTGAAATCTTAGAAACGATTTTGAGACCATCATTAGGCTAACTTTAAAATAAGTTTTTTTTTTTTCTTTCCTTTCCTTTCTTTTTCATTTAAATCATGTTTCACTATTAGAAGTAAGCAAGCCTACGGAAAAAAACAAACGTATCCCAAAAGAACCACGAGCTAGATAAATATTTTGATGCTGAATTCGCGTTAAAAGCTTTTTTTTTCGACAGTTTGACTCTTTTACAAAAAAAAAAAAATTCGTTCCTTGATTGGGAATTTGAGAATATACTTCAGAATAAATTTTTTCACCACGCAATATCATAGACATTCATTCTATTTCTCCAGTTTTAAAAGACTGTGAGTATTGAGCCGAATTTAGAAAACGCCACATTATTTTCGGACGTGAAGAGGCGAAAGAATTAATCACAACGCACGTTAGCTGTTTTATTACAAACCTCAGACATTCTGGACTGAGCTATCAGAGTTTCATTACTTTATAGCTTCTAGACACACCAAACCAGCAATTATATCTTCATTTTACATCGAAATCATTTCCTACATTACACGAAGGCGAAGACATTAAAATGGAAACGGATACCAACCTGCGCCGAAGTAATGTTTTCATTCGTCGGATTTCGATAGTTTTCAGCCTTATCGTAAAGTACTTTTTGGAATAAATGATTCGTAATCTCTTCCAAATTCACAGGTTGTTGAGGTTTAGCGCTACCACATCCGTGGTAATTCCAACCTGAAAACACGAAAAACGCAAACCAGGTGAAAAATCTGGGTCGAAAAACGCGTATCACCGAATCGAGAAAACGGCTGATTCTACCTTGCAGATTCGGAGTAGGAGTACTCCTGGTGAGGACTTGAATACGTTGTTTGTCGACAAAGCTGACTAAGGTACTGGGTTCGAGAACTTCGTTCTCACTCATCTGAAAGCGAAACGGAAGAAAAAACAGTTCATCAATTGTTGAAACGGTCATCATTTAGCCAGCCCAGCGGTTCGTTTGAAAGTTGTTCGCAGCTGCACTTACCAAACAAAGTGTAACCATTTGCAAACTGTAACCGTGCTTGATTAGAATGGGACCTAATATGGCGCCCAAGGTGTGAGTAGGTTTCGACTTCACCGTCAACGACTTGCGATCGGGAAGATCCAACCTAAACTCAACTCGCCATTCGATTTTCACTTCTTTGCCAGCTAGTACGGTGGCGCTTTCATCTAAATCCACAGCCTGTGAAGGAGTAAGCATTCGGCATAAGACAGTGTCAGTTCGCACAACGAACATTTGACGTTGTAATTTCAGAAGGGGTGGGCGGGCGGGTGGAGGTTCAGAATTCGAAAAATCACAAAATAAAACAGCTTTGGCAACTAGGATTACGTTCGTAGCTAATTTCAGTTTCAGCCGAAATTCAAACCGAGTTCTGTAAAACTTGTCAACTTGGCGTTTAATACACTTCACGTCGACTAGGTGGTTTATTCGTACGGAAAATTATCCCATTAATTTATTTCAAACAAAACCAACGGCGTCATCAGAAGCGAACTTTTCTGTTTTTCAAAAATAACCATAATCGATCATTCGGTCAGGATAAAGCAGAGATATTAATATTTTATAACTATATACTCTGTTCCAAAAGAGAAACGCAAGAATTTTTGTTGAAAGTGCAAACAGACGGCCTCAAATAAATGTTATCGAAATTGAATTAAATTAATTTGCTGGGCAAAATTAAAAATTATAACGAACAGACGTATTTCCCCTTCGTGTTCAGGGTGAATCCGTACCGTTTCCTCCCCCTACGATATCCACATTGGATTTGTAGATGGTGCTTTACGTTTTTCTTTCAGAACAGAGTACAGATATCTAACTCGGAGAGAAAAGAGAAACCAACCACCGCCATCTTTGAATTGGGCATAAGCACCCTACAAATACATAAATGTAAAATAAGATTTTCATGTTCACTTGTACTTTATATGGAGTAAATTGCATTTTTTTTAGTTTTAGGTATATCAAAATAGACGTGATGAGGTAATAATACATTTTTAGTACTAAATAAGTTTATGTTACAAACACAAGCACCTGCGATCAGACAATAGACGAGAAGTACCGAGAGAATAAAATATAATACTTATGGCAGTTTCAGCTTTTTTTTCTTAATATAATAATTAATCTAACTAATTCACTCTGACAGATATAACGTGAAAATAAAACCAAAAAATAATGAAAAAAAAATTACAAAAAAAACTTCCAGTATCATAAGGATTTGAACATGTGTTGCAGGGGTGACAGACCAATTCATTAGCACGAAGCCACAGAGAAGCTTGCAGAATGGCTGATTTAAACATAACTACATACAACACACCCTAAAAACACCTATTATAATCTTTGATAATGCAAATAAAAATATCCTTTGTGACTGAATGTAGACGCTTCTGTTAGAAACGTGTTTTAAAAAGATGAGCTTTAATTTTTATTTTTTTGGCTTTAGCTTTAGGCAAAATAAATATTTTTTCGTTGCGGAAGGTTGACTGTAATACTGGCATATTTCAAAATCGCAGCAGTCTGTAGAATAAAAGCTAATAAAAAAATAGGTCTTATATTGTATAAATCAACTTAACTGCCTCTATTTTAAATATATAATGTACCTAAAATCAAAATAAATGAATTATATCTCATACAATAGAATTTGACTTGAAAATCCTATTCTCCCCATGTATTTATATGGTGCTCAGACCTCATTCAAGGATGGTGGCGGTTGAATTTACATATAAGAGTTCGATATCTAGTTATCTAAAATCTCGGCAAACATGAATCGTGAAAATAGATGATCCGCTAAACCGTGACCGACCGATCTTCGTAATGTGATCGTCACTACATCGGTTTTTATTGGTCAAATACAATCGGGATCACTGGTTTTTCGCTGCGAGTACGCATCCTCAAAAGTGGCAATATAAATCTTCCGCAATAGGTACCTGATTGGTGGCAGTTAGAATGACCTGGAAGCTGTTGTAGGCCATCGCGCGTTTCTCCAGCAGTTTGCTGATCACATAATACACGTTCTGATGGGGCTGAATGTTTAACATGGCCGACGAGCCCTCTGGCAGGATAACGCGGCACAGGGACATGGGCAGGGCCAGATCCCACGACGCCAATGAGGTGCGGCTGTCGCTGCACGACGACACGTTTTCGTTGCTGGCAGTTCGATCACGCGACTTCCCGCGGGAGCGTGTCCACGGCAGTAAAGATCTACGGCGACGATTCGTACGCTGATTGCAATCCGATTCTTCGGCGTTTTCCTGCAAGCCAAACCATACTCACGAAGTTAGCCAAGTGATATAAACTTATTGACCACTGAATACTCAGAAATACCAACTGACGCGACTGCTAGGCGGGCCCAGATCACAAGCAGAGCTACGTGCTACGAGATAGCTGGGAAAACAGAACAACATGCCTAATTGTGGATGGCTACGCCAGCTACCAGCAATACCAGAAATTCTAATATTTGTATTGATACTTCCTCCTTCTCCCTACTGACCTACTGTATAATACATTATTATTTTTCTTTAATGCTCTTCAAGGTAAGATTGAGTATTTCGACGTCAACGCCACCAAATCTTCATGTTTTTTTTTGTTTTTTTTTTCGAAATAGACATTTTGCTATCTTGTGCTTTTCAAACAGGATGTTTCCTGAAAGGCCTTTGAACTTCAACAGTGGACAATTAACCTTCATACGAATAAAAAATGAGCGGGCCCCGAGTATTTATTTGGTGGGTCCAAAAAAAATTCAAATACTGACCACCTTGCATACCTTCGAAGAAGTTATGGGTGCCTGAGAAAGTGTTGAAAAATTTTTTGCAAATCGCCGAAATTTTTTCCTCATCCAATTTTTCTTCCTACCACCCTCCCCAAATTTTTGGCCCCATAGTATTCTCCCTAGCGTAATTATTTATTTTTTTTTATATTTTTCATCTTCTTGACGTCAAACAGCATACACATGATTATTTTATAATTGCACAGTACCTATGTACTGAAATAAAGCTTGTCAAAAATTGTTTATCATGAAAAAAAAAAAAAAAAAAAAAGCTGGCACCCACGGGCGCATGCCAATGCAGATAGGTAAAACGCTTATTTCACACTAAGTGTGCCTAAAATGTTCGTAATTTTTTAATATCGTTGCAATTTAAATAAATTCGGGAACCATTGATATAGACCCGCAGTATCCACCACGAAAAACAAAAACAGTTTTTTCCACTTTCATTAATTTTAAAACCAATCTGAAAAATTTGACAAATATTTTGAGCTTTTTTTTCAACTTTGAGAATTACTGACACCGTTATAAGGTAAAACAGAGAAAAAATGAAAAAGACCTTTTTTGTTCTTCAAGGTGAGTACTTCGGGTCAACACAGTCAATTGACAATTTTAAAGTTAATTTCCTAGTGACATGCTTTTAGTATATCTAGCCCCTTAATCGTTGAGAACCAGACACATGTTCGTTCAACATGCATATCCGTAGAATGACAAATTATTCTTTAAAAGTTTCTTCCTGCATTTATATACATATAATGTTTTCAGATACTTAAAATCTTTTTTCTCGCATGAATAATACTGAACTTTAAATAGTTTTCTTTTTCTTCACAGGTATATCATGAGTTTTTCCTAACGCCGAACAAAAATGCTATGTTGGCGGGGGAGGAGGGCTCGCAGGATACATCCAGTAGATAGGTGGGTAAATGGGTTATGTCATGCACCACAATTCTTGTTCGGCACACGTTAAATGTCACCAATACTGTGACGTCTGAGATTTGAACCATATCGGTCACCAGTAATAAAATCGCTCAGCGGGAAAAATAGTCTATTCAACAAAATAACTACGCCAGCTACCAGTAATTTAATTTTCACATTATACGATTATAGGACGTCCATAAAGAGAGAAAACATTACGAATGGAGAGGAAGATGCGGGTGAGAAACGTATACCAGCAAAGTGAAAAAAAAATTAAGCCAATAACCGGCGGTGACGGACTTGGTTCGAATGTCTAGTAAGAAGAACTTTCGAGCGAAGAAACGTTATCTGGCTTGAAAATACTTTTCGAAACCACATTACTTATTACCAACTTTTTATTCGCATTTTACATAAACCTGTACTCCCACTGCCAGAGTTCATCACAAAATTATGAGCAGTTTTTCATAAATTTCAATAGAATGCTAAATTATGCAGTTAATATGTACGAAAATACATTAAACAGAGGGAATTACCAACACTAGAAAGATCCAACTGATGATGAGACGAACAAGTACAATGAAAATTGATAGAGGTGCACCATAACTACGAATAAATTTGTCAAAAACAGAATCATTGAAAATTAATACAGCCGCGTGACCAACGCAAACCTTCAACAACTTTAATGGCGTGATAAATTGATTTTTTGTTCTTACGTATACCAAAATTATTCAAAATTATTTCGTCAGCATTAACTTCTGACGTAATTCCAGTTTTTAATCTCTTGAAACGACAAAAATCAGATCTAATGACAAAATCTAATGCGGGACTACAAGAAATTTTTTTCTTTTAGACATTTTGTTACAACTAGATCGTTTGGTTGATTATAAATTTGAATAGAATTTCAAGTACTTTTTTTGACAATTTTTACACTTTTTTAACTGCCTGGAATTTGTTTTTTTCCTTGATATTCAATATGCAATATTAAACTTTTGAAATTTCGTGCTTGGAGAAGCCATTTTATGAATTTACCAGGATCCCTCAGTTTCTTCTTGTTTCGTAGCTTATTTTGAAAGATGGAACACTGATATAATTTATGGCTTTCTGATGATATAATCTCTTCTTTCTAGTTAAAAACAATTGAAAATAAGAAAAAAAAAATTTTAGCGCAGCAATACTTCGCTAGAAAACACACTAGTTTGCCAATTTTTATCTACAATTCAAAAAAAAAAATCTATATTATAAAAATTCTAAAAAAATGGCAGAAGTAATCGATATTTGTCTTAATAGTAATCGATATCTGACAAACATCGATATATTGATATTTCATTGCTAGTTGAAGGCAAAAGAATTACGGTTTTTAGAAAACTACGAAAGGGATATGGCTAAAATTTTACGAAAGGTATTCCTCACATGGGACTAAATGTGATAAGCGTTTGGTACCTATCAGTTCAATAGTTTCCAAGAAAACTAATACATAAAAAAATCATGGAAAATTGGTTTTTAGCAATAAAACATCCATAGATCGATTTTTTTGTTAAAAATATTAATACCTATCGATAGTTTTTCGAACAAAAATTTTTTTCCAACAATTTTTTTTTCTCCAGTTCTATCAGACACTACCACATTAATACACATCAAACTTCTATCAGGGTTTCACTACATAAGGATAATCTATCGTGGAATTTTCAACTCAATCACTTTTGTCGTTTTCTAAGAATTTTGGAAAAACGATTTTTCCAGTGATTTTCTTTTTTCCAGTTTTCTCAAGAATTACCAAACCGATAGGCACCGCAAACTTCTTTCCGACCTACTCCAATATGAGAACTATCTTCCGTGAAAATTTCAGCCTTTTCCATCATGTAGTTTTCTCAAACCCGAGGAATACAAAATTTTGGACGATACATCCATGAAAAAAAGTTAGGTCAAAATTGGAAAATGGTACCAATCGTTTTTTTTCTCGTGAAACGGATAATTTTCATCATCCCCACCTCAACCTTTTTATGAGGTCAATTTTAATACCCCGTTTGCAAGCTAACTGGATAAAAATCAGTAATGTAAAAACAATTGCCAAGTACTTTTTTCAAATACGTTTTCTACGAAAATCTACTAATAAATTTCCGATTCCATTAAACGACTTCGTATTGGGGGTGGGTACATTTTTCGTTTTATAATGCAAGGAAAATTTTGAGACTAAAATTTCAAATTCATTCATGTATCTTCTAGTCAAAATCAAAAATTAGGAAAATTCGGGAATTTTCAGTCAGAATAAATAAGATGGTAAAAAGACTTGATTTCCAAATTTTGTATAACTGCCCGACTAATTTCAGTCAGATATGCACTTTTTTTTTTTTTTTTTTTTGGTTTTCGGTCATTTATTGAATTAATTTTTTCCCTTTAAATCAACTCGGCCAAAATCAATAATCAGTTAATATCTAAATATAATACCTAGAATTTACATTAATTCCTAGGCACATACGTAAAAGCGGGCAAATGCAATTAATTCGCCAAATTATTCTATGACTGAAATTATCTAGTCATTTACGTAAATAATTCATGAAACTGACTGCTTTAACATTTAGAAATAGTGGGTGGTTAGACGAGGTGGATAATTTATTCTCTGGTAAAAGAATTTATCTTCTGCCTTTAGATACAGTGGGAAATTTTAAATTTTAGGTATATAGAAGTGGGAACAGAGGGATGGTAGGAATTCTGTGGCCAACTAATTACCAAGCGTCAAGCATGAATTTTTTAATCACCTACTGGAACGGGGGGCGCTGAATAGCATAAATGCGGCTCTTTGGATAGATCGAAAATTTTAGAGGTCCTTATCGGTTCTAATTTTAGCAGTACTGGATGTAAATTTACGTGACAATATTATGTTTACACAGCGTATATTTCACTCTTTATTTTTAGGAACTACTCGTAAATCACTCTGTATAGCAAAGAACATTAATTCAAGAGAATATTAAAAACAATAAATTCAAGAGAAATCCTTCCCAATGATATTATTCATTTGACTGAACGCGAAAGAAATTCGGTGCTCTAAAAAAATACTAATCCCATTCCCAGTTATATTCGATATTTTTCCTGAATATTCATGAAAATTAATTCGCGTTTTTTCACAGTGAACTAATACGATCAAATAAGATCGGATGTACTTTTTTATTCGGTATCAATACAGTACTGCACTACTGTAAATCTCAGTTCTCAGACTTTGACGAATTTTATCAGGCACCTTTATTTTTGATATCTCTTATGAAATATGAACAAGTATGGAAAAAATAGATACTTCGACGAATGAACAATTTCTCCGGAATGAGGAATTACATGGCGCCTGAAAACACTCGACTACTACGCTTTGTACTGAATTACCGATAAGGATTTAAAAAAATTTTGATTTATCAAGGGCCCGCCATTCATAATATACAACGCCTCGTCAGGAACACAGGCAGTTTGTTTTTCTATATCAAGAAATAGGAATTCCCACGAACTCATAATTTTTCGACCCAAAAGACAAGCACCTGACCACTGCATCACGCGGACCTCTCTTTTCGATTTCATCACTTGGTTCGATATTTACACAAGTCGAATGAATTTTGACCAACTTGAAAGATTTTAGTCTAACAAAAAAAATTAAATTCGTTATCATGAGCCTTCAGTTTCAGCTAATAATAATTTCGTATGGTTTGACACTTCTGCCAAAAACAACAGAACCCGTGAATACCGCAAGGCATCAAGAACTTTTTACCAATTTCCACCGCAGTTTCCAATAAATTATTTCATTTCACCATAGAATTTAATTGTCAAAACAAAACAACATAATTATAATGATAAAATCTACAACAAGAATTTTTTTTTGTAACTTATGTAGATTGCGCCATTGAAAAGAAGTATTAAGACATAAATTTTTAATAATCTTCATAACATCGTCACGTAATTCATTTCGAGGCAATTTTTTTATTCCCAAGTAAATCATTCAATAAAATACATCATAATGTTGTTCTCGTCAACTTTTGCGCAGCATGGTTGCATTCCGCGACTTGGGAGGTAGCAAAGTACAGGAAAAAAAAAAGAAAAAATATGGTGCTATGAAAACATACAAAAACCTAGATTTTTTGGCACTTTCACGTTACTCTTCACGTAAATCGCACACGATTATCATTTTTACGATCGATAAAAACAACAAACACTTCAAAGAGCCAATTTGTAACTACACGCAGTTTACGGGCGCGAAAAAAAAAAAAAAAAAGAAGAAAAAAAGATCAATTTGAATTTATACCTCAGGCAATTCGAGAAAACGTGATCGGATACCTACGCACTGAATCCGTTTCCAAATTTTAAGACGCGGTTACGATTATTTTTTTCAATTTTTTGTTTGTTTTTCCACGAATTTAGGATTAATGAGGTATCGTTCGGATGAGGAGGAGTTCTACGCACGAACAATTGGAATACGTCAATTCGAGAACGCAGTCCATGCCCTACAGACAACCAGAATGTCACAAACAAACTATTTTCTTGCACTGCTTAATAACATCTGCGTGTAGGTTTTTTGGGCACCCCCGCCAATTCTCAAGCAATATTTGCATTTGTGGGCTGTTCGGAGACATTTTATTGAAATCTCATAGGACGCAGCATCCACCGTGCCCTAGTCAAAGTTTTAGGCAACCAACAAACATCAACAAACAGTAGCATACTTACATAGAAAATTACCTCAAGAAAAAAAAATGCTGATAAAAGAAAGAGCATAAAAACGTCTTCTGCGAGTTTTTCGTCTTGAACGTAAACATCTAACAACTGCGGGGGTTAGCGCTCATCTACAGAATGTTTTTGGAAAAGACGATAACATTTCAACGGATTAGTTCTGCGGACAGAGTAGAACATGTATGTTACTCACGTTAGTACGGTTGTTGCATTCTGATCAGGAGTCGTGTTTTTAATTTGTGTGAGGAATTAATGTTGAAGTTTATTGCTTCAATTCAGCGACGAAACTCGCACACGTTTTCGACCCATAATTCTCTTAAATGAGAAACTGAGACCAAGAACAGCCAATTATAATGATTAGGTACCAAAGTAATGATGATGGAAAGTTAAACAAAACGAAAAAAAGAAATTCAACAAAAAATAAGATTTCAATGTTACTTTTTAAACTGCAAAAAAACTGCCCAAACAATAATAGCAAATTTATTTGAATTTCATTTATTCCCTAGAGAGGAAAAATTCTTCATACCATCATAACGCACAAAAACGTTTTAGTAATTATAAGACTTTTTGTATTCAAAATGAAAATTGAGGCAATTTTTTTATTTTACCTGAAATTTCAGGAAAATCGAAGAGGATATAGAAGCAAATAAAGACCGTTCGAAAAAGCACTTTTTACTCAGTTTGTTTGCAAACGGGATATTAAAATTGACCTTATGAAGCGGTTAGGGGTAAAGGTGATGAAAATTTTCCATTTCACAACTAAGTAAAATTATTGATACCATTTTCTCATTTTGATCTAATTTTTTTTTTTTTATGTAGGAATATATCTAATTATGTATATTGTATGTATCGCCTGTATTTTTGATTCGCAGTTTTGAGCAAACAGCAATAGGGATAAGACTGACATTTTCACGAAAGGGAGTAGGACCAGGTCTAAAAGAAGTTTGGTGCATACTGGTCCAGAAGACCACCAAACACTCCTTGAAAAGTTGTTTTACCGGGATTTTGAAAAAACTACGAAAGGGATCGGATTAAAATTTGCAAGATATATTTTCCTTATATTGGTATAAGTCTGATAGAAGTTTGGTGGTAATTTATTCGGTAGTTTTCGAGAAAATTACAAAAAAGATAGGGCTCAAATTTTCACGATAGGTAGTCTTCATATAATACCATGTCTGAAAGACGTTTGGTACCTATTGATCCATTAGTTTCCGAGAAAACTGGAGAACAAAAACTTCCTGAAAATGTGGTTTTTCTACGATTTTGAAGAAACTACAAAAGAGATTGGTTGAAATTTTCACGATAGACTTTTCTTACGCTAGTGAAAGTCTGATAGAAGTTTGGGGCCTATTTGTTCGGTAGTTTCCGAGAAAACTGGAAAAGAAAAAATTGCTTAAAAAAAGGTTTTTCCAGGATTTTGAGGAAACAGGATCCATTTTTCTCATATATATGCAAGTTTGATAAAAGTTTGGTGCCTATTCGTCAGGAAGTTTCCTAGAAAACTGGAAAAATATTTTCGTTCTTGGTTTTGATAAAATTACAAAAAGAATAGGTTTGAAATTTTCACGAAAAGTAGTTATTATATAGGACCAGGTCTGATAAAAGTTCGGTGTCCATTGGTTTAGTAGTTTCCAAAAAAACTTGATACCAAAAAATTCCTTTTTTCAGGATTTAGATAAAAAAATGAAAAGGGTCGGACTGAAATTTTCACGAAAGATTGTCATTATGTGAGTGCAAATTTGGTACAAGTTTGGTGTCCATTCATTCAATAGTTTCTCAGAAAACTAGAATGAAAAAAATTGTTTGAGAAAATTTTAGGTTCACCATTCTGAGAAACTACAAGAGGAATAAGGCCGAAATTTTCACGAAAGGTAGTATTTTTATAGGCACAAGTCTGATATGAGTTTTTTTCCTATAGTTGAGCAGTTCCGTAGAAAAATGTAAAACAAAAATAAAAAATCAACTATGTTGCTTGAAGTATGTTTTTCTTATTTACTGCGCAAGGGGTTACAAGCGTCTTTTCATCATTGCATTAATTTAATGTTTATTTTTTAATATTATTCTTTTTTTTGATACTGTAAATGGAAATTGCCAAAATGAGTTTTCTAGCGAAGTATTACTGCGCTGGAGTTTTTTCCCTTCATTTTCCATACATTTTTGCGGACGTTTCTTCAAAATACTTTAAAAAATTACGTTTGAAAATGAATTTGAAAATTTTGTTTTTATTTCCTTTTCATGTTTTTCGATATATGTGTACGACTGTTCTTAGTTTTAATTTGTGCGCATGAGTATGCTCTTCAATTAAGTTTCCTCTAAAAGAAAGTATCTTCCCATAAGAGAAAGAGTTATAACTTTCACTGTTGAATTGAAGCATCAAAACTGAACAACAATTTTTTCACAAATCGAACACATGACGCCAGCTCAGTATGCAACCATCGTAACTGGCAAGTACTCATTCTACAGTACCATCCGTTAAAATTTTATCGTTCACTTCACAGACAACACAATATATCACCGCAGCCAATACAAATTGAGTACGGTCAATAACTGGTCAGTAGATGGATAGAAGATTTAAAAGAGAAATTAATATTAAAAAATATCTTGATCTTGGAGGCTATCAATTCAAATGAGTTTTTCGAATTCGTTCATTCCACCAATTCTTCAAGAATGTTTTCGACACAAACAAATTTGACATGGCAACGTTACAAAGGGCAGCAATTGTCGACAAACAGCGTAAGCGTAATTTCTGACTACATAACCTTGCAAAACAATTCAGCCTCGGAGTGGTGACATTGAGAAAATCCCCGATCTCTTCGTCAAAGAAACCATTCCTGCAATACACTTGCAAGCAATTTTTCAAACATCTGTATGTGTAATAGCATAGCTCCTGATACACGGAAAAATTTTGAAAATTTTTATCACATCAGCGGAGTCAACGCGGGTTTCAAAGGGGGAGATTTGGGGTATAATCATGAAATATAATGATGTAAAAAATTGTCAATTACCCCTCTCATAACAATTCATGAATTAATTAAAAAATCTTGAAATCGCGCCAGAGTGGTGTCATCGGGGATTTCCCGCTTCATTGCATAAGGCGTACTTCTCAATTTAAAATACCACGAATTTCATGTAGAAAAATTCTCATCATAAACGAGTCATGTAAACCTACTTCGCGTGAATTCCCTCAATGTCACCACTATCCTGAGAATTTCGAAATTTTTTCTCATATCATTAGTCAAGGGTTAGTCTTTTATCATCACTTGCACATCGAATTTTTAAAATAACAACATCAGGACAAAATTTTATTTTCCTAATGATGATTTTTCCAAAGCACATACATACAATTTATACAATTTAGAAACGTCAGCACAGATTTATCTACGCATATTTCAATGTAATTTCATTTAAATTTTGAAATACTCGCTTTTGAAAGCACGAAAAATTGCAAACCGTGTGAACAGAATTTTTACTAACCTATATCACTATAGTCTACATGTCTCCTTAAAGAAAACGATTACAATCCCAAAGCAAGCAATGTTACATGCCGAGTCAAAATTATCTATTTCACAAATTAGGAAGTCAGACCATCCTCAATATTTTACGTTAAACCATTAAATCGACATATTCCAATAATCTCTCGAAAAACTAGTTTCGTGATCGTAATTCAATATCAAGTCGGTATCTAAATTCTCAACATGAAAATTAACAAATACACTCCCAAATCAAAAGCAACGATATGTCAGCTCATTTTTAGAGTAACCGCACAGCACAAACATAAAAATTTTAAATTCAAACTAGTAAAACGGGGAAAAAAGAGCCGAAAAAGAAGAAAACAAATGCAAATCTGATTTAAACAAGAATGTTTTCGGTATGAGTTTTGAATTCGATAACTTTCATCGAGGAATGTAATTTAATGGCGCAATTCTTTTTCATTTCATTATCTACAACGAGCTAATCAGAAATTCATAAATTGTAGATATTTTCCCGAACTTGCCGATGTGCTTGCGAGTTACGACACAAATCTTTTCAATACAGAATGGAAGTTTTCAGATTAGAATAACACAAATTGGCGGTTGCCTTACGAGTCGTTAGAACAGACGATACACAAGAACCAACGGTTTCGTTTGTTTTCGGCGTTATTAATTTACCAACAAAATGGCACATTAGGTTATGCTAAGTGCTTTCTAAGGTAATTTAAATCACCGAGATGGGCCAATGAAGAATGCAGACGAGCTGAAACCCCATCCAATTTCATTAGGTCATTCAGACATCGTTTAATGGAGGCATGGACTGTTTGGCTGAGATGTCTTTGGCCGGTCAACACCAGATGGTATGATTAAGTATAACTTCATCTCGAAAAACGAAGGAGAAGAATACTATGCTGAGAATACGTCAAATTTATGGCGTAAGAAAAAATTAACACCAAATGATATGAATTAAATACTGAAGGTACCGAGTTAATTAAATGAAAAAAAAGTACATAACCGCATAGTTGGCTTAAGGTTTTTAAGCTGAAACTGAAGAATAATTTTTTGCTTTAAGCCTAACAAAAATTACGAATATCAAGCGGCCTCAGCACAAAAAAAAATTGTAAGCACCAATATAAAACATTCCTACTAGTGAGAAATTTAGGAAACTCTCAATCAGTGGGTAGAAAGAATTAATGCAAAATTCGAACTACTAACTACAAAAACCACATGACTTAAGGAAAAACATAAAAATTAGGGTTAATATTTCGGGTACTTTCTAGCATCTTGAGTTACCACCACTCGAAGGCCAGAAAAAAATGAAAACGTTTATGCAAATGTTGCACTTAGCGCTACAAATCCGATTCCAAGGCGAGGAAACAAGACAAGCAAAATTTGGGAAAATTCTAGTTATTCAAGCCCCGAGCGAACTAAATAACTATGGTAGAAGTAGAAAAATGAAAAATATCGAACTTTACGCATTCAAACATACGAACATCGACAAAGTAGGTACATGCAAAATTAGAATAATTTTGGGTTATTAGTTTATTTCATTCGTTTATTTATTTATTTATTCTCTAAATGGGTCAACACCAACCCGTTACTAAGAGAAACAAAAAATGTACTCTTCACTTTTGCTCTATCTTGAACAGAGAGCCGGGAGTTTTCAAAGTTGAGGCAAAAAATTCAAAATATTTGTTTCATTCTTCAAATTAATTAAAAGGTTACTAAAAGTTAGGAAGACCTCTTTGGCTTCTCGCGGTGGGTTTATGGGTTTATAATCTACACAAAAAAATAAAAATTTTAAAGCAAATTTCTTAATGTCCTGTTTATAGCATACCTATACCTACTCTGTTCCAAAAGAGAAACGCAAAAATTCTTGAAGACGCAAACAGGCGGCTTCAAACAAATGTTATCAAAACTCAATTAAATTTTCTAGGCAAAATTAAAAATTTTAACGAACAGACGTACGTTCAGGGTGAATCTGCACCATTTTCTCCCCCCACGATGTCCACATGCTCCGTTTATTGCAAGTGATGGTTTCCATTTCTCTTTTGGAACAGAGCGTAGTTCCTAAACTGTCTCACGAGGCACATATTTGTTAAAAATTTTTTAATAAGCCATTGAAAAATGAACAGAACTTTGCGTGACTTCTATACTCTATTCAATTCATAAGCTGTGTTTGAAGTGGCAAAAAGGTACGGAACTTTAAACTTATAGGGAGGCTATTCTGCTAATGTTCATTACATGCGCCAATAAGAAGCATATGTGACTCAAGACATTACCGAAATAACACCCATCAAAGTATTAACGCTGGGATTCTAAAATAGAATGATGGGGGATTTCGTCCCCAAACCCTATTTTTTCATCTTCGTACAACTAACCACCCACTATATGATAAAAGGATAGCTGATTGTCCAAAATAATTTTTAAAAAAATTAACAGCAAAATTATACCCTACTTGGGGTTTAAATATCAAACATGCACCTCTGGGACGAACAATCAGTATGGTTCGTTGTTATCGCAACTGCAAATATTCCACATCAAACGAACAGTGTATAAATTAAATTTACACTAAAACATATTTACTACCGCCAGTAGTAATTCTAGATGTTTGTAATCACACCCAGTGAAAAATAAATAACTATCAAAATCAGTTTAGCAGTAGCAGTTAGGCTCTAAAGTGATTTATAGGAACTCACATACGTGAGTCCTGAACGCAATAAACTCCTTTTCTCAGCAGTCGTGTAAAAACAAAATATAAAGAGGGATACAAGTTTTTTTTTTTCAATTCTCTCATTCTCATTTTGATAGTATTGGTAAAATGTTGGACTAGACAGACAAAAAAGCGTTAGTAGACAAAACAACGTTAGCGGATGTTTCTTGAAAATCATCCAGAACTTTAGCAGGAGAATTGTGACAATGAACGAATTCTTGTCTTTTTCCTCGAAAGAAATTATTACTGAAATACACTTTTAGGCAATTTTTAAAACACCTGAAAGTAATTGCAGGTGCATAGAAAAATTTTATAAATTTTTGTCACATTAGTGGTAACAATCCATTTCAATATGTAAAGTCAACTTTTCAATTTATTTAAAACGCCGAAAATTTCATGTAGAACAATCTTCATCATAAACAAGCCATGTATATAGTTTACGGTGATTCCCTAATGTCACTTCTTTCGTCACAATTTCAGAATTTTTTCTATGTATAGTTAATCATGGGTTAGTCAGAATTAATACATATAAAAGACTAAGTCGCTCTGTCCAACTAATTGAATGTGAATTTGTTTTTTCAGATAAAGGTATCAAATTATTCTGGTTTCAAACAAAGCTGTAATTGTCCGAATGAACCTGGAACCAATACTATAATCATCACTGTACTTTATACATATATTAATATGGTGAGGTTACAGCACCTATTCCTCCCTTTTGAGGCAGAACGGATAGACAGATTTTTATGAAAAAGATATCAATGGAAAGGGATTTATATGCCGAATGGCAGAATGCCATTATTATGCTCCAGAATTGTGATGGGAAGTAAATATTAGAGTGTAAAAAGTAAAGGTGTACCCAGACATATTGCGCCAGAACAGATCAATGGATAAAATATTGTTAAGCGTTATCAATGTTATCTGCGAGTAGTTCGCATAGGCACAACAAGTTTACATTAATAACGAATTATTTTCATATTTATTTTTTAAAATGTCTTTCCTCCATTCAACGAAGTCACAATTTTCTCGAATTTCAAATACGAACTAAAACACCTAAATGACGACAATTTCGAGCAAAAAGATACAAAAATAAAATTTAGCCGTAAAATACATAATTATAGTCCTGCTTGGTTGTTCTTGTTCGACAATATCACAATACTAAAACTATTCCCATATTTTTTTCGTAGATAAAAAATAACCAGGAGTAAATATATTTTAGATAAATAGGTTGACTTTGTCGTAGTACCTAAAAAAATACAACGTTTATCTGCTGTCTAAAAATAGAATCCATTGCGCAATTGTTCAACGAAAGAAACGACCCATTATTAACATGTCAGAAACAACGACACAATTATCAAAGAAGCACAATAACAAATAACTTTCGAAGTTTCAGGTAAAACAAGAATCGTTACACGATTCGAGAAAAGTTTTAGGCATTCACCTTTGGGATGATACGAAATAACTGAAAAATATTTTAAACGTTGTATTAAACTATTATAAAGGAATAATGAAAATAACCGGGACAGAAAATCAGAATAATAATGATCCAAAACACGGGATTTAAGAATCCAATCTGGAGAAAAACCTAATCATAAATTGTGAACTTCAACGTCGTATAATCGTAAGAGAAAAAAAAAACGTAATTTTGGACTAAAAAAAATTCGTATCGAGAGCTGAATTAGAACAAATTTTCTCTTTCTTTCATCCCTCCTGAAGAAAATTGATGATTACGAACAAAAATTTTCATCTTTTTCATTGAAAACTGATTTTGAATCCGCAAGTCCATCAACTCACAAGCTAATTCACAAATGAGGGAAGTATGAAATTAAAAATATGGATAGTTGCAAAGAAATACTCCCAAAATATTTCAAAGGCTAATGCAATAGTGAAAAGAAGAGCCTAGAAGTCATAAATTATATTTTTTTGCAATTTAGCAAATTAATGCTTCATTTGAAGCTTGGGCTGCTATCCCTTGATGCGAAATCATCAGCATCTCCAAGTCGAGTTATCCATCAATTTTTGACCACTAATCTCAAATTGCCATTAAATTTTTTATTGTTAACTTGGTTCGATAGGCAATTAGCAAGACGTAAAGCAGATAATACGGAATTACATTTAGATTACTTGAATCCAAATTTTATATACTTTCTTTGTTCTACAGCAACAATACCTATGCTATCAACCTCACAAAACTTATTCTTCATTACCAATTATTATCATTAACCACAACATTTCGTAGGTATGTCGCACAACAGTAAAATAATCTCACGAAATCCATTTTTAACTCGATATACGAACAATTATAAAGTTAATAAAATCGTAATCAAATGAGATTATGGTAAAAAATGCGTACCATAAAACAGACAAGTTCGTTCAAAAATAAACATAAAAACAATAAATCTCAACTCAGCTTCACTATTTCTTTGTTTTCAGAGACATGGATAAATTTTACGACTGACACAGGTTTTTCTCTTTATGAAGCGAAAAATTGTTTAAAAACTAAATTTACACGATAAGCAATGCAAAGCTTTTACAAATAATACTGTAGCACTCTTCAAATTATTTTTGGTTATCGCCTTCAAATAAAAATGTGCTTTACAAGATATCGCCTTCGAAAAAACTGTTTTTAGTTCTCTTTGTTTTTTACGACTATCTCGATAAGAAAAAAAACTGAATGAATACGAGAACTTTGAAGCGGTTTGGGACATGGCACTGAGTTTATCGCTCATTCAACATTTTTTTCTAATCCAAAAAGCATAATTCTGATAATTGATTTTCAGTTTAAACTCTTAGCACATCAAATTATTATGACAAAATGAACAAAAAAACTTACTTTCATCGATTCTGTTTTTTGAGCTGAAGGCGAGGTGAGTAGTAGATCTGCATCGACAGCGTCTGACGACAAGGTAACATTTTCGCCAGAAATTTCACGCATCAAATTATTTTTGTATAGATCGCTTTTCAAGAATCTGGGATAACTATCGAATTTCATAAGATTAAAAATTTGTTTTTGAGCCTGCAAATAAAGAAAAAAATACAGTTAAAAACAACATCCTCTCAAGTGCAAAAGTTATTGTAGTGAAGTTCAGTTCGATACAAAGATGTTATCATTGATAATTAATAATTATACTTCATAAAAAGGGGGAACTTCACAAAAATCAAAAAACAATAACCATGAAAACACTTCTGACTGACCAGTCAACATGTGAAGCGCAAGGAAGTTTTGAAATTCACGAATAATAAAGAAACAAGACAATATATTAACTTTTTTCGCTTTCGAAACGGTTGCATAGGAAGCTATTTTGTGATTTTTAAATATTTTTCTGTTTTTCCACATTTTAAGAACGAATAACAACAGGAGTATTTTAAACATTATTTTTTGGTTTCCAAATTTTTAAGAACTCAAGCCAGAAAGTAAAGATTAAAAAATGAATAATAAAACCTTTTTTAAATTATATCTTTAATTACGACACACTGACATAAATTCCTTAAAAACGCACCAAACATTATCTTATTCACACTCAGACTTAAAATTCATTTCAACAATAACTCTGTACTCTATTGACGTATTTATGTATAATGATCGGCATTGATTCGCACTTTAAAAGAATGATTCTGATTTCATTATTATTATTATTATTCAAAGAGTTCAACCGACGTACACTGAAAACGTTTCTTTTTTGTTTCACTTTTCACAACAATACTAGGCTAAAGTTGAAAAAATTTGTTTCGACCCATTTTTAACTTTAAAGTTTTTTTCTCATCTCCAACAAATTAATTTTGATTTGCTTACAGAACTGCGCAAAAAATGGCTCCCACAAGAATATTTCGAAGACTCACCCACAAACGAATTTCTCCGTGATCACACAACCACTTACTAGCACAAAAATTGGTGCTCTATTTTTTCAATATTCTACATTTTGATCCCAAACACGAAACTCGACGGACAAGCATCTGAAATTACTAAATTTGTTTCTACGTTCAATGGTAACTTAATTAAACGTAATTCATCAAAATTATAGCTATAGCTTTTCTGCACTCGTCAACCCAAGAAATAGGCATTTCATTTCAATTCTGGTACGTTATCAGTAATATTTTCGACTTTTTTCGTCCACCACCCCCAAAAAGATAACATTTTCACAACATTCGCATTTATTCTACATAATTAACAAAGCTGACTTCTATTTTAGTAACTTTAACGGTTCTGTAATTGCTCCTTCATAACATAAAAAAGTATCAAAAATTTAATTTATTACCGAATTAATGCGAATTAATAACCAGGTTCCATGAAAGACAATCAAAACATTAATAAATTTCATTCGAAACTCTCAATAAAGAACTTTCTTGGCATTTTTGCATGAAATTTCCCAAAATAAGTGAAGTATCGCAGTAATTTAAGTTTCACACAGCCAATATCTATTTTAACTTTCAGTCTTTTATATCCTTTCTGTCCGTATTTTATAAATAAATCCGTATCACAATCATTAACCACCACCATCAATCAATGGTGCTTCATTAGAGTAGCCAACGAAAGAAATCCAAATTAATTGAACTAATCACTCAAGTTAAAAACGTGAACAATTATTGTTAAAATATTTCATAAATATGGGTGGTCGCACTCATAAAGGTCAAATTTTTGAAATGCAATTGGTTCCTTCCTGAAAACAGTCTAGCTCACAAAGTCAAACAGCCATTACTAGACGGTATTCAGTGACACTGAATACCTCGTAGAATACAGTACTCGATCAAACATAGAAATTCAACGAGGAACAGAAGCGTAATTAACCATCATCTGAAGCTCCCTCCACAGATTTACATGAACTTCCAACGTCATTCTATACCAGCAAATATTTTTATTTCCAACATAATTTTTTATAGTTTTTGAATAAGCTTTCACTCTCTCAACACTCTTCCATATCTACGCTGAAAATTCCGATAGATGGGCACAAGTTAGCACCGTCGAAACGTCTATTGAAGCTACAATACAACTCTTGCACCACAGACAAGGCTACCAGAACGATATTGTAGTAAGTTTTGTCATACCCCGAGGCGACAAGTGATCGCTCATTTCAGGTACAACGATATGAGTGGCCAAAGCGTCATCCAACAATACACTAGCGATCACGACAAAACCGAAAATCGTCTAGATTGTTGAAGGTTCTACTCACATTTTGTAATAAATTCAAATCCGCTTCCTGCAGCTGTTGCAAAGCTAAATTCTTCCCAGACGAGTCCACATTCACCGGTTCGGAAGCGTTATTCGACAAAAATCTATCGTTAATGTACTGCGCCATTTTGCGCCGCTCTTCAACGTTAGCGCAGTTGCGATACTTTTCGCACGCCACCCAAAAGTACGCGTTCTCGACGCTGAATTCCTTCTTTAAGAATGCCTGCAACCGAAAAACGGTCGATGAAAATGGATTCATATTTTTTACAAGTAACTTGGGCCATGCACATTCTACATAACTGTATACATTGTAAACATAAATACATACCGCAAATGCGTGCAGTCCGACAGTGTCGTTAAGCAGTCGTTCCAACGACGTCGCCCACGCAGTCACTTTACGTTCACTTTCTGCAGACTTATTCTGTTGAGACTAAAACATAACGAAAATAAAAACAAAAAATATATAAATATGCTTGCGTAATGACAACAATAAAATATTTCTCCGTTTATAAGGTGAAACATATATATGCACGTGGAGTAGCAAACAGTGAGAAAGATGTTTTCAGTCTATTCATACAAATCTCAATTAAGTCGCACACCTGATGAGACAGTGCTCAAGAAATAAATAAAAGGCTAAGAAATAAATTTAAAAAAAAACCGGTATTCATGAAATGCCATCTCTGATGTACGTTCTTCTCGAGCACATATGATAAAAAATTGTTTTGGAACAAATTTTGACCTTTTGAATTTTTACGTCCACTGCACTTGTGCCCTCTTTATAAAGTATAATAATTTTTAACAGCCATCTTAACAGTTGCAGTGGTACACGAACACAAGGTGGCTTGGCAGACATAAAGGAGTCTTGCCATTTAGCGGTTAGGCTTCGTGTTTCAAGGTGGTCAGGTCCCACACCCTATTCACAATTCATAAATATTGAGTAATAACACGCGACTGGATACATACAGGTACTGCTACATAGTCATCGAACAAAACACGCCAGATTGTGATTTTAATGAACCAACTTCAGGGTATAAATTTTTTGACAGATTAAATTGTCAACCATGTCGATACAGAGGGAAATTAATTTTTATTTCAATCTACGAAGAGGGACTAATAATATTATGCTCACTCGATTACCATTAATAAGCATTCATGCTCAAAATCGATAATGATTCATTTCCAAGCTCAAGAATAATCAGTTACCTTCAAGAAAACAATATTCCCAATTTCATGATCAAGATGTCGAAGGCATGGGTTTGCTCACGCATTTGGAGATCTCTGGATTGCTTTGACGCCCCTGTGAGAGTATAGGCACAAATACAGTCTCGAAAATGTAGCTATACTGCCAGGTCTACGCAGTGAGGCCAACGTATAATGAAACATAACAAACAAGGGAGAACGCCTCTTGCAAAGGATAAATATTTTCAGAAGATATTGTCTGAAGGGAACAGAAAGCAATGACTGCACAAAAATAATTCTTTCTCAATTACACCCGAGTGAAAATATTATAGCCACGAAACGATTAGGTACCTACCCAATTTCTTTCCTGAAATATAATAAATTCATGAAAATTAGGAAATATTGGAAGTAGATGTTGATTATAACAACGGATAGCTGGTGATAAATTGATAGACGCAACTTAAATGAGGTGAATGAATATCTTAAACTGTAGGTAGCCACAAAATGGAAAGTAAAGGTAGATGAATTCATTTCACATAATTAGTTGTACTAATATAAGGATCAAATCTTCAGCCTTTGAAATCCTCTCTATATGGTGAAACGGGGCCAGAAATAAGCAAATTTTCAAAATTTAATGAGATTAGAAACTGCATTTCTGGAATCATCATAGGTTGTCAATATCCAGTATTGTCCTTTGAGTATTGAGTCTATCTCATAGGTATGTAATACCGTAAATGGAACAAATTGTTAAAAAAGCGTAAGAAAATCTGAAAACAACTTGAAAATCTATTTTTGTTTTCACATAATATATCCAGATTCAACAAAATCCATTTCTGAACTTTGTTCTATACTATCACAGATAGTAATCACAATAGAACACATGTACATATTGAAGTTAAAATACAGATATTGCTAGGCCTGGAATGAAAAACTTAGTAATAACTTTCACAGAATTGGATTTGAGAAACATTTCATTTTTTGTAACTTGTAATTTCCAGATACATTTTACCAGACGAGAAATTTTCACACTATACTTATTTGACTAATTACGAGGAACTGATTATTCGAATGTAATGAGAATCTTTATAACATTGGTATTTTTATCTAGAATTCAGGTGTGAAATTAGGGCATTGATTTTTAGTAACAGACTATTGTTTTTCTAGATTTTCCTTCGCACTACATTTGTGGTTTTCTTGTTTTGTAATACTTGGTGACAACCAAACTGAATAGTTTCCAATCACGTACACTGAAAAATTCTGTATTTATGCTCATATATGCATGTTTATGAAACTACATTCAGGGATGTAGATGTTTCACAATTATTTCCAGATAATGAAGTTTCACATTGTTTTAAAGTTTCCAAAATTTATTCACTGGTATGGAATAAATCCATCGTCCTCATTGAGTTTCTCTTATGGTAATAAGTTTTCAAAAAGGGCCTCTCTGGAGCTAAAATTTCCTGAATCCAAAATCAATTATTATTATTTCTTCATTTAACAGGTCTTTTTGGTAAGACAACTTCCAGACTTGAAACTTGCATGCAACCAAGTGCATCTAAAAACCAATCCTCTTACAAATTTTTTTTAACTGTGTTATAGGTTTTGTGCATTTGAAAATTTGTATGTAGTGATGAATAAATTTAAAAAAATTGGAGGGGAGAACTTTGAAACTTCGTACCTAAGTATATTCTAATCTGATTAAGAAAAAAGTTTATTTTAGCTTGTGTCTTATTTTTTAAAACTAACGGTGTTATCGGTGTTATCGGGTTTGCAATTTTGAAAATTTAGAAGTACAATTAGGCATTATTACACAAAAACATTAAAAAAATTTTTCACACCGAAATATCAATGATTAGTCAACTTTCCATACATGCCTGCAGGACAGGTAGCCTATCTTCTTCCAATTTATTATCTCATAACTCACTCAGTTTTAAAAATAGAGGAACTTGTAAGAGGAATATTTTCTTAGTGTCACCTGGTTATATTCAAATTTCAAGTCTGGCAGACCTCTCACTAAAGACCGTGTATATGATGATGTTGAAAAAGTTAAATGTTTTTTTTTCCCTCACCCATGAAAATAATAAATTTTATTCTAATGACAAAATGAAGAAATTAAGTTTTTCATGATTCTGGTTTTTGATTTGAATAATATAGTGGTACTTTTTTCATAACAGTGCCACACAGTATGTGATATGAAGATTGGAGACTGATAATTTTATTGAATATAGCTTTGTAACTCCTGTTATGATCCCATATTTCACAAATTTTAGAATTTAAAAATTTGTTATTTCCAGATCCAATTCACCAAACTGAAAGTTTTGAGAAGATGATAATTCTCACATTATAGCAAGTACCTGGTTCACCGAGCTTTGCTCGGATGTGGAAGTAAAGAAAATTTTGTTAATTTTAATCAAGCTGAAGAATTTCAGCAATATTAGGTGTATCATTTGGTATTATCGTATATCATACATCTCGAGAATTAAGATTTCATTGTTTAACTCATATTACGTCATCAGTCATAAATCATAATAATCATACGTAGTTTAGGCCTAGCAAAATTAGCTAATAAAACCTTTGTCATTTGTTACTTTTAGGGTTAATCAGTTTTTCAATGTTCGTTGTTATCACTTGCTGTTGATGGATAGACTGAGAGATGTTCATATATCTGTTCAACAAATTTTCTCAAACTTGAGACCTATCTAGATTGTTTTTTCGTATCCAAATACCTCTCTACTGTAATTTTCAGCAACATTGCTGTCTGGTTCTTCATAACACGTTTACATACACGCATACCCACATACAATTACTGCTCGTATTATAGTATAGAATTTGTAGGTGAATTCTCTTCAATTCATCGTTGAATCCTAATTAATTTAACGGCGACGAATCAAAAAGAATTTGTAGATGAATTCTCTTTGATTCGTTGCTAAATACTAATTAATTTAACAGTGACGAATCCTGATTAATTTAAGGGTGACAAATCGGAATCACCACTCGACCGCTTATCCATGCATCGTATGTCCGTGGCCTCAATCCTGTTTTGTTAACTGTTATTTTCACTAACAAAGACCACTTCAAAATGAAAAAGTATACAACAAGAATTGAATTCCATTCGATATGGATTTGAAAATAATAGTTCCTATAATAATTTTAATGGTTTTTTGAAGACAGTTTCTGTCTATCTGAAAGCTAAAAAGTGAAATTTGTATGTGATTTGTTGGATTCAATTGTAACATTAAAGTTATCATTATCAATCACCACATCGCTGAATTTATATAATTGAAATATGTTAGTGTTGTTAATACAATAGTTTAACAAATTTTCTCAAACTTGGGACCTATCTAGATCTTTTTCTCATACCAAAAAACCCCGTCATTGTAAATTTCAGCAACATTGTCGGTCTAGTTCTTCATAACGCATTTAGATACACACATACCCACTTATAATTATTGCTCATATTATAGTATAGAATTTGTCTAATTATGTAGAATAAATTCCAATAAATGTAATAAGTATCTCTCAAACTGCATCATCTTCATTCAGTATTCAAGGGTGAAGTTTTATTTTGATTTATGGTAAAAGACCATTCTATTTTTGGTTTGGGTAATATTGATAATAAAGCCTTGTATAATTTTAAAGTTTTTTGGCTTCAAATCATAAACACTAATATGGAAAAAATGTGCTTCCCTTCTTTTTTTTCTTACAACATAGAACTTTGATCCAGGTACAGTTCCAGGTCTAGAAAAAACTTTATCCTAAATCCAATCTGTACGTGTATTCTTCTGTGGTTACTGTCTATAATGGTATGGAACAAAGTTTAGAAATAGATTTTGTCAAATCTAGACAGATTACAAAACAAAAATAGATTTTCAAGTTATTTTCAGATTTTCTTACGTTTTTTTAATAGAGTTGGGTAATACTTCATTTGTTCCATGTATGGTGTTCATACCCCTGAAATAAACCTAATATTCAAAAGAAAACCCTGGACAACCTCCCATAATTCTGGAAGTGCAGGTTTTTAATTACATCAAATTTTGAAAATTCGCGTATTTCTGGCCCAGTTTCATCATATAAATGGGATTTTAGAGGCTGAAGATTTGGTCCTTATATTCGTACAACTAAGTATTTATCTACCTTTACTTTCCATTTTGTGGCTACTTAGAGGTTAATCAAATCAACTATAAGAATCCAATACACAAAAATATGGCTGATGTCTTTTCAACCAACGTATTTTGTATTAAATCAATATTGTTGATACCATAGGCTAGGCGATTTATTGCACCTCCACCATTTCACCAAACTGAACTCTAATCGATAGAATTACAG
The DNA here is from genome assembly GCA_011428145.1 of Ericerus pela. Classification (NCBI taxonomy): domain Eukaryota; kingdom Metazoa; phylum Arthropoda; class Insecta; order Hemiptera; family Coccidae; genus Ericerus; species Ericerus pela. The sequence continues at coordinate 157,311 of WOFM01000399.1, forward strand.
TTGAAGGATGAAATTATGCTAAGATTGTACGACAGGATAACATATTTTGACGAGATTTTTAATAGTTCCAATCAGAAATAATGCAAGGGAGTCATAATGCACTGAAAATACGCAGGACTGATAATTAAGTATATAATATACAAATTGGCGCAAGCAATAAATTGAGTCATGTGAAAAAATTTCAAGGTACCATATGGCGTACGTGATTTTATAAAGAAAAAAATACTTCTTGTTTCGTATTTGCGCAAAATAAACCACAACAGCCAGTGGTACAAACCTTAAACATGGTCGCGCAAGTCGATCGGGCGAAATTCGAGCTCATGTTACTTTTATTTTGAGTAATGATTCCATTAAAAATGCCTAAATAGTCGACACAAAAAAACCACAGTTCTGGTTATAGGTTAGGAAACTCGACAGAATTTAGTGATTACGTAACAATTGAGAGGAAAACGAATAGGAGCAGATCGTTCATAAAAATTTACGTTTGCGCAGGTAAATCTCCGCATCTGATATTGATATCAAAATTAAATTCAAAATAAAGTTTGAGCTTGTCGTCTCTAAACAAATGAAACGAAGTTAAAGAACCTCTAATCAAGGTTTAGGTGCAGCTGTTCACTCAAATCATAGGAGTAATTAACTGATGCAGTTTAAATCAAGTTCAAGTCATATGCTTTTTTACGAAGATCAGTTTGAACTGGGCAAGTTGAAAATAATCTGTAATTGGGAAGACTGATTACAAAACAGATACAAATTGGCGCTAAATAATTGCACCGGGTAATAAATTAGATTCAGTATTCAAACTTTAAAACACACCATATAGTTGTAATGGATCTGAAAGATGGTCTGATTACTTAAAGACTGTTTGGAAAATTTGTGGACAACCGGAATTTTTTTTACATATTCATCCGTATTTTACAATTTTTTCCATTATTAGTTTCGATTTTTTTGACAATTTCAACAAAAAAAAAAATTATCATATTTCGACCACAAATTATCTAGAAAACGTTCAGCTAAACGTAGTTTCATCAACAATAATTATGAATAATTATATAAGAGCTACGATGATATCGGCGTATTTCCCAGTTTTGAAATTTTACTGACTCTTCTGTCGGTGATATTCTAACTGCTCAACAATATTCTTAAATTTAAGTACATTTAAAAACACTAATTACGTTATAATTTCCCCCATTATACTTTTTGATAAATTTCGCAGAGTATACATTTCAGCAGACCTATGAATTATGATCATTCTGCAGAATCAATCTAGAGCTATTACGCGATCTTATTTCAAACTGATTTTACGCCCGGCCGAATAACATGAATTCCATTATTTTCAGAAATATAGATTTAAATTTTTCATTAAAGAAAATAATCCAATTTTTCGAAAATGAACTTCTATAAGTGTATCGAACAAACAAAAGTATTTTCACACTCAAACTGAAACGCTATGCAGGTCAAAATGCGCATTTAAATTAGTAAAGGGTAGCTTTCGCATTCTTGAAAAATTGAAAATAAGAGCTACAAATATTTTTTAAATGGTTTTAAATCTTCACCCTTAGAACACAGAATAACGGCGAATTTCCGGATTATAGAGAAAATATAAACCACAAACAATAAAGTGAAGATCATTAAATTTTGTAAATAGAGCGAATATGTAATTAGAAAAAGTTATCTATTAGGATACTGTTTTCGCTTCTCCCAATTTTTTCATTTCAATGGTTTTTTTTTTTTTAATGAGTCATCAAAAGACGAAAATGCACGGCTTTGGTACTGCTGGCTTCCTATGAATTTAAGGTAATTTGGGCCTAAAAAACACAGATCGTACTAAATTGATTCATATCAGAGTAATTTAGCTACACAAAAGGACATTCCCGCCTAAAAATGGTTACGCGATTCTATGGAGAAAAAAATAACACTTTTTCTCACTTAAAGGCACTAAAATTTGACGTTTTGCATGTGAGATAGCATACTAAGTTGTCAATCATCGAAGAAAAAAATACAAAAAACAAAAAAAATAGCCGAAAACGAATAATGCACCACCATTTTTAACAATCGTACAATGCACATTAATATAACAAAATTGAAAAAAAAATTATTAAATGAAAAAAAATTAAAAATCCATTCGTACTTCGCATCTTTGAAATTTGTTTTTCAATCGATTCAGTTTACAATTTTCGCACACCAATCGAATCAACATTTTTAACCGAATACCGCTAAAATCATGACCAAGAATTGTCAAACTCTTCACAAACATCGAAAACAACGAATTTGAAAAATTGTTGACACCACCAAGACTGTGTAACTACCATTTAACTACGCGAAAAAAAAGTAGACATTAAGAAGAAAATATTACGTTAACTAGTTATCGGTTCTTTTAGTTTTAAAAATAGACTGTCCGTAATTGCAGATAAAAGATAATTATTTCGAGTAAAAGACAAGGTACCCGGTAATCGAAAAAAAAATTACAAAAATTTCAAAAATTACAAAAATTACCAAAAAAAAAAAAAAGGGACGAAAAAAAGTGGGATAAGTGAAAATAAATAAAAAATGTACGAGGAAAGTGCTGAAGTGAAATGAAACTCGTACGAAATCGACACCGACAACAAACTCGCGAAAAAATTTTCCAACACTTCTCTAGCGCAACGTCGAAGCGATACGAAATTTCTCAGACGACACTGCCTGATTCCTGATGCGTGAAATTTTCTTTTACTACAAGTTGTCACCGATCATTGAAGAAGGAGAAGAAGTAGAGGAGGAAGAAGAAGTGGTAGAAGAAGAAAAAAAAACTTACGGTAGAGGTCAATTGACATAGGTTGAACACGAAAAAACTGGATTAGAAAAATTACGCTAAAATTTCGCAAATTTCTAAGAAACATCCGCATTAACGACCACCAACTGCAAAATTTATTACTTTCGAATAAACCAAGCTATCTTTTAAAGAGTGTATATTTTGTGAAAAATTTCGCATTTTATACACCGAGTATATGGAAGTCTCATTTCTTAATGAGAAATGGTGACACTGTAGATAGAGGATTGACGGAGATATAATTATGTGCTACCACTCGATTATATCGCAATTTATTGCCCACCTATTAACGAAAAATTGAAGAAATAAGGCATCGTAATGATAGAATGAAAAAAAAAATTAACAAAATAAAAACCACGTAGTGAATTTTGATGAGAAAATAAGCGTAATTTCGGTAATTCGATCGTCAGGGTTAAAAAAACGCACACAAAAAAACATTTATTGGCAGGTGCTTGTGTACTCAGAAATCAGTAAATGAAAGCACTATATATTTCATTTTAATCCTATTCTATTTCGCATTATATGTAACACTTCCACTATGCTCCCTACACCCATCTTTAAGTTCAAGTACGAATCGAACATCTTCTTTTTAGTGTATTTTCTACGGAAAATACAACTATTGTATTTAGTGTAACGAGGGGACCGGAGGGTGGAACCCAGGAAAAAATACCGATCCCAAGTCGTAGATCACGAATGTATAGGTCACTCAAATTCTTCTGCAGACAATGTATTTCCAGTTTTGCGTAATTTCGACAATTTTTGGAAGTTTGTGGAGCATTTGATTTATGACCCATAGCAAAGAAACTTATAACAGCGTTAGAAGCTTTTTAGACCTACAGATTCGTCATCCAGTAGTTTCGGATGGAGGTGTACCTAAAGTTTTGTAAATCATCCAAGTTTTCATTCCATTAAATCAAGTAAATTTAAAGATTTTGGCCACAACTTTTTATGGTAGTTACAGACATTCAAGCTAGGACTAATTTCGTATTGAATTTGAGCAAAATCGGTCAACTGGTTTTTCAATGGCAGTCTGTACAAAATTTGACACTTTTGGAAAATACATTAATCATGACAGATGCGCGGAAAAGATACTCAATATTCAAGGGAAAAAATTTAAATATCGAGATTTAATAATGACTTCATGTACCTGACTTTTCAAATGAACGTAGAAAGAATAATAATAGCTATCGTAATTATGCATGTGATACTGCTATACGATCCCAAAGTACAGATAATAAGTTAATTCAAAATAAATGCTTAAAAAAACAAACTCGGTAAAACAACGTTCAATTGTGGCTATAAAAATGGAGAGTTAAAATAAATAAAACAAAAAGTAACACCGTGACATTTACTATTTGGATAAGGAGAAAGAGAATTATCGTAACTAACGATGAGAGAAACAGTGCGGGTGTAGGTTAGGGTATAGTGAAATTCGACGGTATAAGACCTCTCATTATGCGCATAACTATAGGTAAAACCAGAACTCAAGTCTTAATTAGATGTAAGAAAGATTCATGCATACGACCTTTAGTGAAGGACTCTGCTCTATAGAGTGAAATTTTCAATCAAACAAATGTGTAATTAGATAAATTGTCTATTCCATGAAAATTCTAGTGATTAGCATTTAGATGCTTATCTGTGGAAATAATACAACGATTATCACTAAAATTAAATTTACCCCCACCAACTAACAATTTTCTAATCCAACATCAGTGCTCTTACATTGAAAAAAAACACATTTATGGAACTGGTGTGAGCCGTGTAAACCGGTGCAAGCCAATGACACATAACGACTGTCATGCTAGTGATATCCACATCGATTTTGTACTAACTTCAAAATAAGTTTTGGTTAAAAACAAATTTTTTAAAAGAAAATCTTTTATTTTATTTTTTGGCTTTTACTTCATGCCAAATAAACATTGTTTTGTTGTGAAAGTTTGACTGCAGTATTGGTATGTTTTAAAATTGCAGTAATGATCAGAATAAAAGCTTATAAAAAAGTGAGGAAGTTATCAATTCAATCCGTATGAATTTTTTTAATGTTTGTTTAAGCATAATTTCTCAACCCAAGCACTGATTTTGATGACCTTTTTCTTAATGATAGGGGGTGATCCCATTTAATTTTTTTTTAGAATTGATGAGATAGTTTTTGAGTTATGTGTAAATAAAAAACAGTCAATTCTGAAGTAGGCACTTAATAATATTACCTCTAATGGTAGAAGCAAAAATTATTGAAAAAAATTTTTTCGTCAAACACTTATACTAACTTCAAAATAAGTTTAGTTTAAAAACGAGTTTTTAAAAGATAAGCTTTTATTTTTTTTGGTTTTAACTTCATGCAAAATGAACATTATTTCACTGCCGAAGCTTGGCTGCAGTATTGGTATAATCTTAAAATCGCAGTAGTGAGTAAAATAAAAGCTTATAAAAATAAATAATTATAAAAATGTTATAAAAAGTTAAAAATATTTGTTTTAAAATTTCTCCAGTAAGATTTATTTACTTACAGGAATTAAAATGACATGAAAAAGCGTTATAGTAAATTAATAATTTTTTTCTAAAAATAGAACCAATTTAAAAAATAAAAAAAAATAAAAAATGCGCTAAAAAGAGAAAAATAATCCTTTTAAAATTTCTCCAGCAAGATCTAAGTCTAGGGACTGAAATTATTGAAGTCGGTGCTAATTAAAAAGTTTTGTCATAAAATCAATGTAATTGACCTAACTTATATAGCTTATTTGGTAAAGAAAAAGAGCACCAAATTCAATAATTTTAGTACCTAGACTTACATGTTGTTTGAGAAATTTTAAAATGATATTATTCTGTTCCATCATCTTTTTGCAGACAATTCAGTTTGTCTACAAAAACGTATCAAACAAAATATAGACAACCATTATTCCTAATTCTTGGAATAATAGCTGTCTATATGATACATACTTCTCACGGACAAACATCACCAAATATGCTGAAAATTAAGAGTCATCATATTTGGCGGATGTTTCAATGTCACACCACCTATTTTAGATAGGCCATTTTGAAGACATAACAATGAAATATATTCTAAACACAGAATATCTTCCACAACATATTATCTTTCCGACGCATTTTTTATTGATTTTTTTTTTTCAAGTTGGTTCTAATTTTTGAAAAAATAATTAATTCACCATAAAGAATTTACATTTTGTTTAATTCCTATAAGTAAGTAAATCTTACTGGACAAATTTTATAACAATTTTTTTAATATTTTTAAAGTATTTTTACTGTAAGTTACCTAGTTCCTTATGTAACTGTGATCAGACAGTTGTACCTATATATGTATAGGTATTCCATTTTATTACACTTAAAGTCCAACATAAGAGAAGAAAATCTCTTGCACAGCAAGAGGGCAAGACAAAGCTTATTTTCAAAATGCACTAAAACACACTTTGTCTGACAACAATATAAGAACACTGAATTGATTTCAATATCTAAATTAGAATGAAAATGGACGAACCCAAAGAACCATCTGACCAATATGTACCAAAATTAGTAGGTCTCATCCTTATGTTAGTTCTAATGTTTGCACCAAATTTCGTGATTATCGAATAAAAATTCTGACCTGTACCATACTCATACGATATACTAGCTGCCTGTGGTGTCAGCTTTGCTTGACAGATGTTTAGGACCTTTGACCCGAACCCTGAGCTAAGTGTTCACTAACATATTACACAAAAAAATCTGAAAATATAGAATTATCCCCTTTTTTGGCCCAATGAGGATCAAAGAATGGGTCTAATGATAAAATTAATACAAAATTTGAATTCAGTGACTCAAGAAACAAGTCTAATAATATATTACTCAATAAAATCTTAAAATAAAAAATTCTCATATTTTTGGGCCCAATGAAGGTTGACGACTATAGGTTAAACGATAAAATGAGCATCAAATTCGAATTCAGCGCCTCAAAAATTATGTCTGATTAAGTAAATTTAAGAATTAGGAAAAGGCCACAAAATGAAGCATTAATAAGTTTGCATAATGTTTTTTCTCCATTCACTATTTATAAACACAGGGCTATTAATTCAGCTTTCATCGATTTTCTTTTATAATTAAGTTTTCCAAAGTGATAAAATAATAAAACTAAGCCCAGTATCTTCCTAGGTTCATGAAGAATGCATGTACAAAAATTCATCAACATCGGTTTAGCAGATTCTGAGATTACCCTCAACATACACTTTTCCAATTTTCCTCTTTATATATTAGTATAGATACAAATGAATTTAAGTTAATGGTATCAAAAGTTATAATTTGTCATGAATCGAGAAACGTACTAAGGCTCTACCTCAGATCTGTGAAAACCTGCTCAAAAATAACAACAAAAAAAATGGCACACTGGTGACACTCATTAATATAGCACCGAGTGACAGAGGGAAGTAAACAATGTTAAATACTTAGGCCTACAACTAGATACAAGATTGACATGGAAGGAACATATAATTGCCAAATGCAGCGAGTAGAATACTGATACTGTTAAGTTTGACAACCTCGTATCCCCTCTGCATACAATAAGATAAGACTCGTTACCATTCATGTAAATCTATACTGTATTTCTCTCATATATCAGTTCATCTAATATAATTATCCAGACCGTTTCACGTTTCCTATTTATTTCGAACAACAGGTTATGGGCCCAGCTGAGCGATAAGCTGTGGTGCTCTGTAGAAACGTGAAAGTAACATCGAGAGTTCTATGTAATTTTCTTTTTTCAAATTTTTAATCGTACACGTTTTGGCTAAGAAAAAAAAAAGCTCAGATTTTTTTTGCACAGTCTTTTGGTGCTTTACTCGTAACACAGCACTTGGTTCGTATTTTTTTGTGGTAGTGCAAGTTTTTGTATTGGCTGAAGTATCTTGTCAACATGTTGAAAGTTGCCAGAATCAAACCGTTTGATGGGACCGAATATTCTTCGTGGAAGCTGAGAGTTACGGCGGAGCTTCAGGCAAACGGTTTGTACGATGTCATTATTAATAATCCACTTCAGCCTGCTAATCGTAATGATGCCTGGAAGAAAGAGAACTTCAGGGCAAAGGCCGTGTTGGTGGAGAATTTAGACAATTCTCAATTGTCATACAGTGATAAGCTGTTAGTTCACGAGATTTGGCTTGCCTTGGAGCGTACCTTCGAGAGGAAGAGCTACCTGCAGTTGGCGTACCATTGTAGGCGTCTCTATTCATTGAGATATAATGGCGATGACCTTGGTGCATTTTTCAAGGAGATGGAGGATATCATTTCCGAAGTTAGAACGGCTGGTCTCAAATTTTCCAAGAAGCATGCAGTGGTTACGTTATTCTCCGCCCTCCCTGGTGAGTTTAATCCAGTTATTGCTGCATTTGGTGATATGAATAGCATGACCTTGACGATGGACAAAATTAAGGGCTCATTACTCGATTTTGACCTGAAGCAGAGAGATACTACTGGAAGTGGTAGGAGTAAGGGCTCGAGCAGTACTGTCACTCACAATGCTTTTAAAGTTTTGTCATCAGGGGGAGGTGGAGGACCTAATAACCAAGGGCCTGGTAACTATTTTCCATTCAAATGTAACCACTGTGGTCAGAAGGGGCATAAAGCGTCATCCTGTTTTGCGAAAAAGAAAGGGCAGTCGAAAGATGGTGGAAACCGTAAGGCTGGTCCAGAGGCGAGTAATGCAGAGGCAAGTAATGCGGAAAGTTGCAGTGAGCCTGGGAACTCAATTCTGGATGTGGCGTTCATTGCAGAGTCCTGCGCATCTGTCAACGAAATTGCTGGTCATGGGGTGGAGTTTGCCTTGGATTCAGCTTGCACCCAGGTCATGGTAGGCAATGAGAGCCTGTTTCAAAAATGCAGTAATTTAAGTCCGAAGCAGCCTGTCAGATTAGCTGAGGATTTGGTAACTCATGCTGAGAGAAAAGGCAAACTGTATCCTTTGGCCACTGAAACTGGTCACATATTTAATTTTGGTGATGTATTATATCTGCCTAATTTTTGTAGGAATTTGTTATCTGTTAGACAATTAGATCGTACAGGTTATAAGATACACTTTGGCAATGATTCGGTAGTCGTCCTTGATTCTAATAATGTTGTTGTTCTGAGGGCCAAGGCTCGAGGTAATATGTATATCTGTAATTTAAATGTCATGTTTTCAGAATCAAACGCTGTTGTAATTGAGGATATTGAATTAATGCACGAAAGGCTAGGTCATCTTAATGAAAAATCTTTGTCATTTTTGAAAAAATCTGGTCGTATTAATTATTCTGGCAAGTTTTCCAAAGTTTGTGACAGTTGCCGTTTTGGCAAGCAAACTAAGTTGCCTCATATTTCTAGTCATACGAAAGTATCTAAACCATTAGAGCTAGTTAGTTCTGATGTGTGCTGTGCTAATTGACAATCATTCTGTAATAATCGCTATTTTTTAACATTTATTGACCATTTTACTAATTTTGTCGTTATATATGCCTTAAAACATAAGTCTGATGTCTTTAGTGCTTTTAAGGAGTACGAGGCGCGCACCAGAAATAAATTTGGTTATGGTATTCAGCGTCTTTGTACAGACCATGGCACTGAATACGTGTCAGAAGAATTCGAGTCCTTCTGTGCGGAAAAGGGGATTGTCTGCGAAAGAACAGTTCTATACACACCACAGATGAATGGAAAGGCTGAGCGGCTCAATCGTACCCTGGTCGAAAAGGCAAGGTGCCTGTTGCATTGATGTGGGCTCGACAAAAAGTTTTGGGACGAGGCTATCCAATGTGCTGCGTATCAGCTGAATCAGTGTCCCAACTACGAAAGTAAAATTCTGGCTGAATTGTGGTATGGTAAAGAGGTAGACTATGGTAAGCTGAGGAGATTCAGTTGTCTCGTGCATCTGTTGGTTCCTAGGCAGAAACGAGATAAGTTTGATCCAGTCTCTAAGCAGTGTTTCTTGGTCGGCGGCTATGCAAGCAGTGGATACAGACTGCTTGATCCACTCACAAATCAGGTGGTTTTGGGCAGAGATGTACGGTTTGACAAGAGCAGAACCTACAGAGATGTGGTCAGCATTGCTTGCCCTTTAAGTGATGTTGAGTCAAATGATCAACAAAACTTAGAACCTGATGGTGAGGAGGAGCAGGACCAGGGCTCCAGTTTGAGATCCAAAGAAACCAATAGTCTACCTGAAACAGTGAGCCAGCCTCAAAGGACATGAAAACTGCCTAAGCACTTGGAGGATTTTGAAGTCTCAGCCTGGTTGTGCAAATCCTACGAATCTGAGGCGCTGAGAGCATGGCCTGATGCAGACAAATGGAGTCAACCAAAACAGGAGGAGTTGGCTGCAATGCAGAAGCAGAATGTCTGGTCTCTGGTGCCACGCACGGACTCGATGAACGTTATTCCTACCAAATGGGTTGTCAAAGAAAAGGACGATGGTCGTTTGCGTGCCTGTTTAGTAGCCAAGGGCTGCTGTGAGACGGATATGTTCGAAGATGTTTATTCCCCGGTTGTTAATATGCACACTGTCAAAATTTTCTTGGCATATGTCGTTAATATGATGTTTTTATTGAGAAGCCTCTGGGCTATGTTACTGACCCGAAATATGTGTGTAAGCTCAGAAAAGCGATTTATGGTTTAAAAATCTCGCCACGTTTGTGGAATAAATGTCTTAACAATTTTTTAGTAGACGAACTAGGATTTAAAAGATCTGAAATGGATGCTTGCTTTTATTCAAAATTCAGTGAAAATAAAGTAACTTTAATTTTAATTTATGTCGATGATATACTTATAGCATCCAGTAACGTAAATGATTTACTGTATACTAAGTCGAAATTAGACAAAAGATTCGATATGGTGGATTTAAAAGAAGTAAAACATTTTTTAGGTATCAGTATTAACTACTCAGATAACGTAATGACTTTATGTCAAGAAAAGTATATTGAAAAGCTCATCAAGAAATTTGATAGAAACTCATTTAACATACATACCCCAATAGAAAAAAATGTAAGATTTGCTAGTACTGATGGTAATCCTAACGTAAAATTGCCATATCGAGAACTAATTGGTACATTGTTGTATGTGTCAATGGCCACAAGGCCTGACATATGCTATAGCATCAACTATTTTAGTAAGTTTCAGTCGTCTTACGAGGATGAACATTATAAAGCTCTACTTAGAGTTTTGAACTACCTGAAAGCCACTAAACATTTAAAATTAACGTACAGTAAGAAGCTTTCAGGTCAAGAGACATTTGAATGTTTTGTAGACGCCGATTGGGCCAATGACACTGATCGGAAGTCTATTTCGGGCTACTTAGTTCGCTTCCTTAGGAACCCTGTCATCTGGGGCACCAAGAAGCAACATTGTGTCACCTTGTCGTCTGCAGAAGCAGAATATGTCACACTTTCTACTTTTGTTCATAATGTTTTGAGATGGGCAGTTGAGCTCGTTTTTGATTTTGAAATTGAAGTCATTTATCCTATAGAAGTTCACGAAGATAATGTAGCTGTCATAAAAATCTTAACGTCACAATTTACTCCAAAGAAGTCAAAGCATATAGATATCCATTGTAAATACTTAAAAGAAATTATGGACTCTAATTTTATTAAATTAACATATATTCAGTCGAGTAATCAGCAAGCGGATATTTTTACCAAAGGCTTAGACGACCAAAATTGGAACAGCTACGTTTTAAATTAAATCTTGAGTAATGTCTTGTCTTCGTGTTGTCTGACTTATTGTAGTTTTTTTTTTATTACCCAACTGATTTAAATTTAAGATGTTCATTTGTAAATGTGAATTTGTTTTTTTTATGTGTACTCAGTTGAGGAGGAGTGTTAAGTTTGACAACCTCGTATCCCCTCTGCATACAATAAGATAAGACTCGTTACCATTCATGTAAATCTATACTGTATTTTTCTCATACATCAGTTCGTCTAATATAATTATCGAGACCGTTTCACATTTCCTACTTATTTCGAACAACAGATACAAAATATTTTTTTAATTGGTAAAGGGGGAATTCTCTGCTCTATCCCAACCTAATAAACTTTCTTTGTACAATCTATTATATAATATGCTAGGTAAGTATTTCCATTGCGCAGCGCGCATGCCATCTACCAGATTTTTGTTCAAGAAATGGGATGCCCTATCATTATGTTGTGTGTAGCAAATCATTTACGTTTTAAATAATCTAATTTGTTCTTATATTTTTATCTGTGATTGTAATACCATGTCTCATGTTCTCATGTCATAGAGTCACGCAATTATGTTTGTCTGTGTTATAATGTTTTTGGTCATTCGTTCATACACTGTTGTTGAGTTCAAGTGAATATATAATTGCTCTGAAATTTGTTCTAGTCATTTGTGTTAATCAAGTCTTTTAATATTTTAAAATGTAGTGGTTACGAGATCAAGTTTATTAATCAAAATGTTGTAATTCGGTTCCAGTTCTCAATTCACAATACATTACTCGTAAAATTGTGATTTTATATAATTCTGACGTATTTTTTGATAGTATTTGTTTTGTGAAAAGCATGTATACGAGAAAAATGTCAACGTCTTTCTTCCTTTTGCGTGTATCACTATGTTTAGTGAGAGACAGAACTTGAAAAACTTTTAAAAAACTCATTGAAAAAGCAAATATTATAACAATAAAAAATAGAAAAAAAAAGAACAGCAAGTATAGTAATGTAATTTTGTTGAATATTTGAAAAAAGTGAAAAAAAAGGAATATATTCTCAGACTCATTTTTCTTTGGGAAAAAAGGAAAAATATATAAATTCCAAAATAAAGTTTTTTTTTTCTATTTCTAAAATACGACAGTATCTTACACCTGTTGAAACATAATTTGTTAATTTTCATCTTAAAATAATATTCTTGTTTTCATTGTTTTCACAAAGATAATGATACTCCTGCCATTAAACGAAGGTTATTGGTACAAAGATGTTCCAATGATAGTCAATTTGATTTTGATTTTCAAAGTGATCAGAGAAGAAAATTGCCCCTAAAAAACATTACTTAAATTCTAGTTGGAACTCTAAATATTCACAGTGCATGGTAGTTGGATTCAATTTTATTTGGTTTTTACAGCCGATAAGACAATAATAAAAAAAAAAAAGAAGAGTAAAATGGTGAAACACCCTCCTAAGCCTCCCTTGTTGATGAGCAGCGGTTTGTTTGATGATGTTTGCAATTTTAAAGTAATGTTTACGCCAACCAGATTGACATAAAACTGAATTTATCGGATTAAAAATAAAAATGGTGAAATATTTACCTCCACTGTTTTTAATCAGTTTAAAAAAAAAAAAAAAAAAAAAAAAAAAACCTGATAAACCCACACGTATTATACTAAAAATAGTTCGATTTTTCAAAAATTGTATGTCCGAAGAAATTGCAGGTGTTGAAAAAGAAAAGTGACAGGTACCTACCACTGTAAGCTATTTTAAAAGTGATTTTCAATTAAGAAAAAAAATTTTTTTTTAATTATGAAGTATTATTGGTTTTTAATTTTTCAGTAATATTAGGCTTAGAATTCTTCAATATTTTCCTAGGTTTTTGACACAAAAATTTTTTACACTCTGAACTAACAGGTACCCTATTAGTTCAAAAACTATGAGCGCTCAACCTCATATGATTTGCCAGGAAAGCGATAGAACTGCAACTCACAATTTTTTTGTTCATTGTTTGAACAGCTCACAACATAACAATAGCGTTTGGCACCAACCATGTTTACTTTTAAAAGTTAAATTATTTATTTTATTCAAAAATAATATTTTATTTTATCGACATTAAAACTCAAGTGATAAATGAAAATAATAACAAAACAAAACAGCATTTGTCATGTATATGATATTACGTTTCCAACCATCCCATTTCTTATAACTTCTGCCACCAGGTGGCGCTCTCGGAGGTGCTTACCTTCCGTATAGACTCAATATAGCTTGGTAACAGCAAAAAATAGAATTTACACCATTCAAAGAACCAAAAGTAAGTGCCTCAGAAACACAGAAAACCCATTACCACTCATGCAAACAGTATTAGTTCATGAGGACTTCAACAGTTAAATAAGGAATACAAAAAAGTTGCAGAAAATATTAAAAAATTATTGATTACCACTGTATAATGAGCTAGCTAAATTTACTGGATCTAATTACACGAAGACTACCGCCGAACTCACGCTATAAATTCAGCAAAATATCGAAAACTTTTTTATCAATAGAGGGAAAGGAGGGAGAAGTATATTATGATGGTAACAGACATAACTGATTCATGAAAAGCAAAATGGTCTTCCGAAATTAGCCAAAGAAAAAGCCAGAAGGGATATCTTTCCGCATGATACGACGTTCTTTTCAACCGTTTTGATTTACAAAGGTATTCTTCATTTTACTCACACAAACGAGGCACACGAGAAAACCGACAAAATTACGTTTCCAATGACCAAATTTAAACCAACGTCGGTTGAATGGCTTCAAAAATATGGAACTGTTGAATTATCCCAGGAAAAATCGCAACCAAACTCATGTTTAACAATAGCCCAGTCATAACTAACGCCATTCCTTTGACATACATGACACAACCATTAATTTACCCTGACGGGTTAAACTGATCTCAAAATATCGATTATGTACCACGTTATCTATTGTCATTTCTGTTTTTTATATCGTTTCGAGTGTCCTCTTAAACATATGGCCCACTCCCCCACCCAACCTTACAACACCGAAAAAGTAACCAAACGACAACTACGCTGTAAAGGAAATATAGTACAGTCCTCAGGTGAGGAACAAAGCACACGTAATAACAATTTTAAAAATAGAATAGACGAACCACAACGGCAAAACGTAAATATCCCCACACTGATATTTTTCAACAATTTTTTTTTTTTAAGCAATAATTTTCACTCGATTGAAATGACTTACATAAAATTTTCACGATCGAGTTGTTATTGAAAAAGCATTGGACGTTGAAAATTTCCTCGATACGTTTCTTTTGAATAAATGAAACATTGGGTTCCAGCTTGGAAAAAACAATTTTTTGGAAATATTTTGATGTTATGAATGAATGAAAATGCACCACGAAGCTCATAGGCAATATTTTTCTCATTTTCACTACGTCATTGTAACAGCATAGTATTTCTAAACCGATAAATGTAGTCATTAACATCAAATTAAAAGCCCTACATATCGATGATTAGTATTCAGTTTATTTTCAACATTTAAAAATAATTTTATGTTCCCAAATTCATAAAATTATGAGGTTTACCAATATTGAATGAAATATTTTTCGACGAATATGCGAAAATCATCGCACATAAAACAATAAGAAAATAGTGAATTTCTTGATGATTTAATTTACATTAAAATAAAATAGCTCACATTTGTCAAGTGATTTTTCCTCTTCATCAATTTACCGAAAATATTTCCACTCATCTTATGAATATTGCGATGCTTATTAGAATTAATTTTCAAGAAACAGTGGTCTTCAATGCGAACGATATAAACACCACCTACTAGAGAAAGGCGTTGCTGGAACAATAATTGAAGGAGGCAGAAGTGGCCATGAGCGTAATTAAAATGAGTTTTTTACTGCATTATTCTGTTTTTTCACCTATACATTAAAAGAGATATTCGTAAGAGGCACTGAATACTGGCATTGCATTATCAGAAATAAAAAGAAAACAAGAGATCTTTGAATTTTATGATTGCATCTTGAATATTCGAAACTAGCTGCCCGCGAAACCAGCTTCGGTTGGCCGATGCTCTGGTCGGTAATCACAGTCGACTCTAATCCTGAGCTGAGTGTTCACTAACCTGAGGGCTTGTTTTTAAACTAAAGAGAAGCTACAAAAAAAAAAAGAGTTTAGTTGAGAAACGTAGCTTTCGTGTGACAAACTATACAGTAAAGCTACGAAAAAAATTTAGTTCACCTGAGAAATATAGCTGCGAAACGAAGTTTTTTAGTAAGTTCGAAATTGACCCACGGTTTGTGAACACTAGCTTAGGGTTAGCGTCAACTACGAATATCGAGCCAGTAAATTTACGTAGGTACGTTATGTGATATTTAGGAAAAATTTTATCACAGATATCAATAGAGCTGGCATACAAAAAACTAATGACACACCGTGGAATATTCTATCAGTCCCAGTTACGAGTTATTCCTAAGAACTTGATTTTGCTAAAATGGTTGTTTCACGACTGAATAATTTGTTGTACGAACTTGGACAATATTCGGTTAAAACCCTTACAACCTTCCTTCTTTCAACCCAAAGGCGTAGATAAGGGAGTGGTCCTGGGGAAAAAAGTCTAAAAATCCGAAAATTGTGTTTTTATTAATTTTGGTAATTTTTTGTTTGGAGGAAGAATGTCGAAAGCGTCCGTTGATAATATGTGGACCCCTCTCCCATATGACGGAATTCTCTACTCTCCTGCTTCAACCAAACATTTTTTTTTTATCATAGATGTCATTGTCTTTGAATACGAATAAAGCCATTATTTCTCATATCAAACAGACCTAGTACATGTAAAAAATCATTTTCGGTTGACACAGTTGTATTTTTTGAGGAAAATAGGTTTTAAGTATAATAAAATGTACTCAAAATTCGAATTCAGCGCCTTAAAAAACATACTTCAGGATGTATCACTCAATAATATACGAAACAATTTTCCCTTTTAGTGGTCTCGAAGGGGCAAAACAACTAATTTAGTACCGGTTTTTCCAACCCCAGTTGTTACACTCTCAATTAGTTTAACTGGCCAATTGAACTAAGAGTTAGATATAATTTTAGCTCTATCTGACCGTTAAATTTCTTACCTGGCGATTGAAAAACCGGCCTTTCATCGAAAATTCGATCTGAAATTTGAATTCCGCGACCCAAAAAATATATGCCACGACGTAAGGTTCCATAATGTTGATTCAATGCAAAAATGGACTAGAAATTTAAATTCAGGGAATCGAAAAATATAATCCAAGATAAATTTTCTCAACCCTCTTTTTATGATCATAAAATATGTAGTTAAAACATATCCACTCACGTATCAGTCAGTATACATGAAAACATGATCTTAATTCCTGTTTCAAGGTTTTTTTGAGGTCACAGGGGCCAACGATTGGTTCAGTCCAAAATTCGACCATAAATTCTAATTCCGTAATTTAAAAAAACATATCCAACTATGCATATCTATGAATCAGGAGAACGACACTAAATGTAGCACAACTGTTGCATAAAGTTTTTCCCCTATCGACCTTATACATACACCCATCGCAATTAATCTAGCCTTCATCGATTTTCCTTTATAAATATGTTTTCTGGTGCGATAAGAAAAATAAAACTAAAGCTTAAAATCTCCGTACGTTCATAAAGAATGCATGTACAAAATTTTATCAAAATCTATCAGGTAGATTTTGATATTAACCTCGAAATACACTTTTCCGAAACAGACATAGATGAAGAAGATTTTTCACTTCCCTATTCGCACAAATACGGCGAAAAATCTACAAACAGTCATAATTATAATTTTGGAAGCATAACCTGAAACTAATTCGGTAATTCGAAAAGACGAAGAAGGAGGTACACATCACATTACTGACGGATAATTATGATGGACGAGGTTATACGTATTTATATTATTTGTCCGTTCCATGCAGCCATACCGGTAGATCGATTCCCTGTATACTATCGTTATTTGAGTTCAAAATTTTTCGCAGTAATATAGCTGGTTTCCAAGGATGGACGGCAGAGCACAAAACCGCCGCGCCAGCCAAACCGGCACCATTTCGCACCAATTCGTGAACACTGGTTAAAACACAACGACATTTTTTACGATATGTTCCGAATTCGCGACCTTGAAAAAACGAAAACTAAAATTTCATACCACTTACGAATTTTTGATGAAGTCGCGTCGCGTTGTCTCCAAATTATGATTTTCTAGGACATAGGAGGGAGGAAGAAGATGGGAGAAGACTTAATCACGACCGGTTTTCAAACCTTTTTTTTTTTTTTTGGGTCTTGTAGCTGCGACTTTACAATTCGTGAGGCACATCCTGCGTAACACGTAACGTACGTAATTCGGTAGAACTTTCATTTTTTCGCCCACGTAATTCAAACTGAATTAAAGACTATAACTTTTTACCCAGTTTGCTAGCAAAAAAGGCATCAAAACTGACCTTAGAAAAGGGTTAGGGTGGAGAAAATAAAAATTATCTATTTCATGACAAAAAAAAAAAAAAAAACGACCTGCATCATTTTCCCATTTTGACCTCATGCGCATATATATACATATACATGTATGTCGATCCCAAAATTTTGTCTTCGCTGTTTTGAAAAACCTACAAAATGGATAGGGCTTAAATTTTCACGAAAGATACTTCTCATATTGTAGCAGGTCTGAAAGAAACTTGTTGCTTATCGTTAAATTAGTTTCTGTGAAAACTGGAAAACAAAAACTTCCTAGGAAAGTCGTTTTTCCAGGATTTTGAAAAAATTACAAACCGGATCGGGCTAAAATTTTCACGATAGATTTTCTCTATGTTGGTTGCAAGTTTGAAAGAAGTTTGGTGTCTGTTAGTTTAAATAGTTTCCGGGGAAACTGGAGTAGAAAAATTTCAGGAAAAAGTTTGGCGTTCACGGTTTTAAGAAATCTACCGAACAGATAGGGATGACATATTTATGAACGATAGTTATCTTATGGAAACAGGTCTGAGAGAAATTTGGAGCTCATCAGTTCGGTAGTTTCCGAGAAAACTGGAAAACAAAAAATTCCTGAAAAAATCGTTTTTCCAGGATTCTGAGAAAACGACAGGTAATAGAATTTAAACTTTCACGATAGATTATCCTTATGTTTATGAAAGTTTGATAAAAGTTTGATGCCTATTAATTTGGTAGTTTCAAATAAAACTGAAGAAGAAAAATTGTCGGAAAAAATTTTTTGTTCATGATTTTAAGAAAACAACGAAAGGGTTGGGGCTAAAATTTTCAGGAAAAATATTTCTCGTATGAGACCAGATGTGATAGTAATTTGGTGCTCACTGGTTCATTAGCTTTGAGAAAACTAGAAAACAAGAAAGTCCTGGAAAATCGGTTTTTAGCAATGGAATATCGACAAATCGATATTTTTGTTGAAGATATCGATAACTGTCGATAGTTTTCGTAGAGATACGAGAGGACAAAACGAAAAAAGTAAGACATATTACGTTCGTATTGCAGATCATCACTGAATATATTTTAACAGAAAGTAAAATACATGATATGATAGCGCGTCATCTTAATCAGTGTAGCCGAGGACAAGACATATATACATAAAAGAAAGAAATAATATATGACGAGAAGTATGTTAAATGTACAAGGAGTGAGGTGTCTAGGAATGGTAGTCCCAACAACCTCCTTCAAACTTTTGCACCGAGCATGAAAAAAAAAAAAAACGTTTTGAAAACAAAAAAAAATTACGATCAATTAATCCGTTCATGATGAAAAAAAGAATAAAAACGATTATAGTCTATACCAAAATTCTGAGGCAATGTTTCATGAATAGATGGCCAGTATAAAAATACAAGATGGATAGTAGATAGGTAAGGAGAATTCGCGCCAACAGAGAAAAATATACAAAATGGTACACTCTCTGACAAAAGTGAGAGAAAAGTTACAACACAAAATGGCAGAAAGTGGAATCAAATTTAACTTCTGATATGTCAATTTCACTTATTTTTTGGCAGAAAAAACAATTTTTAAAATAAAATTTCAATCCGATATAAATTGATTATGTAAAAATTACGAGATAAGTTACATTTTGTGGATACTTCGTAATAAAATACCAATTTTTGGGCGTTTTCCACGACCAAAATTGTACGATCATTTTCGATGATTTTTCGGGAAAGTAGATGATGGAAATGTTTTAAATTTGACTTTCAATATCCATGATGTTGAAGTCTGCAATTATGATTCAGCAAAAATTACAAATTATAGAAAGCTTTGACTTCTACAACAACACAAGACACTTCTTGATTACCAGACTATTAGCAATTTTGGTCCTACACAAGCAGTGTGATTACCAAAAGAACAAGCAGATCATCAACATAGACAAGCAGAGCAGCTAACTCGGCAATAACTGTATCTGTGTACTTGCTTTACGACTGAACACAAGCAGGGCTAAACGTGATGCCTCAAATGACAAATTTTTCACAAATAATACGAAAATTCCAGCTAATTCTGTCCAGTTAATTATGATCATGGTACAGAAAAGCATCAGCAATAACTACGTTGGAATAAGCTATCCAACATCAACCATTCACAGACAAAGAAAAGTGCGATTTCACAAATTGAGCACGGTTTGACAAACTAAAAAATTAGATAAAATGCAGTTTTTGCACATAATTTTGCCTAGCGTTTTGTTACAAACAAATCGAAATACTTGTTTAGTAATTAAAAATAACACTAATTAGTTTTTAATTAAGTAATTTTAGAAAAAATTTAGGTTTCAAAAAAAATTCCGAAGTTCTGCTAACATATAAAGGTACGAGAGGACAAAAAGAGAAAAAAGAAAGACATATTATGTTCGTATTGTAGACCGTCAATGAATATATTTTAATAAAAAGTAAAGTACATGGTATGATAGTTCGTCATGTTAATTAGTGTAGTCGAGGACAAGAAATATACATAAAAGAAAGAAATAATATATAATGAGAAGTATGTTAAATGAACAAGGTGTGAGGTGTAGTACGAACAGGTTTTCGCACTTTTTTCACCTTAAACTAACAACGAAAAATCAACATATCAATGTTTTTCAGATATCGGTAACTATCAGCACAATATCGATTACTATCGATATTTTTCTAAAAAAATTCAAGTTTTTGGAACTTGGTTTTTTTTTTTTTAAATTATGGATGAAAATTGGCATACTGGATTTTCTAGCCAAGTACTGCTGCGCCAGTTTTTTTTCTCTTTTCTTTTTTTCTCCAGCGACGTGCGAGGAAATGAAAAAAATATTTGTACGTCGCTTTACAAATGTATATAAGCGTACAAAATCCAGAAGAATGCCATCGCTATAATTCGTGAACAACCGGAACACGGTGCAAGATCAACATTAACCTTCCATACAGGACACCTCCGGAGTACACATACCAGCTTCGACACGACGCATTCCAGACTGGATTCTTCGAACAGCAATTTTCATCAATGAATCTCGCTAGTCGTGCTTTCCCCATTTACTCCACAACTTGCTGGACGTAGATATAAACTTCGTAGTTCGCCGGGGAAAAAAAGAAGAAAAAAAAGTCCACGCACAAACAAACCTATCGTATATTTGGCAGTTAGAATAAAATATTATGGGAAACGAAATAATAATCTACCTCCATTCTCAACGATTCCAAGATGGCCATCTTGTGCTCCTCTGCGAACACCGCATACGTACCATCCAATTATTTCCTCATCAAGCCGGGAAATTACGAAATGGCTCCATTCGAAGAAAGAGATGTGGGCGTGCAAGTTACAATTTTCGCGACGTTTCCAATCGAACGAAATAATGCACGATATTTATTTGGGTCACTAAATAGGAGATAAACAACGTCTTCGGGTCGGTTGTACGATAGTAAATCAACTGGAGAAGGAGCGGAGCAGGGTAAAATGTTCCGTCTCGCAGCCGTTAACTTGCTACCGTCAAAATCCTCAACTCGACACGGCGGTGTGTTTGTCTGGGTTCATAATACGGTGCCCTCAAAACGACATTGAAAGATTCACGTTGAAGACCATTGGCCACTGGATCTCGGCCAACCCTTTGACAACAATCATCACCGAGCGGCTTGTTTCCAAGTGACACACTGTACAATCGTGAATTACATGCGATGCTATAATGTGAGACATTATCACCGTTTTATTTTGTTAGATTTTCAAATCGCACTTTTTCGAAGAATAATTATTCAGTCTCATCTTCATCAATAGAAGAAATTCCAGCTGCATCAACCAGGGCAGCTCCACTAAAAATGGAAAAACGACAACTGAGATACGGAAAGAGTATCACCTAGTCTTAGCGACAAACTGCTCAAGTCCACCAACAAAAACAATTATGGATGCGATGTCAGCTATCCAAGTAGAAAATGTGAGAAGCGATTAGATTCAGTATCGTGGTAAATAAAAATAACTAAGGTTACAAAAACAGACACTAATCGTCAAACATCATCAATCGATACATTTACCAAATCCGATCCCGTCGATTTACCTAACAGAACTCCTTACGAAAAAAATAAGTGTATTTACTGGTTTCGATATCTTTAAAACGTCATTTTGGCTACTTAAATATGAATATTTGAGTGATAACTAAAGTTTAGTAAGTCGAGGTCACTTACGCGAATTAATTTAGCTAAATTCTCTTAGTGTTAAGCGAAACTAAGTGAAGACTAAGAATATTTTTCATTAACTACAACGAAGAAAACCAGTACGTAACATTGAAAATCTAAGAGGAAATCTCATGGCCATGAAGATACATATTACTCCAGAATCGAACTTAATTATAGTTTACAAAAACACAAGCGCAAAGGAACATAATATTGAAAATGAAAGTACCTCATTTCAAGCTGACGTAGACAATACTGTTTCTTAAGAGATTAATCCAAAATTCGAACTCGAAAATTTAAAAAATTTGCTTTTTTTGCAAGCTATGACAATACATAATTGAAGCACTAAAGATCTGCACACCCCCTTTCATTATAGAAGAAATATTTTTTGAAATAAAACAAAGGCAACGGGAAAAAATTATGTAAATTTAATTCAGAGAAAACTAATGAAATAAATAAAAAAACCCTATTAAAAAAATCGCAGAAATTTTCTAAAACATTTTTGGTAAAAAAATGTAAGTAAACAATTTGGCGTCGACTCTATCAAGTCTAAACAGGGGCTTAGGCCTATAGTTAATTAATTTCTTCGTATCATATTGAAACCCTGTAAATTTTTTTTTAATGAAAATTTATTCAGAATTTTTTTCAGATATCTTAGCACATTTGAATTCAGTTAAATTTTTGTTGAAATTAATTCTCATTTATTTATGCTGTTAAATCTCGTAATGTTAATGAAAACTGTTAAACGGATTAATGAATTTCAATTTTCCCGCTCAATTTTCCTATTTTGATCCAAAAAACCGGGTTGGATACAAGAGAAATTAAATTTTTCGAATATAGTCTAACTCAGAGAATATCAAAAAATTTTCAAAATTCTCACACTTAACCTAATGTTAATTGGAACAATACCAAGTAAAACGAAACAAGTTTCATGAAAATCGACACAGTAGTTGCCAAGAAAATATAGACACATAAACTCATTGGTTTGAGAGCCTTCATCTTTAAATTTCTATCCAGTTTGCTTGCAAACAGAGGGTTAAAATTGACATCATAGAGATGAAAATTATTTGTTTCAGAAAAAAAAAACAAACAATAATAACAACAACAACGACGACAAAAATGATGAAAACCATCTTTCCATTTTGACCTAATATTTTCGTTGTGTATACAGGGTACTGACGAAGTGGATGTCAAAACTCCTCCAATGATGGCGGTAGAGTAGGTTAGTACATACGTGTTAGAGTAATTGCACACCCAGCTGCAGCTTCGTTTTCAAATTCGTCTTAAAGATGTAACTGTTCATAGTTTTGGAAAACTACAAAAGGAATTGAGTTGAAATTTACAGGAAATATAGGACTTCGTTGGGAGCAAGTCTAATATGAATTTAGTGACTACTGATACAGTAGTTTCTGAGAAAATTGAAAAAAGGAAAATTTTTTGGGATAAACAAGTTTCCTGTGTTGCTTGAAGTATCTCTTTTCGTATTCATGGCGAATGAGTCGGGAGTGTCTTTCCCGCGTTTCATTTAGCAGCAATTTTGTATTCAAGATTCGATGGGCCGCAATGCCGAGGTCAATTGAATTCCAGGAGACCAAGAGAGAAGGGTATTCACGAATTTGTTAAAATTGAAGCCAGGATTTTTTTGTTTACTCATGTTTTTAAAAATTTTTTTGAATATTTTTTTTTTAAACTGTTATTTAGCCTATTTCCAAGTTTTCATGATTTCAAGATTTTGAATGACGGATGAACTGGCAAACTGGGTATTCTAGCCAAGTGATTTTGCGCCAGAGTTTTTTATTCAGTCAATAACATAACCAAAGAGCTACATTTTTGCAAAGCTTCATTTACACTTATAATTATGATTTGATGAATGTTTCATCCAACACGTAGTATAATTATGTTTTTCCAACTTAGCAACGTCAAAAAGAACCGTTTTGTCGAACGCTCAGCCACGAATTCGATAGTAAAAAAAGGAGCTTAGAGATAAACTTTCTTTCGAAGATAGAATCATCACTCGAAAAAAATGTTCCTTCAAGTTCTCTAACGTATTCATAATTTTTTTTAAAATTTGTAGCGTATTTTTACGATGACAAACAACAAATTTTATCCTTCCAGGAAGATTAACCTTGTCCATCATTGAAAATCATTTACTTCCGGAGAATTACGAAGCAAATGGCAGGGTTATAGCGAATAATAATTACGATCGAGTAAAAACGTACATCTCGAAAGTGGTCGTAAAAAAATGATGCAGACGATTATCGGCACGTAAAATTTTTCGGAATAAAAATCGAAATTTGAGTGGTAAGGAAGCAATAAAATGACGACAAAATGACGTCGTTCTACATGTACAGCGAAACTTCGTAGAATCCAGGAAAAAACCATAAAACAGACAAAATTTTATAGACTTTGGTGTTGCTTTAAGGATATACACATTTGGAACATACGTCAGAGCTTGAAGCGAACCAAAAATTGGATGAATATTTACTTTCCATGATGACGTCAACGCTTGATTAATTCGTTGAAGTAAGCCTTTGGTTGGGTAGAATAATGGACTGAGAAAGAGGACAATAAACATGACCTAGTAAAGAGTATACCTTGTTCGAACGCTTTTCAAACAAGGATTTACATTAAATTTAATAACTCATAGAAAAAAGCAATATTAATGATGACATATCTTCAAAATTTAACGATTAGCAACCTTTAATAGACATTTTAATACTTTTTAAAGTCATACAAATCGAAAATTTTGACTGAATTCTCTCATAATGAACTGTAATATCTATCAGACTGATAACAAATGATCAATGGGCGAGGACAGTCCAAATCATATACAGTCTAGACTCTAGAGCTAAGATTCTCAACAATCTTATTTTCATAAAAAAATTACTTACTTTACATCCCTCTAAAAATCTACCCTCTTTAAGAAAACATTCAAAAAAATGCAGTGATATTTCCTTCTGAGATTAACCCCTGAATCGCTCCAGCACTCCCTGAAGGTGTTATCATCCACTTTGGGAAGCATCGGTCCAAAGAGTATGTATCACAGGCCACAATTTAGTTCAAAGTGCTAAGCATTGGTATGATAACGAAATAGAAAAACAGATGAAATATGGATGGGGTTACATTGGCAGACTGATTTCACGAGTTCTCAAGTTAAGAAGTGCCGACCCCAACAATTAAAAACTAAAAATGAAGAAATAATATCTGTTTTTAAGAAAAATAGAACATTTATATCAACAGTATGAAATACTTGCTAAGTGCACCAAGCAAACGTCTCTAACTTTCTCAAATTAACACTCGACAATGACCGCACACCTGAAGCAACTGACACGTTGACAAAAACAGATTATGGCATCACTTATCAGCTCTATCATCATCAGAAAAACAACACCAGGGTATCTAAGATGATTCAGATTACGATTTCTTCCTAATTCCAAAACCAGCTGAACTTTTTTTCTAGACTACCTGTCATCAATGTTTTACTACCATTAAAAGTTGCCTTCGGAATATGTAGAACCGTGATTAATTAAGTTGCACTGACGAACAGAGACGAATAATCGTCAAATTAGTAAAATCATTAATTAACGTTAATGAGTGACTCATCATCATCATCGTTGTCATCAATTTGCTAATAAGATGTAACTAATTTGAACAGAAATTTTTTTTTACTTATTACCCATTAACCATTATATATTCTTTTTTTACTTTCTTTCTTGACAAAATTGATGCATTAAAAAGTTCAGTAAACAATCTTTTGAAGTGCCACATTCTCCCAACCAATAAATGAATAACAGAATCAAAACCGATAAAACAATATCAGAAATCAGTATCAAACAGATTTAAAAAAGACACAAAAACTGTCAACCAACCAGAAGTGGAAAATTCCACAAATTAAGAGAAATACATGCTTATAATTTATTTGAAATGAAACCGAAGAAAACGCAGGAATTAAGTAGAGTTCCCAGAAAAAATGGAGAAAAGAAGAGAGTCATACACGACCAATGTCTGGTAATAAGGCATACCGTACTTTTTTATTGTTTCATCGCATTCTTCAAATGATAAATAAATGGAAGACAAATATCATGCCAAGAGCAGACTAATAATATCGAAAAATTTACACGAAAAAGACGCGATTAAAGACAAGTAAAAAAATTTCAGGCAATTCAAAATCATGTAAACATTTTAAACAACGAGTGTTTCTGCAATTTACTTCGCACCCCGCTGAACTATTGTATCTTAATTGATGGAGAATAATCTAAATAAACGAAGAATGCCATATTATGCGGTATAGTATAGTAACTTGTCCAGTGTGTGATATTCCTGTTCAAAAATTAGGGTCAAAATCAACGAAGATGTATGTAGACTACAGATTGGAAAGAAAAATCTGTTAAAAACTATTTCATCGGAAGATTTTGTGCAGATGTGAAACACTCCATTTAACCTTATCAGAAATTTAAGATTCTTTTCAGCAGAGGTTTTTCGAGGCGTGGCAAACGTTAGGCAATAAATAGAAATTTTCACAAAAATAATTTCGAGCTTTTTTTTATCAAAACAGAAAAAGTAAAGCATTCCTAAACCGGTCTAAGCCACTTAACAAATTGATACTTCTTTCGAAAATGTAATTTGAAATTTTTTTAAGTAGAGCAACAACCAAAGGTTATGGCGATGATTCAGAAAGAAAGGGTTTAATAAGAAAAAATTTTAACGTTATGTAATACAGAAAAGTAGAATTTTTTACTGAAAAGAGGTGCTACCGAGGAGCAACCAGGGTTTGATGCATAAATTCATTAATCGAAAGTAGTAAAGTGCATAGCTACGTACAAATGATAAAGAAATAAATAATGGAAAATGACAAGATATAATTGTACTGTTGCAACGAAAAAACTTTCTACCCAAGTTCGTTTTCTAATTTATGATACCACACGAGGAAGAAATACTTGTACCAAGATACAAATTTTTTTTTTTGTTTATTGAAGAGTGCATAAACCGATAATACAATGCCGAACAGCGAATCCAGAAAGCATGACAGAAATAAATTTTCAATCTATATATAGAAAGAAAAAACAACGTGGGTAAATAGATAGTATAATAATGACCTAAGGAATTACTTATGGGGGAAAATTGTATATTTTTATTGTAGGATAATTACTGCTGGATAAAATGCAGTGAATATTACACAAATTTCATGACAATAAAGCTACTAACGACTAATTCAGATTACAGACGTTTTTCGTACTTAAATAATGCAATACTAAAGCTCCTTTTGAGCACAAAAAAAAAATATTGCCACCAGAAAAAAAAATTGTTTTGTAAAATAATTTAAGAAATTGAACAGTATAATTTTTTTCTTTCCATTCCGTAATCCAGTAGAGCCTCTTCCATGTTTAGAACAGGCAGCATGATTATTATACGAACTTGCAGATATGCGAGATTTTCATGAGGAAATTTTAACGCAACGAAATATTCTTATTTTTATTTTATTTTCAATTTTTTGTTTACTTAAACAAAATGACAACAAAATACAAACAATTCTGATAAAACATTCAGAAAATTGAACCAACTGCAAACGCAAAATAATTCCAACTGATCTTAGGTTGGATACAGCTCTAAATGAACATAGTACAGAAAATTATACGACTGAATCGTTATCGATAATCAGCAACAATTATTGTAATTTTTGTATTTTGGACGATTTTGGATTCGTCACAAATATAAGAAAAATCAATTCAATAAAAAGTCACTCTCCAGAGATGGTACTGAAAGTATCATCTGGTAGATCCGCGCCAAAACTTATATCGTAATAAAATATATTAAATTGAATATAATTATTATGATATCAATTTCGTAACTATTGGTCCAAAATTAAGTATTTTATCGACAAAATAAAAACAAAAACAAAAATAACGATACCGGAAAAACCATCCAACCAATGCCCAACAAAATTTGTAACATTCTACAATAAATAATAAAAAATATTTATTCTGAATAAAAGCTTATAAAAAGAATAACATACACAAAATAACTAATGAAACAGGATTAGTCTCTTCCCTGGGAGTTAACATGTTGAAAATCAGAAGACAGCATGTAGAAAATAAAAAAATACAATAAAAACACATACAAAGAAATGACTTAATGTGACAAGTGTATTACTTCAAGAAAACTTGTTAAACTGCAAGACTCAGTAAAGGAGAAGATATAGAAAAAAGACCTTAAATAATACAATTGACGTTACATCTGAGATACATAAGAAGAAAAATAATAAGGTAATTACCTCCTATGTCAGTAATGACTGATACTTAACTTCGTTTGTCAGAAAAATAGACCTAATACATCTTTAGACTACTTTACCTAATTACTTTGGTTACTTAAATAATTAATTCAGACTATATGTCAATATATAATATAAGACAGGCAGACTTAATCTTACTATACCTTCAAAATTAAGAATGTCATCAACAGCCATAATAACAACTATTTTGACAATCAGTGATAAAGCTCATACTCTCTGTACCAACACCTCCTCTTCTGAATTTTAACAGTGCCGAGTTGAACCTCAGTCAGCAACCAGTAGAAAGATGATTAGTCAAATTGAAAGAAAGAATGCCTTTAAAAAGTAAAAGCCCTTTGGACACTGCACATCGTTTGCTATCTTGGTAGCATAAAGAAAAACACTAATCCCTACTATAGACCTCCAGAATTAATGTCACCATTAGCTGTAGCATTTTAACGAATCTTACTATAAACTTTCAGAAAATTTAACATATTATTAACTTTAAAATTCTCTCAGAAATAAAAACAAAACATGTCTTACAGGACTTCGATCAACGTTACAAATTTAAGAGAGTTTGAAAAACTAAATGGACTTCACTTCATTGAAATATTTCACTATTTAATATTAGTACTGATGAAAATATAAATTTATGGTCATGAAGAAATATAAAATAAAAGACTACATTATACGTCTATTAGAATTAAAGATGTGACAGAACTTAGCCCCTATTACAGCAGGAGATGTAGACTGCTTGAACATACAACTTTCAAAGTGAAGAAGAGAGCAAAAACGATTTACGAAGTTAACTAACTTAACAAAAAATCTCCTTCTTCTTACAAAAAAATAAAAATACTACAGAGAAATAAAAATAGAGTCCACTGATCACAGATACTGAACATAAAAGATAAGTGAAAGAATACAAGGAATAGAAGTCAAACAAAAAGGTACTGAAAGATAAGGAAAAATGGAACACTGGCTATCTTCTGGGTTTCCAAATTTTTGCTAGAAGTCTCTTGAATTTGGGAGAAAAAGAGTTAATGACAGTAATAGGTAAAAATAGGAAAAAGACATGATCGGACAATTAGTTGCCAGCAGGAATAAAATAAATAAAACAATTCGTCAGACAGCAGGCTGCCGACATGTTCACAGCAAAAATTTCTGATCATATTTCTTCAGACATCTCAATATATACGAATTTGAGTCATTGGTGCCAAAATTTTTCTAAGGTCGTGAAACAAAAAACCTACCCAACCCCAACCCTGGAGGCTAATACCGCACCTCGCGTCATAAATAAATTTTTTAAAGAAAATCTACTTAAAAATTGGTTTGGTTACGAAAAACTTTGTGATATTTTCCTTTTCTAACATCTCGATCAGAACCCGAGTAGGTATACAGAAAAAGATGCACACAACAATTAGAAACACAGCAACACTAGCATTTATCAATTTGATTAATTTCGTACTTGCTCGTAGCACAAGCAGAAATCATTTGACCTATTCCTCTTCTATTAACAGATCTATGACGATTTTAATTTCACCAATTTCTTCATTTCTCGACCGTGTGGCAATAAATTTAATTACCGCTACTCTTCAAACAACACTACGTCATTACGTCAGTTCTCGTCACTTATAACGTTATAACGCTCGCACAGCAAACAGCCCATGAATTATGGATATTTTGCACACCCCAGGAGACAAGTTGGCAGAACCGAAGGAGATTAGCTGAGAGATTTCTCACGAACGCTTCTTTCAGATACACCGCATTATGAATCGTATACGTTTCATCAGGGCACAAACCTTGAACAGCTTTTTCATAATACAATAAATAATTTCTGATTATTTTTTAGAACGACTATCGTCACTCAGTCACAAATCAGGATGAGAAGTACTTTACTAGGGTACAATTTCAATTCCATTGAAAGTTTCGAGTGTCTTAAAAAAATCAGGTGTATGTATCAGCGAACATTTACAGTCAGGATTGTTAGAATCAGCAATTGTTTCGAATTTTGGAAGCGAAAAATTTTCATGACAAGTTTAGTTTAAATTGTTAATTAAGATGGTCAGAAGTTTAAAATGATTTTAAGAGAGGATGGTAACCAGAAAATGAGATAATTTTTTAATTTTAAAAAAGCCTCAGCAATGGAACAAAAACTTTCAAAATCATAATAATAATAATGGAAATTCTCATAATAAAAATAACAATTTTAGAAAAAATAATAATTTCGATAATAATAAAAATGGGAATTCATACAATAACAGTAATAATGATAATTACAGAAATGGTGATAACCAAAATTTTAATAATGGAAATTCTTCAAGTTGTAAATAATCAAATAATAATAATAATAATTTTTCAAGATCAAATAAACAAAGTAGATGCTTTAATTGCAATCAAACTGGCCACATGAAGAACAAATGTCCTGATAGAGAAGACACGCCCAAGGAGAATGGTAGTCAAGATAATAAATACAAAAATTCTCCCAAAAATTATAATTCTCATAATACACAAAATAAAAATCCAGACAGAGCCAAAGAGTAACCTATTAAGATGTCCGATATGGTAAAAAAAAAAATGAATTTTTAAAATATTGATGGTTGACTACTAGAAAAATTAATTAATCCTGATAGGAAAAGGGATGATTACACTCCACTTTCAAATAAAATGCTACTTGATGGATGAGCTGAGGTACATCTTATTTAGAGAAACTAAGCAATATAACTGAGTTTGTTATTTCAGTCAAACCTCAGTGTGTTCTGAAACGAACTTTTTTACTAGCGACTCACAAGGGAACCATGACTATTTTAATTGAAAATCATTTAAAACAACAATCCAAGGTAGACCTTTTAAATATACACTATGCTCTAGAACTAATAATGGACATAAAAAATATTTAATTTTAGACCAACAGCTATGAAATTGGGAACAAATACTCAAAATACTTTCTCGTAATATGTCACCAATTTTGGAGTGAATTGGTCAGATGATACTTGATCATAAACTCAATTTTTATTTCAATTTTGAAAGATGGGGAATGGTTTCAAACTTCGTAATTTTAGGTCAATCGTCACAAAATTTAATACATTCACTAAATTATGACCAACCAATTACAAACTTTTCAACACTTAATTTTCTACTCATTGAAAACCTACTTTTTTAACGTAGCTGCTACTGCGTTAGAGTTTTTTTAAACCTATGATGACAACATGAAATGCAGACATTCATACTCAAATTTAAATTTTTGAAAGTTAGTAAGGGGCACCTACAAAATTCCTTTACCCCAATGAAAACAAATCCCTGTTAGTTAGGTACACCCACAGAATGTTTAAGAAAAAGTAATGAAGATGGGAAACTGTAATGATAATTTCGTATCATTCATAATATCTCTCTCTTATATATATATTTCACATATATATCAATCACTACGTAACTTACTATTTAGTATTTCACCGTTTTATATCTTGTTTAATACAACCTTTTAACATTTACGAGTATTTAATTATTTTGTAACCAATATTCTCGTTACAGAAACTATAAAAAATATCGATAATATTAATAGTTTTTGAATATCAATATTGAAAATATCTATATCCAAACTTATCAATATTTGCCATCTCTACCACCAAACAAAGTAATTTTGGAATATCACTGGATACAAAAAATAAACTGAAGAGTTTCTGAAAATGTTTTTTACAATATTTAATTTTACATTGTCGAACTTGTTTCAGCTCAAATTTACTGTTCAATTTACTACGCAATCACGGGTGGTAACAAAAAAAGAGTTGGGAAAATTTATTCATTCATTATTGAATAATACATCTAGGATATGAATTACTTAAGATATGAGGTTAAAATTCATAGGCCATTTTTAGACTGAATCATTTGTTGGGACCTGAGATGCATTAAAAAAGGGTTAATTCATAAAATTTATTTGATAGTTCACCCCTGAGGAAACAAAAAGAAATATAAATGTTTAAGGATCTCTGACTTTATTCCATAGCCTAAATATAATCCTATATAAATTTATGAAAATCCAAGGAATCTATTTTACATTAGGTGCGAATACATTCAGTCAAACATGATAATTTTATAAATATTTGAATAAATAATCATATTTGATCGTAATGAAACATTATTTTTGAAGTCATTAGTGAAAGAAACAATATAAAGAAAAAATTCTAGGGACCAAAATGAAAATGATAAACCAATGTAGTATTGTGGATCTTAAGCTAAAAAATGCGGGCTATGTTTTCTTGATTAGGGAATGATAATAGAATAATTTAGTGAAACATCTTTACCAAATAATTTTTTTTGGGGTGAGAGCATTTTACAAATAATTCAAGTAAAAGTTTAATTGTAAATTTGGTCAGTATTTTTCAAGAGAAAAATAACTGAACAAAAACTTCTAGCTGTGGTTGACACCAAACCCCCTCCCCATTCTTACACCAATGCACTACCAAGTTGGTACATATAACCAGAAATAATTCAGAATATTAAAATTTTCAAATTACTGCCCAACTTTCCATCTACTTGTTTCAACAATGTTAAAATTTTCATTTCTCTTGAAGAATTTAAGTATCATTAATAAATCCAGTTTTGGAAGATTTCATTTGTCAACTTGCACAAATTTATTTTCCAGTATAATAAAATTTTAAAAATCACCAAACAATAATGTAAATATCACACCAAAAGAATCAGAGTAGATAAGAATCTAAAAATAGAGAGTGAAAGAGTATAAATTGGTAGTACAAAACATCCATTCTGTTACATAACAACTACTGGTTTTGCATCAAGGTATACCGTTTTTTATACAATTTAACTCTGAAGTCTTATTACTGGCATTGTGTTCAATCATTTTAAAAAAATTTCAGATTCTTACAGTACATGATCTAAATTATCCTTCTCCATAATTGTAATCAATTTAGTGACACACTTCCGGTATTCTATTGCCAATATCATCAAATTATTCCATAATGGCATGAATTTATTCACATTCATTACAAAAATTGGTGATGCAAGTAATTTTCGATAAAATTTTTCATACTTTACGACGGTGGTTAAAATACGTACAGCTACACTATATTAAATTCCATAAAAATATTTATACAAAGTCATAAAATAAATTCACGTTTCATCTTTTCTGAATCACTGATGTCGAATCAAAATGAATTTAAAATCTGAAAATCGATTATTCGGCAGAGCATGTAAAAACAAAAATAAATAAAATCAAAAACCAATTTTGAGATATACTATTAAAAAAACTTGAGTTTTTTCGTTGAAAATATTTTACTTTAGACATATTTTCTAAAATCTATTGCGACATTTTTAATATCATTTGGGAAAACACCACATAAAAATCAGAAACTTTAGAATAAAAAGCTTCCTCCTAAAAAATTTTCCTCTACCCAAAACGAAATCTTGTCTACGCTCGTAGGTACACGTAAATACCATAATTATTCATATTTTGAATTTGTTTTGAATGAAATACAAGATATGATGCATGACAAATACACATATTTCATTGCGGATTTATGAGATAAACAGTAAAAAATTTCATCACTTGAAATAGGACAGATATTTTTGCAAACAAATAATCAAAAGAAGAACTGAAATTTTCCCAATTAGTTGAAAATGATGTTCGTAACTCATGCGAGAAAAACATTTTGAATTCGATTATTACACACGCAGATTTCATTTTTTTTTTTAGTTTTAGTTTTCCATAAGAATTTTAAGAATATCATTCAAATACATGCCAACCTTTACGAAATTCGGTGGCATGTTTTTAATGTAAATTAGGAGCAGATATTTTGTTTTGCAGGACAGTAGAAGTCCATCCAGATGTGGAGACAACATCTTCAATATTGAAGATACCGTAGAAAATTTCAAAAACATTTAATAGAATGAGGATCTTTTTATTATAGACCGTTATTCTACTCACTACAATTTTATAATCACACCAATACTGCAGCCAACCTTCCGCAACGAAATAACGTTTATTTCACACAAAGCTAAAGCCAAAAAAAAAAAAAAGCTTATCTTTTAAAAACAAGTTTTTAATCTAAACTTATTCCCCTTCTTATCATACCAAGATTCCTCTAGCTTAAATGTTAAATGTAGTCGGCCATTTTTCCATTAATTTTCTGGCTTCATCACTGAACTCGAGCTCGAGCCTAAATTCGTCTCCTTAATATTTAAGTGAACTTTTAGGCAACGAAAAATTTTGTTGTAGTCTTGTTGGCTTCACATTTGCAGAGGTGATAGTCCGGCTTCCCCACTGTTTCCGATTAATAAAAGAGTGTTGGCGCAGATGATTCTCAATCAGTTGATGCCCAATTTTGTTCATGCTTAGCCGAATTTTTCCCTTCATGATAATTTTTCTGATGGCTTGTTATGCCATCTTCTTCGATAATGCTGGTGTCTTCAGCAAAGGATTTGAGGAAACTTGGAAGTTTCATCTGGACTAGAATCCCCATTTCCTGATCCTTTTTTTCCAAACAGTGAGTGCGATGGATCATTCTCCAATGTATTTTTCTCTTTTCGGCAGGGGCGACTTCTCCTTTGGTTGATACGAAGTTACGACGTTTACTACAAACAATTCATTAATCTTTGAAGGTCATAAGTAGCTTGTTATGATTTTACCAGCTTTATTTCTCCAACCCATTTCAGTAAATAAGGTATAAGCGAATGGTTATAAAAGAAATTTTGCTACATTTGCAAAGCAACATTTAGGTTTCTATTAGGGAGAATGAATAATGCATTACGAACAAACCTAAGGACGGAAATAGATTTATACTTTCCTCAATGTCCCATTAACAATATTTTACCATATTCACCAAATTGTTTACACTCACGCAGGGATTTAACCAATTATCTGCACTTGCTAGGCCAGGTAATACTTTTTATTATTTTCAACCATTAGCGATTTCATTTTATCAACTCGAATATTCTTAAGATTGGCAGGCATGAAACCACTAAATGCAGTTACAATTATCCATTGTTCTTGTTATTATGAGGATGATGAGCAATGGTATAAGAAGACAATTTTGTAATAGAGGAACAAAGATAAAATTTATTCTAAACGACGGATGCAGATGCTTTTTAAATTTGAGAAAAAAAAAATGTTTTCAAGAGATTCAATTATATCATTGGAAACCTTCATAATAATAAGAATAAAGGCTGAGAATTGGTATTTCAGCCGAAATTAAAATTAAAATTTAATCGTCGTCATAAGATATTTTCAGTCAAGCATAAGTTCCTAGTTTATACCAATAACATAGTATTCAAGGCCGAAATTCATTGGGAAAAAAATTAAAAAACATGAAAACGAAGGACGCTCTCTCGATCAGAAACCTATCTTTTCTGGCAAAGATCAAGACTAGCACAAAATTAGACCTAATACTAATGTACTTTTCTTTTTCATATCAATTATTCAACATCCGTAAAATCACACCGAAAAATCCACATTTTTTTCTTCAAAACACTGCCAATCTTAACCACATATATTCACATACAATCGCATGTAAAATTCTTAAGAATTTTAATCGATTTCAACTTGTATACATTTACACCAAATATACCAAATTTTAAAAAAATAAAGAAAAAAAAAACCAAAAAGAAACGTAACTTGTTAAATAAGGAAATACTGCATCTCGCATCCCCTATTTCGTGTGCAGCCAACTTCACCAGACAAACTCTATGTGGGGACTCACTGGTATGAGGTAAAGGGGCTCGGACCTCTCGACGACAGTCGCCGCCCCAAAGAGCAGGCCAATTACTCGTCTATATGACGTTAAACGAAACACAAAATACGTTCGATCGTAATTACCTGCAAGTACATGCAGGTAATGTACGAGTACCGAATCGTGACATCACCAAACAATGTCATGATCCGTACACAAACCGGCCAGCCATCTCTTATCATGATAGGGGATGATGCGACCTGACACCCTCACCGACGTACGTATTACCTTACGTACGTGTGTTTGTGTGCGTATGAATAAGCCGTATATAAACCGCCCAAACTAGCTCTAAAATCGCCAGTGTTTGGTCTGGTTCTGGCTTACCCGTACTTACGTACGAAGTGGCTGAACACGCTTAAATTCTGTTGAATTTCCTTCTGGTGAGAATACCTCTCACGACAAGGTATTCCACACTATACATCATAAGGTAGTGAATCGATCACAAATTGAATTATTACAATAAAAATTATTTATTTTTCGCGGAAAACCAAAACATTTGTGCTCTACCTAATCATATTAATTTGCATCAACATAATCAACCAATTTTTTTCGTTCTCGAGGATAAAAAATTCATTGTAGACAAGAGTACAGACAAATTTTTTGCCATACATACTAACATATTGAAACTATAAATCTTTGTCTACCTTTTCCTCATTGCACTCATTTTCAGTCATATCGCTAATAGGTGCTAAGTAAAACACAAAAATTATAAACAAAACTGTCACATTTTTTATCGATGGAAAATTAACCATACGCGATGAACTAGCTTTTGAAAAAGCAAATAAGAAAAGGCGACTAAATAAAGAGAGAAGAAAAAAAAAAGGAGGAAAAAAAGGGGAAAAAAAGGCAATCTACACAGACGAAAAATCTCGTACCATCATTAGAATACGAAGCATATCTTGATCTAAATTATTCTCAATAAACCATTACTCTGGTCATAAAAAAAATAGAAAAAGAAATAAGTTTAGGTTAAAAACGAGTTTTTAAAAGATAAGCTTATATGTTTTTGTTTTTTTTTTTGGCTTTAGCTTCATGCTAAATAAATATTATTTCGTTGCGGAAGGTTATATTTTAAAATCGCAGTAGTGAGTAGAATAAAAGCTAATAAAAAAAGAATGACACTCGTAAGAAAGGTAATAGAAGAATATGGGAAAAAAATATATATCATACCACCTTTCTGATAACTCTACAGAACGCATAAAATTTTACAACATTCGTTTCGAATACGAACATTACCGAATAGTGAAGAAAAAAAACAGTAACAAATGAAACAGAAAAATGTGAAAAATTACATGAAAAATTATAGCTTACCTACGTTTTGGTAAACTACCTAAATAAGAAAAAAAATTAATTCTTACATATGTGGTCAGTCCAAGATTACAATAAATTAAGAAAAAAAAAATTAAAATGTACCAAATTTTTATGTACTGGGCTACGTAGATGAATCCCGCAGCTGCCTTTAATTATTGTCATGCTAACTCGATAAGAAGAAGCTAAATAATTTGAAAAGGATAAAAATAAAAAATAAAAAATAAAAATTAAAAAAAACTATATTCAAGGAGAGAGAGCAGCAAGACAGTAAAAAAATTTAATGTCTTTAAATTTATCACAATTCATTTAGATCGCCTTAAAACCGGTTAATGAAAAATCATTTAGAACAGGTTCGCAGCTATTTATAATTCGCGTAATCGAAGAATTTTTTTTCCCGATAAATTTGCTTTAATTTAGTGGTTTTTATGTAACATCGATAATATTGGAGCCATTTTAAAAGTTCATTTTCTACAGGGTATCGAACGAATGACCGCAAATACTCCCGCATTCAATAATACTAACAAAAACAAATAATTAGCAAGAAAATTATCATCACATCCAGCGGTTCCCAATCTTTTTTACTGGCGGACCCACCAGCACAAAGACCGTAACTTAGCAGACCTCCGTGCACAGACCCCAACTTTTCGGACCCACAGAACATTCATACAATGGAAAATTTGTACGTGAATAAAAAAAACATTGTCAACGCAGTATAACCGGTCGCGGACCCACTAGGCTCCATTCGCAGACCCATCGAGGGTCCACGCTCCACAGATTGAGAACCACTGATCTAATCTATTTTTAATATCGCAGAATCGAGAGTAGAATTCGAGATGAGAAAAGACTGTAAATTTAAATTTTTATCAAACTTACGTCGGCTGAATTTTTTCCATTACATTAATTATAATTCCCGAGTGGCATTCAAACCAAATTGCGAAAATCAAACGAACATGATTCCTTATTCTATGAAGCTTTTTATCGCTTCAGATCAACAGTGAAAGCAGCGATAGATTTTTTTGGTTTCCAAGGAAAAAATAAGTTCTGTGGTTCTGGACAAAATAAAAAAATAAAAAACTCAAAAATCTTATAATTCTTGCCTACGCCCTCCAAATCCCCCGGCTGAAAAAAATTTTTAAAAAGCGCATAATCTTTTCTAACGCTTTGCTTTTATTGTACGTAATTAAAGAGTTTGAAGGTAGGAAACAAAGCGACGAAAAGAATTAGCTATGATGTGTATGGTGAATACAGATGAGATTAAATCAGAAATTAAATGATACGAAAAAGCAGTGAATGGTGATACAGACAAAAGACAAGAATATCGACCAGCTTCATATACAAAAAACACGAACTTCAAATTTAATTTTCTTCGAGAGTTTTTCAAACATGCATTCCTTGTGTTAAGAATATGAGCTACTACTAAATACAATTCTAAAAAAACTCTAGCACAGAAAGCTTCGGCAGAAGAAGTAGGTTGTCGAGATAAAGAATTACGAATTTTGATGGTTATATTAATTTTCTATAAGTTTATATGCGTTGGTGATATGTTGTAATTGTACGAAATTTGTTACCTGTTGACAAAATATTAGACAATATGAAATTTAAAAACATTATTTTTTGATATGAGAAATTAATTAAGATGATGAAGTATGGTAAATAATCACATAATTTCAAATAGAACCAAAGAAATATAATAAAGTTATGAAATAAAAAACAGAAAACATGAACATCTAGTTAATTTCCATAAAAAGTTTACGTTAAAAACGAATTTTTAAAAGATAAGCTTTTATTTTTTTTGGCTTTAGCTCTATGCGAAATAAATATTATTTCGTAACAGAAGATTGGCTGCAATACTGGTATATTTTAAAATCGCAGTAGTGAATAGAATAATAGCTTACAAAAAGAAAAGTTCATGAAAATTAGAAAAAAAATATATAAAAAAAAGGTTTACCGAAAGTATCGCCTTGTCGAATCTTAGCTGCTCAAACTAAATCTCTTTTTATGATCAAATAAAACATTTTTTATGATTTAAAAATGTATAGTGGAGCATTCACCAATTCAACAAAGGAACAAAGAGATGATTTCCTTGTCAAATTTAATGTGATATTTTTCAATTGACTCCTTACTTTTCTTATACTATGTCAATTCTTCATGCAAAGCTGTTGAATTTTAATTTTATTCAAGTTTTCACACGAGACACTGGATTCTCATAAAAAATGATCGGAATGGAAGAGGATATACCCCCGTTCAACCTAATTGCAGTCTAATACACTGAGACTCATTTCACTAAAACTTTGCACTGATTTTTTTTTTATTTGGCTCTTTAGTAGGTACTACCTAATGACTCAAATGAAGTCAGTTTTTAAAAATTCTACCAATTCCTTTCAAAAATAGATGAATGGGTATGGTCTTATGGAGCTGAGGCTGAATTTTACAATATTGATCTTTCATTTGAAACTTTTCTAACCTCTAGTTGTGGCTCAAGGCAGAAAATTCCCTAAAATCTAAATGAAAGGTTTTTTCTGGAAACTTCAGAACAAAATTTCATCTTTGTTTCTAAATAAAATTACTTTGAATTTTCTATTTTGAACCAAGTATACAATGAAAAAAACTTATATAACTTAAATTTCAAAAAACTCTATCACAATAATTCTCTAGAAAACCTGGTTTGCCAATTTACATTTACAATTCAACCTATAATCCTAAATTCCAAATGAGTGAAAAATTGCAAAAAATAATTGATAGTTACCGATACCTAACAAACATATCGATCTACAGATGGTTACGATTGTAAGTAAAATAAATAAAATAACCCATTGTTCTGAAAATACGCAAAATATACTTCATGCAACAGAAGCGACTTGCTTCACTTCACCAATTTTTTCCTGTTATAAATTTTTCTTGGAAACTACTAAATCAATAGGCACCAAACGCCTATCAGACCTGGTCCCACATAAGAACTATATTTCCTGAAAATTTCATCTGTATCCCTTATATAGTTTCTTCAAAATCCTAGAAAAACATATTTTTCAGCTATGTTTTCTTTTCCAGTTTTCTCAAAAACTACCAAACGAATAGGCACTAAACCTCTAGCAGACTTGTACATACATAAGAACGACATATTGTAGTAAAAATTTCAGTATTATGCCTTTTGTAGTTTCCCCAAAATCTTGGAAAAACCACATTTCCATGAATTTTTACCATTGAAAATACTTTTCCAGTTAGTTCGTGAAAAAATTGTCCATCACCCAATTTTTACTAATGTTTTACGAGTGAATTGTAAGAAATAGCGTAGATAACAATGGTTAAAAAAAGTGGAAAAAGAAAATGGTAATTAAATATAAAGTGGAGGTGGTAACCTTGTTTCGTCATTTATGGAGCAAATACAAAAATGAAAGAAAATAAAAAATGAACAATGTTGTGTTTGTTATCCCGGATAGTTGTGAACAAGCACACAAAATAAATACGTGCTTTACGAGATAATATTTAATACAAAATTAAAGTCACAATATACTTCGGTTAACACTTCGTCATAATAAATTCTTATACCTAAATAACTTCGCTTACTTCGCGGATACACATACGTAATAATTCTATATACTAATACTATACCTAATGTTGTCTCACCTCTCCATAGGGTGGACGACTAACTTGGTGGTGTGTAGGAACACCTACAGACTTTAGAGTTCAATGTAGTAGAACTACCTTGAAGCTTTTCAGAAAGGCAAGTGAAGTTTTGGTGTAAATCGATTTACCAAGTGACTTCTTTTTGAGCCTAATATTGTTTACGTTTTCACAAAAGGTACCTCAAGTACATACCAAAATAGTGCTGACAGTTATGCTGATTAGTTGAACGACCGCATAACTTTTAGCCTTATTAATTGGGTTACTAACGGAGGTAACTGTGAATATTTAGAAGAAATATTTGCCGTTAATTGTTGCGGAGTATTTAGGTCATGTTCGTCTCCCTAAATACAACGGAGCAAACAACTCTTTATTTTTTTTTAAATTTTTATTAATTTTCAATGCCCTTTTCTCATTCTTACAAAGTGTGAAACCTGTGAATTTTTGTTTGCAAGTTGTCTTGGGAACTATTAAATAAACAGGCATTAAACTACTATCAGACCTGATATTATATAATTCATGAAAATTTCATACCTATCTCATTCGTAGTTTTTTCAAAACTGTAAATACAAAATTTTTCCTCTCAATTTTTTCTTTTCCAGTTTTCTTGAAACTACTAACCAAATAAG
This sequence comes from Ericerus pela, assembly GCA_011428145.1. Lineage (NCBI taxonomy): Eukaryota > Metazoa > Arthropoda > Insecta > Hemiptera > Coccidae > Ericerus > Ericerus pela. Next base: position 198,990 of record WOFM01000399.1, read on the forward strand.
CATCAAACTACTGCAAGACTTGCACTAACATAAGGAAAATCTATCATTAAAACTTCAGTCCGATCTTTTTCGTAGTTTCTTAAAAATCTCAGAGAAAACACTTTTCCAGGAATTTTTTGTTTTCCAGTTCTCTCAGAAAATATTGGATTAATAGGCACCAAACTTCTTTCAGACCTGGTCCAACATGTGGACTACCTTTCGTGATAATTTCAGCCCTATTCCTCTCGTAGTTTTCTCAAAACCGTGAACACAAATTTTGGATGATACATACATATAACATAAATAAAGAATTAGATAAAAATGGGAAAAAGGTAGGCACCATTCGTTTTCTTTTCTTACGAAGCCCATAATTTTTATCATTCCTATTCCTAACCCTTTTTCGAGGTCAATTTTAATACCCGGTTTGCAACCAAACTGGGCAAAAAAGTATTGCGCGATACAGGCACAGGTTTATCATATTCAATAATTGGAAGATTTGTTTGTGAAAATTATTCAAATTAGTTTAGGTAAGCATAACAAACATTTCGGGTAATCTTGTAGAAAGTCATAAAATTTTCGACATTTTTCAAGATTTAAAACATCCTTGATTTCACAAACACTATTTGACCAATTAAAAATTAATGGAGGCTTCATTTGAAACAACAACTTGTTTCATTCGTACGCAGAAGCCAGAAATAAATCGCGTTATATGCGATGGTCCAAAAAAAAACACCTCATTCGCCAGTCACTTCGAGCCAAAAACATCCATCCGCAGGCTATTGGTCGCATGTCACCGGAGTATTTTGCGTCTAATACTATCGTGGTTTACGATTTTCAAACACACATTTCACATGACCGGTCAACATTTTCTATATCAAACATCCATTTTGAAACATAAATAATTTTCAAAATAATACTTCAAAAATAAGCTCCTCCACTAGATGAGGAACATTCGAGCGTAAATTTCGGCTGATCTTTCTCGACATTGTTTCACAGAGAGCCTGCAGGAGTTGAATGTAACTTGAGGCCTGTTTCAACTCCAGAAGTGCACATTACTTTTATGAGGTCAAACCAACGGTAAAGTAACACAAATAATACAATCTTCACTCACTAAGATACAAATAAGTCTAAGTGATTCTCGAGAGATATGCCTGATCAGCACAATACTCTAACCACGGATAGGAACTTCGGAAATGAATTTTTCGAGACAACCAAGTCAGAATTGTCAGCGATGAGGCGCGGAATTTTTCGTGAAAATTAACATCGGGGGCTGTGAAATCGAATAATTCGATCGAAATGGTTAATTGAAAACCAGAAAAAACACAAAATACGAATACATTAGCCGAGCACCTTGAAATATTCCTTTCGTTACAAACGATGGATGGGTTCCTCGATGCACGAACCAATCGCGAATTCGTAGTTTACATAAATTATTTTCAAACTAATTAAATACATCCTACGATCAATTCCGGATAAAAATATTCAAAAATCGAACAGACCTAATCTAACGAGATTATCTTTGGCAGACAACGAAGAAAAACACGGACAGATCTGCTAAGGGATCGCCCTTGTGTCTTTCGATACGTATACCCCTCAAATATTAGCTTATTCAGTTGTTGCTTTATTAGTAGCATCAATATTCGACACATTATTTCGTTAAGCTCACCGACGATCGGTCAACTTCAAAAACTTTTAAATTCTGACAGTTCTTAATTCTGAGAAGTTAGCCGATGCGAATTCCACAAAAATTCAAAATTTGAACAGTTCAAAATAATTCAGAGAGAGTTTGAGAGCGCAGACAAAAAGTCATTAAGCATCGAATCGGCATTTCGAACAAAAAATATGTTCTACATCAATGCGTCTAGGAAACAAAAAAACTGGCGCCCATGGATGATTGCACCCGGTAGTAGCACTGATCGATAACATTATTGCAATGTAGTCCAGAAATTTCGTGCCAAATTTGATTATTTCAACTTTTTAGACGATGGCGCCACAGGTTTTTCATAGAAGAATATTCATGAAATTCAATAGAATAAATATTATTGTCTGACTAAATTAGTTGCAACGTAGATTAGTGATGAGTGCGTCTCTTGTACAGATACGTAAATTTAAATGTAAAGTAATTGATAAAAAAGCAAATGAGACCGGCCAGCGGGAAATTCGAAAAAATAAAATACTAATGAGCATACGGAGTGAGCGAGTCGTTTTATCAAGATCGTGCATGCTTATTATGACAGACTACGTTTTCAGATACTTAAAATTGATGACTTCGAGTTAAAAATAGCAATATTTTCACCATTTTGAAGAAAAATAGAAAACTCTACTTCAGAGCAATTACTGGCAAGAACTTAACTGATCCAATCAAACAATATACTTTCTATCATTATTTTCCTTTGACAATATAGTACTGGACCAGTAAGAAAATATGATTTCTAATTAAACATGCTGACGCTAAATAAGAAATCGGAGTGTACCCTCTGATGTATTTTTCTTGGTGTTTAAGTACGCTATCCTTGTGAATTTAAGGGATCTCTTTATCAGATGTATTCTAAATTGGTGAATTCAAGCTAAACGTCGAAAATACGCAGAACATACGCTAGGGTTACCGCATGTCTCGACATCAAAAAGTACATTGGTCTTATGGAACTTTACTGGTCCAATACTATCATAGTCAAAAGTTATTTTCTGAATCGAACGGTTCTAATTTAATCTTTAAAAAACTCAACATTTCCTTTAAAACGTTCATGAATATTTTTATACACAATAATATTTATCTAATTTAATGTAACAACTGCAGTTGTTTTCATTGGTAAATAAATGATCAACAATTTTTTGGTGGAGTAAATCTTAAATGGTTTCTTTTACTGCGATTAGAATCGAACTCTAAACAACCATCCTTTTTACATCACGAAAATTTTCAACGATCTGAAACTCAAACTAGAACAATAGTACTCCAGACTAAGAAAAATAAAGACCATCAAAACAATATTTCTTACATCCAGAGAAAATCGCCAAAATTCTACATACCTCAGTGGCTGCATCCGTGGCTAAAACGGTCAAATCCTGCAAGCTGTGCTTTTTCATGAAGTCGTCAGACGGCTCCAAGTCCTCGTACAATTCACTCTGCATTTTAATATCTTCTAAACTTTGAGATATCGGATACATTTCGGTTATATTATTGAACACTTTTGGGCTGAGACGTCGCTCCAGCGAGCCTTGCGAGATTTTCCTAGCCTTCGGCGTCACTTCTTCGAAATTTTTATTCGGCCATTTTCCAGTATTCAGACAACTGCTTTTGTACACCTGTTTGGTGGTCCAGTGAAAGATATTATCGACAGAATCGTTACTCGCATAACTGCTGTGGTGGATTTGATCGCTTTGAGCGCAGGTCTGCAGCTGCAAGGGAGCAAAAAAAAAAATGAATTTTCATCAAAACTTAAGATATATTGGACAGTCCTCAATCAAATGACATTTCAATTCAGCTCAAAATAGCATCTGTGGGATCAGTTTTCACAGAAGTGTCACAGTTGGAGATCGAGTAGAATTTCAATGAACCTACATCGAAGACTCGATTTGAACTTAAATTTTTTTATTAATTATGCAAATTTTCGGTACAGCTTACTATGAGAAGGAGCACTCTTCTTATCGATGAAAGAGGCCAACATGTTCCTCAAATTTTTCGAACGACTGCACTACATTTGCCTCATATTAAATAGGTTCCACTACACATTTGAAATGTAAACTCTAATGCAGATGAATTCGACTGATACCTTTAAATTTTCTAAAATTTTAGGTTACGAGTATGCTGAAGTTGAACCGCGACGCGAGGATAAACGACATCGGACGGGAAAATTCAAGAAATATGAAATTTTTATTTGCTAAACGAAGAAATTTTATCTAACATCAGTTAGTTTTGCAAAATTAAAATGTTATTTCAGTTGCTACCCAGCGGGTGTAAGAAGCCAATTCTATACAATAAAAAATTCAAAACCAACTCATTCGTGAAAGAAAGATATTTAAACATTACTGATTATTTTCCATTTCTTTAATATTTTTGAATTATTTCCACCTTCATGCGACTAAAGCAACTAAAAAGCATACAACTCGTACGTTTGAAATACTAATAACATATTAACACCCATATTCTAGAAAATTTCTCAAGCACTACTTAGTGTTGAGCTACACTCAAGTCGCACTTAATTAAGATTTGATATTCAAGGACGACGCTACTTATGATGACTGAAGCATCAAATTTTAAGAAATGATCAAGTATCCAATGTTAGTGACTTAAATCACTCTGAGGAAGAAAAATTACTAGAAAAAAGTAAAGAAAAGATTTAGAAAGATTTTATTTACTGCCATTTTTTAAAATAAATAAGAATATTACCTTTTTTTCTCGAATAAAATCATTAATTCATTACCTACTTTTCGTTTAACAAGAATTATTTATCTTTATCGACATCATCAACTGTTTGAAACAATAAAAACGCTTTTTTAAAAGATAAGTTTTCATTTACGTTTTTTTTGGCTTTAGTTTCACACGAAATAAATATTATTTCGTTGAGGAAGGCTGGCAGCAGTATTGGTTTATTTTAAAATCGGAGTAGAGTGAGTAGTGAGTAAAATAAAAGCTTATAAAAGTCTCTTCCTAAAATTATACTTAAGTAGGATTCTTGAATACAAAATTAAAAAAACCTTAACGTTAAGTAACATTTATGAATACAAAAATTTCTCAAGTCTTACTCATGTTAAGAACGACTTAATTTTAAGAACTGATTTAAGAAATGTTCTAAAATACAGGTGTAGAACTCAGCATCATAAACGATTATATGTATAAGCTTCGATGAAAATTATTTTAAAAATTACTAAACAGATTCTACTGAAAACATAAGTTTCCCAAAAAATGTTCCAATAACCAAGGAATGCTACAAAATGAGTTAAAGACTAAAACTTTCTACTATACATATTACAAACTGAAGATGAAAGATAGAATTTAAAAAATGTTGATGGCACGCCAGTTGCAAATGTAGATTTTGCCGAGAATATACAGAATATTAAAAATATATGCATTGAGAGTTGCATTTATTTTAAGTTTCAAGAATCTAGTAATATGATGAAAACTTCAAACAACCGCTATTTGGAAACTAATAAGCTTTCGAACTTGACCAAGATATGGACTCAAAGTATTCAAATGAAAATTTCGTCCCAATCAGCTAAGAAAATAAATTTCCTCCAGTTTGACTACAAAATTTGTTATAGTATGTATATTATCAACAAGATGTTTCCTGAGAAGTAACCAAACTTTAAAAACAAACCGTACACCTCATAACAAATAAAAGCGTATGATAAACGCAGGTCACGTTCTCAAAGTTAGAGAAGTGGATATACTAAAAGTGTGACATCGTGAAATTTTCTCTAAAATTGCTACTTGACAATATGAACCCGTCACCGCGAGTAACAAAAAAGGTTCCCTTCACTTCCGCCCTATCTAGCACGGCAAAGGTGCTGGGAATTCCCAAACTTGTACTAACAAATTTAAAGTATGTATTAGAAAAGTTCTTTAAATTTGTGTTATGTTAATCACGGCAAAAACAAAGATGAACTTTTTCATTCTTTGTAGCAAATACTATGGGTCCACATAAACAGATCACAATTTCAAAGTAAGTTTGCTTACGTCAGACTTTTAGTATAGATCTACCTAGCTCCGTAAGTTGAGAAAAAGACACTTATTCATTAAACTTCTTTCATTGGTTTTGAGGTGCACTATCAACCGTTAAAAGTTTCAGGAAACATCCTGTATATATGTTAAAAAGTAAATGGAATAAATTTCTAAGTATTCATAATTCTGGTAACTATGCATATTAACTAATAGCATGATAAAATGGTAAATTGTATGATTTCTGTATATCATTTCATCAAATTTACTGTCTGAATAAAGGTCAATGCTAGTAGGTACATGCGATTAATTCAATTTTTTCTCTTCTTCGGTTAATCAAATTTACCAATCTCTGCAACATTTAGATACCACGAAATCTTTCTAAAAATTGCTGTAAAAAAATGAATAAAATTCATTCACCAAATATAGGAAAAATTATTTTCAAAAAAACGCTTCGATATTTTATACTCGTATTTTGTAAAACTGATGAAAACAATTATGATTCCATTTTTAACCAAGAGTACAGTAAACAAAAGATCTAAGTTACTATGAAAAAAAAAATTATCTATAAAAAATTAAAACCGATACGTATAAGACATGATTGTCTCTTTTTAAGGAAAAAACACACTATTACACTTGTAAGCCTATCTGGATACTTTTTTTATGAGAATTAAGATAAAAACATTTTAATTTACTGTTTTGATTTTTGTCCAAAAATTAAAAGACGTAAAAAAAGTGAAATCTATATTATAAAATTGAATCCAAATTTTTGTATATTTAACTGCGTTCTTTGCAACATTCACATTTTAATTTTGAAAAAAACATCTCTTTTTTCACTTCATGATTCCTCAGAAACTATTTAAGTCACAAAACAAAGGTTCGTAATATTGAAAAGAGGAGAAATTAATTTTTTTATCGCCATTAGTTTTTCACAAATCGGCCGTAAAAAAAAACTGCAAATTTATGAAAAATTTGCCGTTTTTTAATTTGTCATTTATTTCATAGCTGCGTAAGTTTTTTTTTTTCTTTAAATTGTCTCATATCTTTTATTAAAGCCGCTACACACGATTCGTTGTTTTTGCTGTTTGCCGTTTTGCTATTTTGTGAAAGAGGGGGAAATGAAAAACACTAGACAAAATGACAAAACACGAACTGGGAATCACGGGCGCAGGCAAAGCTGCTGGTGACATCTAGTAATCATTAAAATAAAGTAAATAAAATTTCATACAAAAATGGTTCTTTATACCCTACTCCAATACAAACACAGATATGAGCTATTATAGGAACTATTATTGGATAAAAGGAAAATAATGGAAAAATTTTACTACCCTTCATGAAACACTAAATAAATTTCTATAATTATTCGGTGCAAATGTAGAGTTAATGAATGCGATGAATTGGCTTACGGAGAATTGGCTCCATAGGAAGCCATTGATCGAAATAAACTTTCCACTCCCTCAACATTAGAGCAGAATAGTCAAATTTTTTCAGAATCATTAATTAATTGTTAATATTTACATACAAAAGGCTAAATCAATGGGTCCTTACAGGGCCATCCGCACGCATAAGCTTCATCGCTCAAAGCTATTTGGTGCTAACCTAAGTCAATATGTAAGGGAGCTGTAGATTGTATCTTGAGATAAAGAAAAATCACGGCCAAAAGTAATCAGCGATTGAAATCATCTGGGATTTAAAAAATCTACAGTTATCTAATTTTTCCAACCCTTCAAGAAAACCAATAAGAACTATTTTCCGCTTAAAACCGAACATGAAAGACTTCTCCTCCATCGACGCAGAACAATCTGGCGTATTCTACAAATCGCCTTTATTATTGACAGTAAGGCTCTTTTAGCAACCATGAATTTTATATTTTACAAGTCACAAATCTCCAACGGCGGCTATTTGAAGTTTTCAATATAATATTATACAAAATTCCTTAAACCTACAACAAACGCAACCCGCAATACACATAATTTGAAATTCGGTCAATTCCACGCAAAATCCATCTTTCTGACTAACGTGCCATCGGTATTTTTTTTTACAAAATGTGAGAAACGAATTTGACCACTGAAACCCCTAAATTTTTGATTTATTTTTCTTTTCACACTAGATACGTCCTGTAAATAACATATTTTCAAAAATATCCGTGAAATGTCAAGTACATAATAAACCGCGAATTCGTCCTCCACCCTCCCGCGGTCCAAAAATTAAATAAATAAATAAAACCACCAATTAATAATTACTTTTCGTTAACAGTTAGTCCAACGAGGAACCCACCAAAAAATGATTTTCGGTTTTCGGAAATTGCTCATTATTCGCAATTTATGTCGAAACATCTCATACGGTTACGAATATACCGGAATTGAAACAAGGTTTTCATTGATCTCCAAAAGCGATTTCGAAAAAGTGGCGAGGGGAGATGGTACAGAAGGATGATTTTTTGAATTTTGGATAAAAATCTCTAACAAATAATTAAAGGGGAAAGTGTAACGATAAACCATTATCACTCACCACGGACGAATTGGTGTTGGAGGCATTACTGCGGTCCGACTTCTCGGCGTAGCAGTCGACGTACTGCGGATCGGACAGTCCGGCCGCCTGTATATGCAGCCGCTGGTTTTGAATGTCGACGACCAGAATGCGGTCCGACTGATGGCCACTGTCGTCGCGAAATCCAATACCCGAGTCGCTGTTGCTGGTCGTCACGCTACTATCGTTACTCGGCTGCGGTGAGTTCGCCACCAGCGGCTCATCCAGATCGAGGCCTCCACCAAGGTGTCCACCATTTCGTTGCTGCTGCTGGTGCTCGTAGTACTTTTGCACGGCGGTCACGATCGGATCGCAATTAGCCGGAAAGTGGGCGCAATTGCGGCCACTGGCGTTGCTATTGCCGTTGGCATTGCCGCCAGAGCCGTAACCGGGCGCCTGGTTGCCGATGAGCGCCGCTACGCCGCACTCGATGTTAAATTTGACCGCCAACATGGCGTGCTCAGCGTGCGCTGCGGCAAGTATGACGAACACGTGGCAGCTGTTAGATGGTTCATCGCTCAGCGATGTCGTCACGATGCCGAAGTATCGTTTGTTCTGCTCGTTGCTGGAGCTGCAAAAGGTGACTCGACCACCAGGGTATACTGCGATGGTGGTGCCACTTTCGTTCTTTAAACGCAGGCTGCACGGAAACACAGTCATCAGCACCGGAGTATGATTACGTTTCTCCGCACGCAGACGTTTGATGCAGCCGCGAACGATCTGACAAAAAAAAAAAAAAAAACAGGTTTATACTAACAAAAATGAAAGAGAAAGAGAGATGGAGAGAGAGAAACTCCGCGTTTTGCACTTCACCGGGAAGTTGCACTCTCTGGACCTTTCAGTTAGAGAAGTCTTTTAAGTAAGACTAGTGAAACTAAAAACAAGGAACATGTTTTTGCTTTTACAGCCAAAGTACATGAATTAAGTAAATTTTCGCGAAGGTGCTCCACCTTTTCGAATTGTCATTTTGAGCCTTGCTAAGCAACTCTGTTCCTAAGAAATCCCTCTGATGCTATAGCTTTTATTCAAATTGTGACGTCACATTATCTATGCTTTACTGAGGGTTCTATTTTCAAGACTCCGATATTTTCATGTAAGATGTAATGCTTTTTTGTGGTATGATGTCAAAACATGTTAAACAAAGATGTTACACTCACTCTAACGAAGAATCAATCTTAGGACTAGATAAAAAATTATTGGGAAGCCACAGGGAACAGAACTCTGGTACATTACTGGCTCTTCGCATGAAATCATCAAAGGAGGAGACAGAAGAAACAGTAGACAAATGCAAAATGCCACACACATTTTTAATACTTTGGGACGCAGGTCCGTGTCGGTTGTTGATGAGAAATTCGAAAACAGAACAGTGTATGATCTTTTCCGCTGCGTTATTACAGTAATACGTAAATTTGTTTTATTTTTCAATCACAATGGATCACTGATTACGGTAAATAATGTAGAATCAAATTAATAACACCCATTTTTCACTCAAATGCGACATGATGAATGTATTCATTGGAAGTTTATTTTGATACCGTGTTGCATGGATTCAAGATCATGCTTCCATTTTTACAGCTTCAAAAAAAAAAAAATGTCGCGGAATGTCAGCCACTTTGTAGACAAATACTAATAGAGTTTTTACAATACTCCTCCCTCTCCCAAACAATGCTCATAGTGAGAGCGGATTGAGGAGCGATTCAGAATAATTGGAAATTGACACCTGTTCGGTGCATCTATTTGTCTTCTATCTATCTTTTATCTATATAAATAAAAATGTAAATGTTCGTTTGTTACTAACTTATAAGATCTCCGAAAGTTCTTCACCTGATTGCTTTGAAATTTTAAGGAATTATTTGTGTTGTCCAAGGAAGGTTTTAATCCAGCTCTGTTTTTTAAATAGTAGATGTGAACTGGCAAACTGGGTGATAAAATCGTAGTTGGTATAAACGAGGGCCACAATTTGTACGAATGCAAGCCGCAATTCGCACCAACACCGGATGCCTATTATACGTTTTTTTGGGCCGCAATTCATACACAGTCAACAAAATGTTGGGTCGGAATTAACTTGTCTCCTTATCAGAAAACAGATCTTCGGCAGAAACCAACCCATAGCCTAATCTTACGCCAAAAATTAAAAAATTACGGAAGTTGAAATTTAAACCGTTAAGTTAAACGTAAAATAATTTTGAATATTCCAATTCTACAACCCTCATTTTGATAAAAGAATTCTGATTTTACTTCAGTGCTGAAGAGTATTTATCACCAACCCCGAAAAAAATAATGAATTAAAAATTCATCGATGGGTTACCACGACTGACAGTCCCTTCCTCTATCCACATCGTGCAATGATCACTGCATGCGTGGCCATCAATCACGGCCTTGACCTCAATCAATAACGATCGTCATGTCCACAGGGAATGGCTGTAATCAGGAACTGTAGCCAGTGATTATAATTTTAGTAACTGTGGCGCTATTTTTCATTGGTAAACCTTACGTTTCATTCATTTTTTTTTTATAGTGATTGTTGCTCGCATAAAGTTTTTTCGTTACGCGTCAAATGAAATGCGGGACAGTATTCAGATCCCCCTTACATCTTCAAGGGTAATATTTAGCAAGAATTTAATTAAATGAAAGTTGTGAAGAGCAATTGAGAGAGAACTAACAGTTGTAGAAAGCTGAAATTTTGCATAATGATAACACACGTTAGCTACATATGCTGTAAAAATTTGGCTGCAATCATACATTTAGTTTTTGAGATACCGCTAAAATTCCTCAAGTAGATTGAATTTAAATCATTTGAACAGAATTTCTAAGATATATACCAAACTGAATGTCATATTGATCTGAAATTTCATTAAGACATCGTCATATTATGTTAGTTGAAGATCCCGTGGAACTTTGAGATATTACTAGAATTTTGTTCAGGATTGTGTAATTAAAATGATCTGAATCCAATCGACTTGGGGAATTTCAGTAATATCTCGAGAACTAAGCGCACGATTTCAGCCAAATTTTCACAGTACCTTGAGCTAACGAACATTAATGTTTTCGTAATATTTCAGCTTTCAACAACTATGTTTAAGTCTGAACCCTTAAAAATGTCGGGTGCAGGTTAGACTACACGCATAACAGTGAAAAAGCTCTAACAGGAAATTAATATTTTAAGTTTATAAATGATGCCGCCCGACAGAAAATGAAAAAACATCCGATCTCTTAGAATTTTTTGATTGGTGAAACTTTTTATGATTGTTGCTTCTTCAGACGTCAAAATACATCAGATTTTCTTAATCGTGCGAGACACTAATTATTTTTAAAGTCTGGGAAATATTTCAGTGGCCTTTATCAATTCCAAGTTATTATTATTTTTTTTTTTCTAAATTTTCCACACATATAAACTTTTAAACCTTTTTACAACCACAGCCAAACCAAATTAATAGAAATTGAATGTTGTATTTTGACCAAATTGTTTTCTTTTTCTTACTATTTTATTTTTTAATTTGATGAGATTTTTTGCTTTTCAAGAAACGTACCCACCAGCTTATTAGTACAGAAAGTAAAGCACCAAATGATAAATTATAAAATGGAAAACCTCAAAAAGACTCGGATATCCGGCGTAATTTTAGATATTTCGTTATAAGTTCAATTGTTTCACCAATGACAACAATGAAATTAAAATTTTAAACATTTGTCAGACTAACGAAAATTTTTTAGGGAAAAAATTCAGTCAAGAAAAAAATGAAAAATGAATTCAAAGAAATCATGCACTCAACACAAATTAGAGAACATGCCATTAACGAAAATGATTTATTTTGAATTGCTTTCACCATAGTTCTCAAAATCTTTCATTTGGATACGCCATGGTTTCAAACATAAATAAGTTCTTTCAATTTTTCTGTAGCGCAGGGATTAGACTACTCGTATGAGGTTAGAGGCTCGGCCTCTTCATGACAGTTGTCACCACAAGGTGACTAATTTTGTACGTTGCACATTAAACATATTTTATGTTTGTTTGTACTTACTTGCAAATTTATGCAAGTATATGGAAACATCCGGACCATGACAAATCAATAATTCACATCTTGGGTGATGTCACAATCTGGCTTATTAGTGCATGTGCTGTATTTTATCCGTTGTTATAGCCACAATGAAATACATCACAATTAGTCATCACATATATGTATGTATCCTTTACATATGTGTGTTTATGTGGATGTAATAACCAGTATATAAGCTCATGAATCTGGCTACAAAATTACCAGTGTTTGCCAAGGTCTTGGCTCCCCCATACCTCATGTATGATTTGTAATGAACACGCAATACCTTCTGTTGTTTGAATATCTTCCACAATGTAAGGTATTCCACATGTAGCATAATCAGTCATTTTTTAAAAAGAGAAATTCAAGAAAACTGATTTGCAAAGGAGTTTTGGTATTTCTGTTGGTTACTGAGCTTCACTTTTCAAACCTAACCATATTTTCAGGGCTATAGGTAGAACTGTATTATTACAGAGAACAGTAAACAGGAGAAAACAAGATATTCATTTTTTACATTGAAAAACAAAAGGGGGTTTTAGATCCCACTGCTCATAAGGAGGGTTGTTACTCACGTGATCTCTCTATGGTCACACCACTTACTGGCCTTCCCTAAAATCAAAAACTGTAATACGCCTAATATGTCCAGTTTTACAGGACAAAATTTTAGAATCACATGGTTCTTCACAATCATATTATCTAAAGTAATGGTAATGAGAGAATGTTGAATGTATTTTAGTCCAGCATATTGGGCACGTAGGCATAACATACACTCTATCCACTATTCTACTTCTAGCTTTCCTATTGGCCAAATCTGGTATCGGAATTCCTACATATATTATCAAGATTCAATCAAAATTTCAGCAATTATTGATCCGAAATTTTAATATAATAACAAGTGATTATTTCTTTATTTTATTTTTAATAGTCTGTTTCATCATTTTCACTGACTAAACCATCCTATAAACAGTCAATAAAATCAGTTAAAGCTTTCGTATTTTCAAACAAGTTAATTCAGTAGAATACTTAGCTTTGTTCTGGTTTTTTTCATTTTTACATTACCTACAGAAGTATTAAAATAATGAAAAATGTCATAAATCAGAGTTATCGAAAGTAATTACAAGGGAACCACCGATTGTAAAGAGCTGAAATTGCTATGAGATAACATATATATTAGAAATAGATTCTGTTAAAGTTTCGATGAAATCATACTTTTAGTTCTCGAGATATCTCTGAAATTCTCTAACTGGACTGAATTCATATGTATCATTTGAATAGAATTTCAGTGATATTTCAAACATATGAATGAGCTAAAATTTTCACAGATATTTCATCCATCATGAGTCGATATCTCCCAAAAATTTCAGCTTTTTACAAGGAATGGTTTCTTGGTAATTTCGATAGATAACTGTGATTATGTGGAAGCGAATACGCAAATTTTCATGATTCTTATTACTGTTGAAAACTAAGTACAGAAAGCTACTGGAAAAACACTGGAAAAACACCTAAACAATTTGCCTGTATACTTGCAGGAAGCATATTACAGAATTCCTGCGTATCCTGTATTTCTGTAGTTGCCAGAACAGAGCTGTTGTACTTGAGTTACATTTACCTACTTATCCTTGTATCTCATATTTTTGTATCTTTTTTTACAATTCTTGCAATGACAGTTTTTCAGAATTCCTTTTTTGTTCTCCTCGGGTTCCAGCTTATTAAATGTGGAAAGATCATATTATACAGTCGAAGGGAATGATGGCACACATAGAGGCGTCTACAGTTAATACAATGAATGTAAGTATTAATAAATATAAGTAGACCTACGTTACGAAGTTTTGTAGAAAAAAATCTACCTAGATTAAACATGGCGCTGTTATTTTTTGTATGCTTTACAATGCGAGAACATCTATTTTGTTTTGAAAATTCTTCAATCCAAAGCTTAATGCCACTGACATCACGAATATTGGAACGTATTTTTATAGACTTAATATTTTCATCATGTGAAATGATATTGTTTGAATGGCGATGGAAGGCCAAAAATCAATTTAGTAGTTTCAAAACACATTGGAAAAAATATATGATAATTCAAGGCAATTAAATTATTTAAATCGGAATAATAAAGTATCATAATTATGAATAATCACAATTAGGAATTTTTGCAAAAACAAAAAAAATAATAATGAAAAAATGAATCCTGGTAACCGAATGTAGGAATTTTGACAGCAGATTTGGCCAATAGAAAAGCTGAACGTAAGATAGTCGTCGATAGAATGTATATTATGCTTACATGCCATACTGGCAAGAAGAAGCAAAGTATGTGGCAACTGGTGGCCAATTTTAAACAACTGATATTCAAGTATGTACATTCCTATGAAGTTTCATCAATTTTCAAAGTAAAATATGCATGTACTTATTTCATCATGTGTTCAATGCTGCTTTCATTTTTAAAATATTATTCGAAAAAATTGAATTAACTCGTTCTTTATCTCTCCAGCACGTAAATTAAACTCTCATGTAAATCTCCCACAAGCAATTGATAAGGAATCTGAAAAAATGCAAAAATGCTAGCGCTCCTACAAGGAGTTCCTTTTTCCAATACCTCATTCTGACATTGCTGCCTAGTAAATAAACAAGTTTTAAATATTCCGAATTTACGAACATTTCAGCAATTTTGCGGTATTTTTTAGACATTCAAACTAACCTAATTTATGCATTGGAAAACAGTACGAAACTGTACAATCAACCATAGATGAAATTTATTACAATTTTATTTCAGTAACCAAACATTTTAAAATGGTAAACAAAATAGAAATTACTAAGAAAATATAGTTTACATAATACTTGACCAGAAAGGCAATGTTTACGCTGGTATTTTCCGAGTGAAAAGTAGCTCATATCATTGATGAATATAATCTCGATATAAAGTGAACGCCCCTCCATGTAAAATGAAAACATGTTCAGTTTATATCGAGGTAGAGGTTACATTTTCTAAATGAAACATTACATCTGCCACAATGACGAGGCTAATATTTTATTCTGTTTTTTATAATTTCTAAGAAAGACTCATCATTATGAGAGAATTTTAACATTTCGTTACTTTCTAATCATTAATTATACAAAATATCTTCCTCAACAAGATTCAAAAGTGAGTTTACATGACTCGGGAATTACTCACTCACATGTAATCGCTCACTTCTGAACCTTGGTGTGTAATATACCATTTTTCAGCTAATGTAAATAAGTAGCTCACAAAGAACTGACCATACAAACATCCAATCAATTACAAAAAATATAAAAAAGAAAATTCAAAGGATTTTATCTCGGTAGTTTTTTTTTTTTTTCCTATTACACCAGAAATTAAAATTCATTCCTAAAATAGGAAATTAGAATCCACAGAATTAAACAACAAAATTCCAACAATCGTTAGAAAAAAATTTAAATACAATGTACGCGTTCTTCGAAGCGAGAAATGAATTCACTGATTACACGTCACAACATAAACAGATTATCCACCGAATGCGTGAAACATTCCGAATAGAAAGTTGAATGCACCAAAAATTAATGACATTAATCCCCACCATCAATTTAAAATCTGATAAAATCCAGTTTATGCAATTATTGGAAACAAGACTAACGAGAGTACAAGACTATACTACAAGTTTTGATTGATAATTAAATGCTGGCGAGGGTTTTCAAATAAAAATTTGTTGTGCAAATTATTATCTTGACGAGGTATAGAACCTTCACAGTAAAAACATTATGGTTTCAATAACTTTCATGGAAGAGCATCAGCAAATAAATTCTAATCTGAATAAAAGTGAACTTTATCCCTGATTTTTTTAATGGCGTGTACTGTAAATTGTTCAATCAAACAAATATAGTTCTCCATAAACGTCTCGCATCTACAAGTAATGAAAAATGTTTCCAGGTGTTGAATCAAACTTGACAAATAATGGTACAAATTACGAACAATATTCTCGAGTAATTTTCAAGTACTATATTTTACGAACGAAACAACAACCTACAAGACCAATGTTTGCAAACAAGCCGATTACCATTTGCGAAGGTTAAACGTTGGAAAACACCAACTATCACTTTCATCACCACTGTGAATCCTTTTCTAGTCAGTATCTTGAGTTTGGTCATTATATGAACTTTTTCATCGCATGTAAGCAAGCTGCTCTATCAAGGAATAAATTATAAAAACATAGAGATGAAAAATACATACCTGCAACCTTGAAACAGGAGTAAGCTTCTTGGGCATTTCAATGGTACCCAGATACCCGACAATACTTTGCAACACAGAATTTGACTCCTCAATAACACCGGAACCAGAAGCCCCATTGAAGCCTTGCGATGGTACAGCAACAGATTCATTTTCACGCAATAATACGTTATTCTCAACAGATTTTGTCGCCTCAAATTCATCTTCGAATGAATAACTATCAAAAACGCTACTACCTAATTTATGTGATTTATTTAGCAGAAGTGGATGAGTATGGAGCCCATTAATTTTATTTTTGAATACATGTTTCGGTTTCTGACGAATGGTCATAACAAAATCCTCTTCAGAACTATCGGAGTAATAATTTTCGGCGATTTGTAGCTTCAGAACACCGTGACAGTTACCAATTAATTGTACTACATCATCGTGGGGTACTTTACTAACGTTTTGGCCGCATACTGCAATTAAGTAGTCGCCAGGTCTTAGACCAGCTTGCTCGGCTGGACTGTTGGGGACTATACAACTCAGAATACATGGTTGTTGGCCAGATATGGTGAATCCAAAGCCATTTTTACTTCTGCATACTTCAACAGTACGTAAACCATAATTAGGTCGTTTTTTCCTTCTTCTAGTAGGTTGCATTATAACATCGACGAAAATACATTTTCACGTAACATTCACATAGCGAGAATTTAAAAACTAAAATGCGAACATTTAAACGCAGGTACAAGCAAAATTATGAAAGTTAAAGTTGGATTCGAAATTTCGAAAAGAGAAACTGGTAGCGATTACGAAAAGGAAAAATCGTTAATATTCGAATTTAGAACAAATCATACGACCACTTGTTGCGTTCGTCTTCGAAATGATTATTTAAGATTCGATTATAGCGAACATAAATTCATCTTGTATAAATACTGTTTCACTCACAAATAACACAAAAATCACAAGAATTCACTGACATTTCAACGTTACGTACACGGGTATACCAACATCTACGGATCTACCTACCAACATTACCAAATACTATACCAACATCAATATAACGAATAGGGCCCGTTGTACTAAAAGTGATAATGGGCGAAATCGATCATCTTCTACCCTCTTCTATACAAAATTCTACCCTCTTCAAAATTCATCAGCATTCAACACAACATCAAAAAAACTACTACGATTCTGCTCACAAATTGCTGGCATTCTTCATTTGTACAACTTATCCTTTATTTGAAAATCTAGTGTCACTAAAGCCCTACAGATACGAGTACGGCAATACGCCATTTTGTATCCAACATCTAATCAGAGAGTTTATCTATATATTTATGTTATATTTGAGAAATTTTATGGTTTTAGATTTTTTTATTAATTTTATAGATCTTTTACATTGTTTTTCTTGAATTTTATGTTCGTCCAACAGGATGAAGGGCCAAAGAAACAATCCTCTTATCAAACACAATTTTATGAGATCAAACTATCCAATCAAAGATATTAAATGGGATTGTAATAGAACCATTGCTTGTAGAAAGCTGAAATTATGGGGAAATATTAACATATGTTTGCTAAAATTCTGTGAAGATTTCTCCCAAATTTTATCATTAGTTCTGGTTATAAAACTGAAATTCTGAGAGGAATATGTGAATTAAATTGCGGATAAAAAGTGGCGTATTGCTGTACTTGTGTTGTAACGGAAATCCCACCTTCTCTCTTTCTTCATCATCATCACTATCACATTATATATATATGTCACACGTACACTCTCATCACGAAGTGCTTCCCCTACTATTCTCGAACCGATAAAGCTGTTGCTTCGCCATTTCGTATTTCGTTTGTGAAATGTATTTTAGTCCGCAATAAAATGTTGTTAAAGTAAAAAGTCTCAAGTTCTTTCGATCCTCGTTCTGTACGCCTCACATCATGGTAGCCATCGCTGTGGTAGAACTTTGAGGAGAGACTTGAAAAATCCTGAATTGATGGATAAATAATTTTTTGAATTAATTTACTGTTATGCGAAAATTTTTTCATGTTTTCTGTTGAGTAATACACGAAGTATTTACCGTGTTTTTTTGAGAAGTTTAAATTCGAATTTTAATTTATTTTCAATTTTTGAAAAATTCAAAATTAAATCGAAAATTAGAAGCTGAAGTTCCACACTTAATAAAGGCCAATGCTGGAAGTCATCGAATGCTAAATCCAGTAAGGACCGCCAAAGAGATCGTGAGAACAGCCAAAGGAAACCTGCTCCCATCATCGAAGATTCACCGTAGATCCATACATCGAATACCCAAATTTTTCGGCCAACTCAAAACAAAATTCAAGCAGGAAGTACAGCGGTAGTCAGCAGAGCATTGAAAACAGAAATCATTCGTCGACACAACAGAAATATTAAGGTAAAAATTTTTTTTCTAAAGGTAATATTTGTTGAAGTTAATTATTTTTCGTGTTTGTGCAATTATTGTATTTGAACTGAGGCAAGAAGAGTAAAAAACCTAGTAATCGTTTATGTCCCCTACAATAAATTTGTTTGAAGGAAAAATTGGAGAGTATAATATTGAAAAGGAGGATTTAAAGGAATTAATAAAAAAGTTTGAAGGTGAAAAAGTAATTAATATAAAAATTGAAACTTATAATTTACCATATGTTAAATATTTCACGGGAGAGATAATATTAGAATCATTTGTAGTAGACATATCTGGAAGAATCGAAGATATTAGCAGTTTAAAATATATTAAAATTTTAGAATCGTCAGTAAATTATTTTTCGAACCGAATTTATAGTTCTGAAAAATCGAAGGATAAATTTATGAACAGATTCTTTAATTAATTAAATAATAAAAACTGGATAATAACGAAATAAATAAAAAAGAAAATAGAGTAAAGGAACTAGAAAAAACGAATAAAAAAGAGGAAAATTTAATAAAACAAATTGAAAAAGGGTCAATAGAGAATAAAAAATGTTGAGATTGTTAAAAATGGCTATTAATAACAATGAGGATCTTTCATTTGAGAGATTAATTTTCTAGTTCAATGAAAAACAAACGTTGTTCTCGTCACAAAGGTTTAATGCCCAATAAACATATAACACGGCCATGATGTCAAAGTAGATAGATAAAGCCTGGGTAGAATACCACAGGTGAAACGAATAACCACAGATACGAAAGAATGAATCGAATTACATTTACCGTTCATCACTCGTAGGTAGCGCTAATGTATGAGCGTAGTGAAGAGGTGACTGAACAACACCCCCCTTCAGCTCTTTACGTAGAGAATACATTTATTTCTAAATTATGACGTTGTTTAAATTTACAAAAGAAATAAAAATTCGATACAGCCTAAAAATTTTAAAATTGACTAGACATTTAAATACAAAAATAATTACGATACAAATATATCACAGTTATGTTACCAGAAAATGAAATTATGTCTATAGTTTCAGTTAGACAACAAAATGAACTAATATTAAAACATTTTATCACAGTTGTGTTACCATTAGTCACAAAAATTTTCAATTAACGAGCAATATAAAATTTAAAAATAAATACATGTTACAAAAATAGCAACTTTGATTAATTAAAAAATAAAAAATAAGGCAAAACCAATTCAACAAACGTTTGAATCGTCGAAGTAACACATATATTACAGGCAATCGGAGACCCACTAGAATACATTAAATATCGATCTCAAACGACAATTAGAGAACTGTCACCATTGACACTTCCAAACTCCGAATACGTTGATTCCCCTGCAGCGAGGGGTACACAAATCATCCCTAACCTGTCAAGGGGCCAAATGGGCGTAGACAAAGCTGCCATCAGCGGCGAACAGTATCTTTTTAATTTAAACGACAACATTAGGGAGAGTCAAACATATCGGGAACGAGGAGCAGTTTCGAGGCGGCTTCAAGATGCTTCCTTCTGTCTAACGCTTTTGTTAGAATGTCTGCCTGCTGTTCGGATGTAGCAACCCATTTAATCAGAATTTCTTTATTTTGTACAGCATCCAGAATGTCATAACACTTGACCATGAGTGCTTTCATTCTTTTATTTTCCCCTCCTTTTGCGACGTGCTCTGCAGAAATATTATCCTCAAATATATCAATTGGACCTTCTTCGCCGAGCAATAACGAGTGAGCAAGGTGAATTAGCCTCAGGTCGTCGAGTGAGTCATGCAAAGCTATTAGTTCTGCAGCGGTAGAGGATGCTGCCATAAGTCGTTGTTTTCTAACGGCCCAACTAACTAAATCGCCGTTAGCAAAAATTACATAACCAGTTACTGACTTGCCTATTTCAATGTCCACAATGTCACTGTCAGTGTTACTCACATCAGGGGCATATGAAGCATCTACATAAGCTTCCAGATTTTCCTTTTTTGACTGGTATAATAGACAGTATGATTTAGTATGTGAAATGTATTTTATTATACGTCTGACATTCCGCTTATCCGAAGGTGTGGAATTGCCTTGGCGACGACTCAAATAATTCACTGCAAAAGCAATGTCGGGTCTCGTACCTCGAGCCAAGTACAGTAATGCACCAATCATAGATCGAAATTCTCGATCATCTACTCCTTTTTCTTTTTGTTTATTTTTAGACCAACTTCCATGGGCGTATTTTGCCCATTGGCATTCTCAAGTCCAAATTTTTTAACTATTTTATCAATATAGGCAAATTGAGATAACTTTACCGTTCTATTGGTTTGATCTCTATCGATCTCAAACCCAACAAAACACTTAGGATTATACTCAATTTTCACATCAAAGTTTTTTACAAGACGATCGACAATATCAGTCTTCCAACTACCTTCACTTGTTACAAGCAAAATGTCATCGACATAAACGGCCAGAAAAGCAATTTTTTCATTAAATTTTCCTTTATAATAAAGACAACGATCTATTTTACTTTGGGTGAAGCCCAGTTCTTTTAATTTTTCGTCCAAAAGATTGAACCACGACTTTGATGAGGTCTTTAAACCATATATTGATTTGTTTAATTTCAATATACTATTTTGTGATTCCGGAACATAGCCTTGTGGTAAGGATAGGTACATAGGACGCCAAATTTCACCATTCAGAAATGCTGTTCGCACGTCAAATTGTGTCATTGACCATCCCCCCCTATTGGCCAATGAGATCACCCATCGGATCACCCATTGAGACACAACAGGAGAATATGTCTCATCAATTTGATACTCATGCCTGTCCTTACATCCTCGAGCAACAAGTCTCGCCTTTGCCACATACTCAGCTTTTTCATTCTGTTTCACGGTGTACACCCACTTGGTGTCAATAGTCTTACAACCTTTGGACCTAGGAACTTCTTCCCAAACTTTTAAGTTTGTCATTGCGTTGAATTCATCAACCATAGCTCTCTTCCATACATCTTTGAACGCATTCGACTCAACCTCTGAATATTTTTGAGGTACACAGTCCTCTAGAAATCTTAAGTCTGTGTTTTTCTCTACCCTGCATGCAGCTATCACAGGAATATTCGCACTAAACGACTCCTCAGACGGCTCAGGTAATTTTTCTATTTTATTTTGTTCTATGTCTTTTATATTTTTATTTTCGTCGAACCTAATATCACAACTTATTGACACTTTTTCTGTATCAGGATTAATTGTGAAGTATCCTGTATTTGTATAACCAAGAAGCAGATTTTTTTCGCACCTCTGCATAAATTTTGGGTCCACTCGCGTTTCGCCTTTCTTTTTGGCGCGCACAGCAGATTGGTTACGCACTTCTATCGGAATGTGCTTGTAAGCCAAAGCCCCAAAAGTTTTTAAATTTTTTAAATCCGGTTTACGACCAAAAAACATCTCATGTGGAGTCTTATTATCTGGATTGCTCCTGCATGGTGTTCTATTACTCAAATAGCAAGATGTGGTTGCCGCAAATGACCAATATCGCATCGAGAGCTGCGAGTCGAACAACAATGCACGCGTCTTTTCGCTGATCACGCGATTTTGCCGCTCAGCAAGCCCGTTCAGCTCAGGTGAATATGGCACTACCAAATCAAGCTCAACCCCATGCTCATCGCAAAAATCTCTCATTTTACGATCTGTATACTCACGAGCATTGTCACATCTCAACACTGCGATAGGTGACTCAGGGTATTTATTTTTATTTCTCATAAAAAATTTTTTGAATTCTTCATTTGCCATGCTCTTTTTTTCAATTGGCACAATGATAGTGAAATGGGAAAAATTGTCAATAAACGTTATGATATATCTTTCACCCCTAAATGATTCAACAAATGGCCCCATAATGTCAGTAGATACGATTTCCAGCTTCCTACTGGGTTTTAGACGAATTCCGTGATGGCCTAATCTGTAGGATTTAGCCGACAGACAAATTTCACAATTTCTGAAATCATCGTCTTTAAATACCAAATTTGGAAAACCAGCTGAGCTTTCTCTCAAGTAATTCAAATATTTCGCATTTACATGACCTAATCTACGGTGCCACAATTGTTTCATTTGGGTTGTTTTTGACAACTTCACCTGGGAAGTCTGAGATGCCTGACTTGAGATAACAACCTGCTTACTCTCGTCGATCTCTTCTCTTTTTTTATCTTGTTCCATATTTTCATTTTGTTTTTCATTTTCTTTTGTGTTTTCAATCTGCGGTCCCGGGCGCACGTCGACTCGAGTATCTATATCGCACTCTGGCAAAACTTCCAATTCGACCTCAAAGTCGCTCCAATTCGTCTGTTGACTTTCAAGCTCTCTATTTTCATCTTCCTCATCAGCAAACATAGCTCCACATTCACCTTTTTGTATCACTTCCATCCTCTCAAAATCTAAAACCAGTCCACAGCCATTACTGTACGCCGTAGCTAATTTTTGTTTAGTCTGCCTAACGTAGATATGCGCCTTTTTTCCTGACATAACAACTTTGAACACACCTTTTCGTGTCAAACGTGTTGTCGAAAACAGATTATGTTCTAACTCTTCAGAATAATATACATCTTCCAAGTTAATAATCTCCTGTTGACGCCTATTATTTTCCAACATTACGGCAAGCTGACCTTTATGAGTAGCGTAAAATACAGCATCTTTTTTGGCTGACACAAGTTTCAACGGAGGATTAAGTTTTTGAACATCATACATATTTTCAAGGGAATTTACAAGAAACTGCTGAGTACCGGAATCAAGCAAGAATTTCTCAGTTAATTGAATATAAGGCCTTTCCTCCTCAAACGAACTATTCAAAGAGGAATTACCAGACGAACCAGCAGAATCAGAATCGCTGTCCACTGTTTGGACCATCGCCGCATAATTGATTTTTTCTTTTTCCACTTTTTTTGTGGATTTTTGGTCATTTTTATTTATTTGTGGTTTAGCAGACGGACATTGACTAACATAATGGCCAATACCGCCACAATTAAAACATTTTATTTCTTTTTTGCTTTGTTTAGGTTCTGTTTTGCTTTCATTTTCTTTTTTTCTTTCAAAATTTTGTTTAAATCCCGAATCACTAGACCCATGTCTTTTTTCCTTATCTTGGTTATTACCCCGATTGTAACTATCAAAACGTTTATTAAATTTATTAAAATTATTTCCATTTTGGAAATTATTGGAATTCACATTCCTTTTTTCTTTTTGCTCACTATAGAGCTTATTGTTTCGATCAATCAATAACCGGTGCAAAACCTCGATAGTTCTTTTTTCCAATGGAAAACTACGAAATTCTAATAACAAAATTTCATAATCCGAAGGCATGGCCATACACAAGTGTTCAGTCTCGTCAGCTTCAGAAAGAATACTTCCAGAATCGCGTAACTCGCGAACTGTCTTCGAAAATAAATCAAGAAATGACCGCATATTCCCCCCTGAGCGAAATCTCATCTCATAGAATCGTCTTTTTGCATTGATATTGTCAATGGGCGTAGTGCCACGATATCTAGAGTCTAATTTTGCAAAAATATCGCCAACGGAAACGGCATCCCTTATTTTCTCAATAATATCAAAACTCATACGATCAA
Organism: Ericerus pela; assembly: GCA_011428145.1. NCBI lineage: Eukaryota > Metazoa > Arthropoda > Insecta > Hemiptera > Coccidae > Ericerus > Ericerus pela. The sequence continues at coordinate 223,379 of WOFM01000399.1, forward strand.
AAACAATCGCTTTCGCTTTTTCCTGTTTTTTAATGTATTCCTTCTGCTCCAACGTTCTTTTTTCTGATTCCACCTTGTATACTGCTAATTCAGTCTTTTTATCATCTAAAATTTCAGCAAAACCTTCACCTCGCAAAAAACACATCACCGTCAGTCTCCAGGCCTCATAATTTTGCCCTTTGAACTTGTTTTTCGGTGTTTCATTTGACATTTTCAATTTTTAATTTCAGAAAAGCGAAACAAAATTCAGCAATCAGAAAACCAATCCTCAGAAACTGTCCTCTGATGCCAATGGATCAAGTACCTCTAAATGTATCTCTCAACGATCTCCTGAATTCAAAATTCAAAAATCAAATTTCAAATTCTCTATTGATAATCGCCAAGTTCAGTGCAACAAATCCAAAAATGATCAAAATGAGCAGGGATCACAAAATTATTATCTAAATAGCTCATAAGATCGCAGAAACAATTTTCAATATGATCAATAATCATTAAATAAACGATCAATACCGTTTTCAAATCAAAATTTCAACTTTAAATTTAAAATCCCAAAATGCAAAATTCTATCAGAGCCCAATGACTCGATCTAACTGAATTACAACCCACAATCCAAAATATTCATTCACAAAATGAAATATATGCAAACAAATACATGAACTATTAGTGGAAATGCATAATGTACGAGAATATTATTGATTCAAATTAAAACTGTTACAAAATTACTTGTTTTCAAGTTCAAACTAGATACCGGATTTAGCAGCTTTTCTTGTCTTTACTTGCTGGTAACGGTTTCAGATTTGAATTTTTCAGCAACAAACTGATGATTTCAAACTGCGAAATTTCAAAGGTTTTTACCTCGGAGGTTTTCGATACCCTTTCTGCGATCCAAATTCACCTGCCAACGTAACCCGATGACCAAATTTGGACTCCTGCAGCTTCACAATCTTTCGTTTTTCAGCTTCGATGATCAGAATCAGCGGACACAAGGACGGCCAAATCCAACCAAACGACAAAAAACGGATGGGAAATGATTAATTATATGAAGTAATGAACATAATAAAACATGATACTTTGCTGTTTGATGAATTTTCTACGTTTCGGCTACCACCATATTGATTCTTCCAGCAATGATTTGGCAAAAAATTGAATGAACTGGATGGGTGAACAATCACTTTCAGCGGATATGTCGGCCGAAATTCACATTGATTTCCCCAATTTGGCGAACGAATTACATCCCACGAACAGCAAAATGAAACGAATCATACAGAAAAACGAAATTATTAATTACTTACAACATTCTAAATTTTTTGATTCCAATCACTTGAATGAAATACTATGAACGAAAAAACGAATTAATCACTGAAAAAACTTTCCCAAATGCTCTGCTATCATGTTGAGATTGTTAAAAATGGCTATTAATAACAATGAGGATCTTTCATTTGAGAGATTAATTTTCTAGTTCAATGAAAAACAAACGTTGTTCTCGTCACAAAGGTTTAATGCCCAATAAACATATAACACGGCCATGATGTCAAAGTAGATAGATAAAGCCTGGGTAGAATACCACAGGTGAAACGAATAACCACAGATACGAAAGAATGAATCGAATTACATTTACCGTTCATCACTCGTAGGTAGCGCTAATGTATGAGCGTAGTGAAGAGGTGACTGAACAACAAAAAATATATAGCTATAGTTAATAGTGAAAATAGTGTGTTAGGTTTGAGAAAAATCAAAGAAAATATGGCATCCCCAAATGAAATTAAACCCATACAAGCACCCTTGGGAAAAGTATTCAATGGGAAATATTACTTAGATTGGCGTAGGATGATTATTTCAGCCTTAAGGGGAGCTGGATACTACGATATTTTCGGAGAACACAAATTTTTACAATCATATATTAATCACATAGATGATCTAAATTTCAGACCCGATAAGGATATGATGAATTATTGCAAAATGCAAGATAATGCTAAAGCATTTGTATTGGAAAGAGTGTCAAATGAAATTACTAAGCAAATAAGGGACTGTAATACTGCAATTTTAATGTTAAAAAAATTAGATAATATTTATAACACTAAAACTTCGGTCACAGCTAATATGGCGAAGGCAAAGTGGATGGAATTTAGATTTCAACCCGGAGGAAATATGAAAGGTTTTTTAAAAAAATGGGATGAATTAGTAACCGATGTAAGAGACAGTGGTAAAGAAGTTACTGAAGCAGAAGAATTGGAAAATTTGCAATTAGCTTTATGCTACGAGCAGGCAATTGCAAAAATGCAATTAGAAAATTTACCTCAAAATGAAAAAAATATAGATAACTTCAAGAGAATATTGAGAGAGGACTCTGACCAAAAATTTAGGGATCAGATCTTAAAAAAGCAGAATAGTAATAATAATAATCAATCACATAATAATTTTAGAAATAATGGAAATAACAATAGATATAATTATAGGGGAAGATATAATAATTATAGAGGTAGGAATAACTATAGAGGTAATGGCAATGGTCATAATGGTTATAAAAATGGTAATAGAAATAATTTTAATAATAATGGTAATAGTAATGGTAATGGTAATGAAATAAACCAAAACCAAAATAATAATACAAATAATAATGGGAATAATAATAATGGAAATTATAGAGGAAATAATTATAGGGGTAACTCGAATTATAGAGGTAATAACTATAGAGGAAATGGTAGAAATTAAAATCAAAATAATACAAAATGTTACAAATGTGGGCAATTTGGGCACATAGCACAAAATTGTGGTAATAATAATCCACAACTAAATGATAATAATGATAATTCTAATAATACTCAAGGAAATTATCACCCAAAAACAAATGTAAATCAACCTAATAATAACAAAAAGGATAATGTGGAACAGCAAGTGAAAATGTCTTGCATGATCAAAAAATTCAATCAAAATAATAACGAATGGTTGTTGAATGAATTAATTAATAATAATAAATATTATAATAATGAAAATTATACAATGTTGAACCACAAAGCAATTTTGGACGGGGCTGCAGAGGTACATCTAACGTCTGATTTTAATAAATTAGTAGATGTTAAAAAATTTGTAACTCCAATAAAATTGCAATGTGCGGGAAAAAATACTTTTTTATACGCCACTCATACAGGTAGGATGGTGATCAAAGTCGAAAATCTTAATAAAATTCAGTCATTGATAGAATTGAATGATGTCCATTACGTGCCAGATCTGAACCTAGATATTATTTCAGCAATAAAAATAACAAACACTGGAATAATCAATATCGATCAACAAAAAGATATTGCATATATTTACTTCATTGAAAATGTAGAAATAATTATGACTGCAAAAAAGGAGGAAGGAATTTTTTATATATATTACAATATCAAAAATAATAATAAAACACTAATAGAAAATAGTAATATGAATGCTCAAAATATAATATGTACCCCAGTCACTCAGAATATAGACGATGAATGGAATGATTTTACAGTAGAACTAGAAATTCAAGATGCTGATACGAATACTGAATCACCTCAGGGGGATGAAAATGAGGAAATAATAGAAGAAATAAATAAAAATGATATCGATAATAATAAAACACAAATAAATAATAATATTAATAAAAAATTGATAATACATAGGAGGCTTGGGCATTTAAATGCCAAATATCTGCAAAAATTAAAAACTTTAGCAGTTGGCATTCCCGAAAATCTAAACTTTAGGGATGAAGATTTTGTAAATTGCCAAATATGTTGTATTGCCAATAACTCAAGATTAGGGCATACGGGAATTAGGACTAAACCAACCAGGAAATTGGAGATAGCGTCCTCAGATATTATGGGTCCGTTTATGCCCTCTGTGGCAAACCAAAAATATATTTTAACATTCATAGACCATTTTTCTAAATACACTTTTGTCATGCCTATTGCCGATAAGAGCCAAGTGACAAATGAATTTAAAAATATTTTAGTATCAATGAAAAACAAATTCCCTGAAAACCCTATAGGTACTATAAGATGTGATAATGCGAAGGAATATATAGATACCAAAATAATAAATTATTGTAATGAGATTGGCACAACAATGGATTATGTGGTACCGTATTCGCCAGAGTTAAATGGTATTGCCAAAAGGCAGAATCAAACTTTAATGAGGAGAGTACGAGCCATGTTAATTGATGCCAATCTTGACATAAAATATTGGTCCTATGCTGTGGTTACATCAGCTTATTTAATTAATAGATCCCCCACAAAAGCAAATGAAGGATTTAAAACACCCTATGAATTGTTCTATGGGAAGAAACCAAATTTAAAAATCTTAAAGTCTTCGGGGCATTAACATATAGACATATACCTATAGAAGTCAGAAGACAGAATGCTACAAAGGCAAAATCAAAATCAAAAAATAAAATTGACCCGAAACTAGCACATAGGGCAGAGAAAAATATAATGATGAGCTATACAAATACGGGATACTGTCTTAGAGACCCCTATAACACAAATTCATATATTTCATGTGATGTAAAAATGGATGAAACACAAAATATAAAATCATTACAAATAAATAATAAACCCCTAACAATAAAATAAGCAGATTATGAATATGATTTAGGGATTATCAACCCAATTATTATGAATATCAACATTAAATACAATAAAGTATATATATAGAGGATAATATTCCAAAAACCTTTTCTGAAATAAATACAAACCCATTTAGGGAGGATTGGATTAAGGCCATAAATGACAAATTCAATTCTCTCGATGACATGAAGGTATGGGAAATAGTAGATTACGATCGCCAGAAACTTATATATACAAGATGGATTTTTACAATAAAATTTGATGAATTTGGTAATCCAAAACCAAAAGCGAGATTTGTGGCGAGAGGTTTTAAAGATCGAACCAAATATGGTATTGCCAAAACCCATGGCCCGGTAGCATCAATTGGAACTATAAGATTGTTATTATCTATAGTTAATAAAGAAAAACTAATAATGGTACAATATGACGTGAAAACCGCATATTTAAACTCACCAATAATAAAACCTATTTTTGTAAGGAGACCTGAAGGGATAAATATAAATACAAACCAGGTACTCGAATTAAAAAAATCAATTTATGGATTGAAAACATCCAGCAAATTGTGGTATGACTTATTGGACATGAAAGTGAAGGATATGGGCTTTACTAGAACCAAAAGTGATAGATGTTTTTATACAATAATAAATAATGATGAAAAAATATATTTCTTAACATATGTGGACGACATATTAATTGCGTCAAACTCGCAGCTACCCATTACAAAAATAAATGAGGAATTGCAAAAAGACTTTACAATTATCATAATAAATAATCCTAGATTCTTTGTAGGTCTAGAAATAATAAGAAATATCAAAAATAATACAATAATACTCTCACAATATAAACATATAGACAAAATACTAAAGAAATTTGGAATTTCAGAATTAAAAAACACCAATACCCCTATGGAAACGGGCTTGAAAATAGATAAAATAGAAAATGGTAGAGACGATAGTGAATATAGGTCAATGATAGGAGGGCTATTATATTTAGCAAGACTTACAAGGCCGGACATATTGTTCCCAGTCAATTTTTTCTCCCATTTTCAAAATAATTCTAATGACACCCTCAAGAATTACGTAAAAATAATTTTTAGATACGTCAATACAACAAAAAATTATAATATAATATATAAATCGGAAGGGGATGGCATACAGGCTTATATTGATGCCTCATATGCACCCCAAGTCGACGAAACAAATATACAATTAAATAATCTCAAAAAGGGTAAGTCAATAACTGGATTTATGTTATTTGCTAATGGAGACTTGGTGGAGTGGAATTGCTCTAAGCAAACTATTCATGCCTCATCAAGTACTGCAGCAGAAATAATTGCAGTTTTTTACACCTTGGATACAGTAAAAGTTGTACAACACATGAATTATGAAATTTTTGGGGAAAAATTGATCGTAGATATAATGGAGGACAATATTTCAACACAAAAAATATGTTCAGGGGGTAGTCAGAAAAAATCTAGAGCTCTAATGATTAAATGCTACTCGATATTAGAAGCATTAGAAGAAAAAATAATATTTTTTAGAACTGTGAGTTCTGAAAATCAATTGGCCAACATTTTGACCAAATCTTTGGATCGTTCAAAATTTGAGAATATTATTGTCAAAATATTAAATGACACTAATATATACACATAATATAATAAAAATTCTTTTATTTCAAATTAATAATAAGTTGGAAATTTTCCCTTCAAAATACAAGTCGTACCAAGTCCAAGATATAAGTCGTAACATGAAAATAGTTGCTGAAAAATTAACCTTCAATTATTACAAAAATAGTACTTAACAATACCTTTTACTAGAAAATTCTTGCAAGAAATAGATACTTGATTTCTCGAAAATTGCAACAAATAAAACAGCATTAAAATTGAGCAAGAATAAACCCTACAATTTGTATAATAAAAACCCTATACTTTTTCAAACAGGCGTGAGAGAAATATACAAAATATTCCCACATGAATGATGAAAGAAAATCCACCAACAATAAACACAATAAAGATTAAAACCCATTACATGACCACAATTAAGATAAATCGAAAAGGTTGCCTTATTGTAAAACATGTTAGATGCCAGTTCAAATACAATAGCAACATAGGAAAGATAATAAACGATGCAACGTATATTATTCTACAATCCTCTACATGTCATACTATTTAGATAAGATACGAAACGTAACGTTCTTTCAAATTCAACGAACTCGTAATCGGAAATACCTTTGTCAATTTTTTTTTTCTCTTTTTCCCTTTAATGTAATATATGTTCGTGAATATTTTTTTCTTTTTATTTATTTTTTCTCTCTCTATTCGAAATATACGATGAATGAATCATCTCATATACACAACATTTGAATATTTTTTTGCATGTTACCAATTTTTATACTTTAATAATTTTTTTTTGCATACTACCATTTTTATATCATATATTAATATTGAATATTGCATGCATGTTACCATACTATTTATTTATTGTATTTATTTATCTTATTCGATTAATTTTTTTTTCTCTCGAAGCACAGCATAACAAAATTATTTTACAAACCAAAGTTACCACAATAATGTTCGAATAATACGATGTCAATAATTTTTTTTTTATTTTTTTTATTATGCATATATTATTTCTGTACTTAAAATTTTTCACAAATAATCATAATTCGTTTACTTTCAGCGTACAATATGATGAAGAACTCAAATGGTAAAATTTCAGGGGGGTGTTGTAATGGAAATCCCACCTTCTCTCTTTCTTCATCATCATCACTATCACATTATATATATATGTCACATGTACACTCTCATCACAAAGTGCTTCCCCTACTATTCTCGAACCGATAACTCTGTTGCTTCGCCATTTTGTATTTCATTTGTGAAATGTATTTTAGTCCGCAATAAAATGTCGGTAAAGTAAAAAGTCTCAAGTTCTTTCGATCCTTGTTCTGTACACCTCACATCAACTTGTATTTACAGGGCTCTAATTTAGTTTTTCCTCTTTTCTTTTGGTATTAGTGCATATGCTTTGCAACTAAAGATCCTAACCTTATAGAAGTTAATGTCTTAATTATACCAAGTTTTTGTAGGTAGCTCTTGGTGGTAATTAAAATTTTAATTGTATAAGTAGGTTGTGAAAAGTACAGCCTCAGACCATTAAACACAGATTTAAACTAGAATTAATTATTATGATTGGAGCTTTTTCGACAAGCGTACGATTTAATCGCTCAGTGCAATTGTTCATCAGAGAGATAAATGGAACTGTATTACCAAATATAATTCCCAATAACTTACATTGTGTTTTAAAACGAACATTCATATATTCGGTACCATTGTCACCGAGAATTTCCCCAATTCCTCTACCAAATTGGTTCTGTACATGAACCTTAAAACCCACAAAGGTCTCAAATAACTGATCCTTTGATTCCAACAAATATACAATAACAAATGACAAAAAATCTTCTAAAAACA